>JAODUD010000008.1:7411218-7455624 GCA_026784285.1 Stomatorhinus walkeri
TGACTGAGCAGTGCTCATTCTGTGAGAATGAGAAGCGGGATGCACAGAGGGCTTGACTGAGCAGTGCTCATTCTGTGAGAATGAGAAGCGGGATGCACAGAGGGCTTGACTGAGCAGTGCTCATTCTGTGCTCTCATGGAACCTTATCAGCAGCTTCAGGCTCTAATGTGGTAGAACTTAACCACAGCTGAGTTAATAGGGCTAGCAGCTATTTAAAAAGGCATTACATGGTTATTATAAAACAACAAAGCAGGTATTGCTTGTGTTTATAAATAGGGTTACATCTGTTTTGCTGTTATGATCCAATTTTGACCATTATATTTATATATATCAGTATATATTCTTTCACTTTAAATGTTGAGTTCAGAATACACATTCTATGAAAAAGCAAGTCCAGCTTGTTTACTTTTCAGTAGTTCCTGCAGCCACCCATTATATAACAAACCATTATAGAGTCAATTATTTTTTGAATATCTGATATATTATTAAACCATTCGATGCTGTTTGAATAACACAGTATAATAGTGTTTGTCCAGTGATGGACAAAATGTCTGAATATATTAACTGCTGTGTCTCACTGTTGGTGTGTTTCAATTTTGTTTAATTTCTGAAAATGATCTAGTAATGGAAATAATAGGACTAATAAAGAAAATAAAATTGTAACTACAATATTTTTATAATTGTCAATGCATTGTCTCCTATCGAATTTAGTACTGCAGTCAAATTTCAGCTTAGTAGTACCTAATATATAGAAAAATAGTCATATGTTTTGAATTTACTTCCATGCACATTCTCTTAGATAAAAACACAGCTTGCATTCATTCATACAGGTACAGCTGTCGTTTGTATAATGATGGTTCAATAAATACTAGACAAAATATCTGATGTTTACAGAATACCTGTCTCCAACTCCAAATTAGTGCAGATACATATAATATTGAGTGACTTGGCAAACCCATAATAATATTTGTATCATGATTATATGTGCGTTTGAAGATTTTATTTTACACGTCTGCTCCTGCCACCTGCCCTTGGTGCAGATCATGCTGGTGGATAAGCCTTTACCTGAAATGCAATTGGGTGGACCGTGTCTAGCATCAGTGCACCTCTATTATGTATATTGCGTCATGATTTATCTTATTTGTTACATATAGCGACTTGTAAACAGGGTGCTATGATTTTCATTTGGTTGTTTGCACTTAAATAAGTAATCTATAACATCTTAATTTGAAATGAATAAGGGTATGTTTTCAATGAATCTGTCTAAAATCTGTGAAATGTATTATCTGTAATGAATTACTATTCTCATAGGAGTAATGTTTATTAATGTTTATTTAGCATGTTGGCGTTAATGCGATGGAATTGTGCATCAGCACTGACATTCAGACCAGCTGGGGTAGCCAAGTACTGTATCTCTTGTTTGCTGCCAGCGTTGAGTCCATTAGACGCCTCAGTGGCTCTACTCCATTCTCTTGTCCTCTTCTCTGCACTTCATGGGGATGAAATGAGATGATGTGTTCTCTTTCCTCGTCTTCCTGCCTTTCAGGGGCCTCCCCTTCTGGGACAAAGCAATGAACATCTCTTTGCCATTTTGTTTAGTCCACTTTGCTGAAGAATAAGCGTTGAAATAGTTTTCTAGAAAGACCTCCTTAAAGTTGCAGTTTTCATTGTATGTTTTCTGAAAAGGTAAATAATCGCAGTAAGTTAGGTACTGTCTGACTTTAAAACATAAAAAAGATTTATGAGAATTTCATAGTGAAACGTAAGAAATACACCATTTGAGTCTTATTGTAACAAAGTATGTGTAGAAGTACTGAATGTTTCTGACCTTGCCTTGTAATACTCCTGTCTTGTTCATAGATATGTAATACTGACTTTTCACCCCTTTGATAGCAAGGATACCACCTTCGGAGACTGTGCGTATTTCCAGGATACCTGCAATGCCATCAAAGCAAGGTTACTAAACAAACAAACAAAAAAACTTGCTAATAAAATGTGTCTCCCCCTTTGAGATCAGAAACCATCCACATTATAAGAACAAGTTGAGGTCTTATGAAGTTAATCAGTTGCTGGTTTTATTTCAGAGTTGTTAAGTGGCTTGGGTGGCCATCCCAGAATCCAGTGCTCATGAAGTTGCACATGTGGACAACAGATTAAATGCTGTATCCTGAGGGTAAAAAAATGTCTGTTCCCATTAGCTTTGCACGCTACATTTCAAAACAGACGCTGAGTAGCTCCATTTATGGAGAAAATAAAATAATATCTTTTGGTCTATTAGTCCAGTCAAAGTCCAACTATTGTAGATAAATACTGTAAATACTATTGGCTGTATATTGACATTCATTGGAAAATATGTCTACAAATTCATGAAGGATTGATTTGTTAACAAGGAGTTTATTATTATTATTATTATTATTATTATTATTAATAATAACAATAATAATAATAATAACCCAGATAACAGCAGCTACCTATTCATGTGACTTTTGGCAGCTGTTCTTAAGCTGGTATCAGTTATTCAGAGGGATTAACCTCAACGATGTCTGATAGGAAACACGAAAGCTCCAGCCTTTTAATACTTCTTGAATGAACGACAACATAACAACTTTCTTAATAACTGAAAACATGGCTCTGGGAATTGACACAAGAATTGGGGTATTGTGGAAATTCTTGTTAATATTTATTCTACCAGCATTTTCTGGAACTTCCCTATTATTGCACCTCTTTTTAGCTGGTGCCTAGAAACTAGAGGCTACAATTAGGCTTGTTAAACAACTCAAAATCTGTCCTTGTAGATTGTCTCTGCAAACTGAATTTATGATCAGTGTAACACATATTTAAAAAATCTAACTCCCGCTGTAAAGGGAAATTCTTTGCATAAATTATACCTCGGAGTCAGACAGTTTATTGTGAGCTGCTATTGTAAATGTAGATTGGGTGAGTTTTACCCTCAGGTCTAAAAGAACGTCCATGTGTGGCTTCTGGGCTTTCATGTCTGACTGTGTTTTATGTGCAGGACTTGTTCTTCTACATTGGAAAGCGGCACAGATTTACACTACAAGATACTACAGGGCCTGTAGTTAGTTATAATTAGTTGTTTGTTTGCTCTTATTCTATGTAATGGGTTCTGCTCCATTTAGATGATGTACTGGTTTGTGGATATTGCTTCTTGTGTGTTTGGGAGGGCAGACACATGAATTATGCAGTTTCGGATTCATAGTTCTGAAACGCCATATAACAAATGACTGGTGGGCTGTTGAATTACTGGCGGGCTGGTGTCTTCTTCAGTGCATTCTTTTCTCATCCTATACACTGGGTGTCATTTCTGATAGTAAGAAGATTATAGAAATACACTGCCCTTTATATGATTAACTGAGGCATTTAAATATATAGTTGGGGTGGCTTGGTGCATAGTACTGTTGTCTTATACCTTAGGAGTTGGAAGTTCAAATCTGCCTGGAGGGTTTCATTGGCATCTCTAAATTATTCATAGCAGTGATTGTGAGTGTAAGTGTAGGCCTTTCTGTGCCCTGCAATGTATTGGGATCATGTCCAGGGTATTCCCCTGACTTTGCCCTCACTGTCTGGGATAGGTCCCAGGACCTCATGTGACCTTTTCTGGAGTAAATGATTGGAAGACGGATGGATAAATGAACAGAACTATGACCTCCTTTAGGACAGTAAATATTTCCCGCTAACACCAATGTCCAGATTACCCTGTGATGGGTTAGCAGAGCACGCAGTTCAGTAATGTGTAGCAGCAGAGGTTGCTGGCCTGCTTCGTGCCTCAGTAAATGCTTAAGGTTCATCTAAGGTCACTGTCTTTAAGTGCTGTCTAAGCTTATAACATTTTGAATTAAGTAATGAAGAGATCCAGATGTATGGCACCTTCTTAGGCACTGAATCTTCAGCAAAATTACTTTGGAACCGTGGATCAGCCAATATCCGTCCTTCTGTATAAACTGTTTCAGGTTAAAAAGCAAGTTTATGGCATGTAATTTGCTATAATCTCAACAGCATCACTGTGAAGTTTGTTTCGTTGTTTTGTTAAAACAACCTGCTGTTGTGATGTTTATGAGAGGCCATAAACGAAAGTAGAAACCGCTATTTGAAATGGCCGAATTTATATAATTCCCCTTTTTATTTAAATTTTCAGAGTTTTAATGTAATAATAATTCAAGATTTTGGTTCATATATTAGTATTAACAGTATTAAAACATTAAGATATAGGGATGGCACTACGTTCTCACACCTCGAAAGCCTTGAGTTTAATTCCTGCCCAGGCTTTGCGGTTGTGAATCTTGCATGTCCTCCCTGTATTTGTGTGGGTTTCCTGTCGCAGTCCACAGACATGTGCTGTAGATCGGTTAGTGTCTTTAAATTTCCCTTAGTGTGGAACTAGGGATGAGTATGGATCCAATGATGGATCGGCGTCCTGCCCAGGGTACATCACAAGTCTGGTGCAATAAGCTCCATGTTCACTGAAAGGCTGATTTGGATGAACATTTATGGAAAATGCATGGATTATGGCATAATAATCATTGACTTTCAATATAAAAGACAATATTATAACATTAGGCCAAATTCAATAAATAAAAGACTGCACAAAAACAAGTAAAAAAAATGCTCTGTGGATTGAAAAAACTATATATATTTTTCTTTGTCTCTATTACTGAAACTGCATTCTTAATGTAATTTTATCAAGACGAGGATAAAAGTTCCAGGAGAGAATATGGCTACCGCTGCAGATGTTTCAGGCCAGCCAGCGCGATGTTGTACAAAACGGGGCACAATTCGGGCTCCCCTGGTACCTCTCTATGTTTTAGCAACTGTAACTGTTTAGCTGATACAAGGAGACACTAATGCACACACGGGGCGCAAATGGCATTCAGGGAGCCCTAATAAGGTTTTCCCCAGCTTGAACAAATTTAACTTAGCCTGCCGTGCTGCCCCAGCCACAGGTCGACTCTGCTATTTGCGGCTGATTCGTCATTTTCTGTCGCTCGAGTGGAGGTGATATCGTTTACATCTTTTATATTGGTGAGATAGTAGTGAAAAACCACAACTGTAACTCTGTAGTATGTGTGTCATTATTATTATTCTGCTCAACCCTTTGGAATGGTGTTCCTGTTCATGTTCAATGTCATAAGCCTATCAAATTAACCAGTAGGCCTACATATCTTTCAAATACTAAGAAGCTGTCATCTTTAATATGGCGACTATAGATTCAGGCAGTCACAAATTGTTCATAAATCAGTGTTGTTGAATATACGTTTTTTTGTTTGCTGTGTAGATCCTTATGTTTTTACTGTATTTGCTATGCATGCGTTTCCCAGACAGAAACATATGTTTGTAATTCAGTACATAAATCAGAACAGACACTTTAATTGGTGACTGAAATCCAGTTCATTATCTACAACATATCATGGCTACATGTCAACTTGTTTTAAAATGATGGTTTTTATGCTCTTGGTCTTGTCTAGTGGTATTTCCCATGAAAATTCAATCTGTTTTTTTTGACAACAGTTTTTAGTTAAGGTGAGAAGTTTGAATCAGACCCTTGAGGGTACAGCCCCAGTGACAAGTAATTATAGCCTCAGAGGTACAGAGTGGTACTATTTTTCCTGACAGCGTACAGGCTGGCCGTGCGCTTTACAATTTCATACGATCATAAACTGATAGTAAACCCAACCCCCTTATCACTTAATTGTTGACAAGAAATGTGTTTCTGCAATCCCCAGTTCTCTGGAAGGTTGCAATGACTCAATATTTTTCCCATGTATTTCTTTTGAAAATGAACTTTCCCAGACAACCAGGACAGCCAGATCAAATATTAATAAACCTACTATTCCTTCAGCAGTTTAACCAGGAAACATTGAAAGTTTCTGCTAGTTGAACATTGGCACTTTTTAAATGTGTCCATTGATTTAATACCAGCATATTCTTCATTTGCCAGTGTATAAAATAAAGTCAGCCCTAAATTTACACATACTGTAGACTACTAATTCTAATTCATTATTTTTCATTTAACTCATCTTCCCTGGACAGTGTATTTATTCTGTTTAAACAGAAGCAATCACTGAATTTTGACGCTTTTTTACAAACAGCCCCTACGCATCACTGCCAATTTTGAAGTTATATGAGAGTTTTATTAAAATTTGTTTATTAAAGAAATAGAAATTCACTTTGATTTTTAATGATTAAATACAAGTAGTATTAGATGTAAATGTAATACTTAATCCCATTTGCCTGGTATTTTATCTTAACACTGTAATCCTGTGTACAGTTAGCTGATCTCATAGATGTGCTTTTTCTGTGTTTCTGATACCTGCACGTGCCCCCATTGTAAGACCCGCCCCATCTACGCTTTTCGCAGCTTTTCAACAGTAATTTCCAGTTTTGTCCGTCTGCATTGTGTAACCGTGATATATTTGGAAGCTTAGAATGGCGCGACTAGAGTAGGTGACGTTCGCGGGTCGTCCATCGGTTACTGTGGGTTACCGTGGGTTACCATGGGTTACTGTGTTCGGCTTGCCGTGTTTTTTTTATTCGTACTTGAGTTATAATGTCCCGTGGTGTGCAGTAATCTGTAGAAAGACCATATGTGCACTCCCCCCCCCCTTTTCTGCAACATTTAAAAGTTACAAGTACTCCAATTCTATGTTTTTTTGCTGTGGTGATTTCACTGATTTTTACAGAAATGCATATATTGGACTTATATTTTAAAATTATTCTGAACTTTATAGATCTCCTTGTAATCTACATGCAACCTTGATACTCCTAGTAGCCTAAGTAACTTGATGCGATTACATTTATCATGAAGATGACGAAGATGAATGTGGCAGTTGGAAACTGCAGATGCTACTCATTCTCTTGCATACTCAGGCAGCAGTTACGACCTTCGTATGGTTTTTATCAAAACATAAATCCTCAAAATCAACCCTAAGGCTAATCTTGTGTCATGGTCTGGACACGTGACTCAGCGGTTTAACTCGATCTTCACTGACACTTGCAAATATGACACAATCTGTTAGAGTTGGGACTTGCAGCTTTATAGACTTGTTTAATTTATTGGGACCTTTGTTTAGACTGTAAAAATAATACTTTGCCAAGCGAGACACCTGTTTTCTTTTACCGCTGTCATTTTTCTTGCCTGTGATTAAGTTAAGAATATCGTACTATAACTGTTTCACTTATATGTAGGACTCCGTATAAAAATGTCCGTAAGCAAGGCAAGTCGAAGAATTCATTCAAACTGAACTAAAGTTATTTACCCATTCAGTCAAATTAACACATAACAAAACCAAACATAACACAAGTTGACAGATTAAGCAGTTGGCAAACATACTAATAATCAAGAGCTTGAAATTTGGGTGTCTAGGTGGTCTGATATATGAATAAAAACAATGTTATGTTATTGATAGAGTTCTACTGTTCTTTATGTAGTTTTGAAAGTAACATGTATAAGAAGTCATAACTGACAAAGGCTACCAGTCTGTGACTACGATGACATTTTTCTTACAGGATTGCATAATGAGAAGTCATTGGTTAAGTACTCACTGTAGCAGTTGGTTGGATCTTGAGTTCCGTTAATATTGCCATAATCATCGATTGTGAGAAACCATTGTGTTCCACTGAAAAGTTGCCTGACTCTTACATCCCCTCCCTCCATATAATCGTAATTTCTTGTGTGCCTCTCATGTTTGGAACAGTTCATGATTGCAGCCAGTTGCTCCGGAGTCCGATCACTGCAAGCTAGACACATACCGCTCAGTAGAAACATGATGTGCAAGTACAGTTTGGAGAGCAAAGTTGGCAGCTTCCATTTCAGCATCCATTTGTGCATTATAATACAATGCAGCGGGTATTTACGAACAACATGCTGAAACGTATGGGAAATCTCAGGCCAAAGGGTCCTTGACCCAACTTCCTCGATTTACAATCTCCTCACAAGTGAAACTGCGAATGCCGCTCTTGCTCCCTTGGTGCGTTTTTTCGTACATGGGGTTTGGAGGAGTCGCTCGTATGTAATTGTCTTCTGTCCAGAGTCCTAGGACATTGCAGCCGGTTCCACTGCAGGCTGAAGGATGAGCCTTTTCGGTTGGCAGTCTCAGGAACGGAGGATCTGCAGGATTTAGAAAAAAACAGAAGAGCAGGTTTGGATGATTTGTCCAGACCCAAGAAGTCTCCCCTGCAGATGCTACAAATTTAACAGGTACAAAAGTGGAATCAGCCCAACCAATTCTAATGAATTAAAACCACTGTGACTTGCTAAAATATCAGATAGATATGAACATGGAAACATTGGATTTAAATCTCTTCTGTCCTGGTTTGCTCACCTCATACTTGTAGTCTAGCCTTTATAAACACGGACACTTTTGCGGTGAACTAAACACTCTTCTTAGAACTGCCCACATTTGTCCTGTTTAGCGGTCTGGACTGACTCGAGGCTGCCAGCACCTCCCTCTTTTGCCTGCATGCATGCAGACCTCGCTGCGTCTCACTAGCGATTCTCTTTGCTCGTGAACCACCCTGGTAGAGCATTTTAAATAAGCCTTGGAATGTGTTCCCAGCTTAGGAACAGCCTTTCGGGAGTTTTTGAGTGACTTACATGCAGTAAAGGATTGATATCCGTTTCCCCCTCCCAAAAAAAAGTTGCACTTCACAAAAGCAATGAGTATATAAAGCTTCCTGTGAGCTGAGAAACCACACAAGCAGGGCTGTAATTACTCTCACAGTTGAATCGCTAACTTGGGAAGCATTGCTCTGTATGTCCTCACCCTGTGAGTAGATAAATGCATTGTGATGACCTCACTTCAGACCAATTACTTCTTAGCCAGTCAGCTGTCACTTGGATCGAGTATGGAGAAAAAAATAATTTGTAAGCCTGCCAACAGTCATCAGAGGGAGCTACAAACTTGTGAAATAGCTGTTAGTGCTATGATATGTAATAAGTATGTCATTCAATTGCATAAATACACTTTCAGGCACTAAAAATCAGTCACGCTCGACTCTTTCGAGCAATTATGTATTGTGTCTCCTTTGTAGCATGAGGTAAAGATATTCATCTGTATGAAATAAGAAAGAAAACTAGCTGGGAAAACAATTTCATCATGCCTAAAATCTGTGTTGTGTTTTATAGATCGGTCATGTGCCACAGCTGTCAAATATTGTCTTTCTGTTTTACTGGGATCATTGTTTGGTCACTTCACAATATTCAACAGGAATGACAACACAGAACTATTAAGATAAAAAAAATGCAAAGGATTTCTCAGGAAGCACTAGAAACAAGGTCTTTAACACTGCGCAAGAAATGAGTCGCAAGAAATCCTTTCTTGCTTATAGTTTTGCTGTTAAACTTGTCACTTGGTGATCAGAAAATTTGATTCCCCAATACAATCAATAATTCAAAAATTAATTCCCACAGAGATGTGCAGACATTACCCTGGAGTGGTAAGTCCTTTACCTGTTGAATTGATACTAATAACTATAATGTTTAAAGAATCTTGCAGATGTGTTCAACCCATTTGTATTAATTAATAACAAAGGAGAATGAAACAGATAAAGAACAACATTGTTTTCATGAATGAGTTTATATATAAATATATATATTTTTTTAATTTGAAGTTTCCTTTCCCCTCACAAGTATGAAACACCTCGCTATGCCTGCAGTAAAACCTAGGGGAAGTGTGCAGAGGAAAGGACATATTATTCCCAAAGAGGTAAATATATTGGAGGTAAATATAGTATTATCCATAGAGGAAATATATAGTGCAAAGGCTCAAAGTATGCCTGATATCTTCCATTTTTTATTAGTGTTTCCCAGTCCGGTCCCCAGGGACCCACAGCCAGTCCACATTTTTGCTCCCTGCTGGGAGTTGGGAAACGATGAAAACATGGACTGCTGTGGGTCTCTGAGGACTGGTTTGGGAAACATTGTTTTATATGACCAAAGCCAAAAAAGGTCATACATTTCAATTGCACTTGTATATAAAAGCTTGTCTGAATTCCCATCCAAAACCATAACTTATTTTGTGATATTTTCTATTAAGTAAATATTTGCACAGGGCTTTACAATAATGTCAGTTAGATCATTCATTTTGTAATTTTTCCCTAATAGATTTAGTTGGAGGAATGATGCACTTGGTACAGGAAGGAGAGTGTTTAAACTATTAGCGAAAAACACATGATGTGGAGTATATTTCTCGGAAATCAAAACTTTTGTAGTGCTGAGGAAATGAGTAGTCACGGGGAATATGATGTCACCTCATTGCCAGGACAGTATGAATAAAGACAATACTTGTGAAAATATACATGAAAGAGTATTTAAATGACAACCAACAAATATACGGTATATTTGTCTCTTGTTTGAATGAAGAAAGTAGAAAGCAGTGTACTGCTAATTGCTGCTGACAAACGGGTGATTGAGAGTTCTAACACTGTTAAACAGACTCCCTCTCTATTTCAAAAGCCCTAACGTTTTTTTTTTCTTCACTCTTCCACTGCATCACTGTAATATTTCCCTAGTAAGATTTCTTACATGTGAATCAATCTGGGACAGAACCGCGAGGAATGTAGGCTCTTCTTAAATCAAATGTTTCAAATTTACTTAATTATTTGAATTGCTAGAGAGAAATGTAAAGTCCAATTTTAACAACTGAAATATTTATCTGATCTGCCCAGTTCAAGATAGGCATACTTTAAATACAGTTTAGAACTGGAACCCAGACATATATTAGAGAAGTACATATTTTTTCCTTTTTAAAATAGTGAAATTGCATATATAATATTAAGCAAACATAGCCTGAATAATCTGTTTTAATGTGAAATATTGGCACCGTTTTTGCCAGAATGTCTTAATTAACTTGCAAAACTCTGATGTCAAAACAGTAACTTAATACAAGAATTCTGAGTATGTCTACCAAGACTAGATGATAAGTTGCCCACAAAAGCAAAACAATGTAGGCAATATAAAAGTGTGGTGGCATGCATTGAATTCTGATCGTTTATCACTCCAGTATCATATACTCATACATTTTTAATAAACGGGCGAGACCGCTTTTGTCACACCTTAGGCATGATTCCGTAGTTCTTGCATTCGTTGTTGATAGAGACTGGAATTTTAAAACTTCGTTTTTTTTTTCTTTTAATTGACTGCCGTTATTAAACCGGCCCACAAGATTAAATACTGAGCACAGTATTTAGTGACTGTCCCGGCATTTCCATGGAGTCCCAGCCGCAGTCCCGCATGCACGCTTCTCCTTCCACTCTCCAGCGCTTCCTTTCCACTGACACAGCAGACCTGTTCTGTTAAACTGAGCTGGGTAAATGTTTTGGAGGTTTCAAGAAATAACCCGGTCCTATCAGTCTATTCCGTGCTATTGAAATATAAATACAGAAGTGCCCGTTTTGTGTGCCGTGATATTATTGCAGGTGTAACCACTGTTTTGCATGGTGGCCTGTATCTTGGAGGACTTGACTAGTTGTTTACATCTGTCACTTTAAGTAAACTTTCAAAAGTTTTTCGATTAGACTGTCATGCTTTAACTGTAGGTATCACTTCTGTTTTTTTCATAAATGTTCTCTATTTTGTTTCACCGCGTATGTTAACGTATCAAGCAAAATGCTCTTTCAGAAAATAAGTATATAGACCTAAACATTAATTTATTAAACAGAACTGTTAACTTTTAGGATATTTTTCTGAAACGTATGGCTCTGTTTTCCTGTTCAAAATCCTCTCTGTTATGCATACATATATTGACGCAAAACCGAATCATGTTTAAGGTCAACCTATTCTTAGACCTCGGTCTTAAATTGATGTTTTCCAAATGCCAGACTAATTGGTGTGTGCTGGTTTATATTTCACCTCATTTTAGCGATAGGTAATTACGTGTAATTGTGCTATAATTAATGAATATACACAAACCAATACCTACCAAGGAAAGTAGGGCCCTGTATCAGGAAGCTGTGTTTTTGGGTTAGTGAGGAAACTTTGTCATATTTAAGGTAGTCCAGTTTAAATGTAAGTGAACAAAGGTAAAGTCAATTTAAAGCACACTCTCAGAAAAAAGGGTAAAAAACTGTGTTTTCCTTGTTACTGGGGCTGTAGCCTTGTAATTGTACCTTTTAAGGTACAGAAAGGGACTCTGAGGAACATCCCAAAGGTACAAACAGCATTAAGGTACCATTGATAGTACAGAAATGTTCCCCAGAGTCTGTTTCTGTACCATACAAGGTACAATTACCTACAGCTAAGGGTACAATTGGTATACCCCTGAGGGTACAGCCCCAGTGACAGGCAAAAGTACACATTTTTACCCTTTTGTCTACGAGTGTAGGATACCTTAAAGTCGATAAGTTGTGAAGCTAACCAAGAAATCTTGCTTTGTGATGCAGGCCCCAGGTTTTTAAAAGTGTGAATACGAGATACCTGTATAGCTTATCCAGTTTGCTTCATCTGTCCCAGATCATTACGCCACTTAAGCTAGAGGAAACAGCACAGCATTCCACCTGATAAAAGGCAGTTACATTGTGCTCTCAATTACCCTGACATGGTTAATCTGTTTTAATACACAGAGGTTGGCCTGCATTTCCCGCACTACGTTTTACTTGCGTACTTATCAGAATGTCCAGTATAAAACTGATCTCAGCTTGAGTCACCAGCATTTTGAAATGTCTTAATAAAAGTTACAACCATCTGCACTCTCCTTTTCCCTGAACACGCTTTTAATGTCCTCCATTGAAGGTCTTTGTTTCCTGCTGACAGCTTTGTGGAGGGAAATTAAAGACAGGCTTACCGTGCAGGAGAAAGGCTCTGCGATGAGATCAGTCTTAAGAGTAACTTTTAAGGAGCTGATGTGCTGGATCGGGGGTGACGCTGATGGTGTCTCCCCCAATGACCAAGCCTCTTCTGGTTGGTTGTCTTTCAGACTAATGATGCCGCTGCTTTGAAGCTCTCGTTCCCGAATCGCAAAGTGAAGTATGTGTGAAGGCAACAAAAGGTGACAGATTGTAATAGCTCACCAACGAGAGTGAGGTGTGAGGGGTCATTCAGTGTGACAGCTCCAAACTGGAAACATGTCCTTTCTCCTGTCTCTGCATCGTTACCCTCAGAGGAACACTCCATTTTCATACCTGATTTCAATAGATTTTTATTTGGGTCATTTCCGCTGCATCTTAGAACAAGTTAATCCTGGTGAAGAAAATAGGTCTTGATTTGAAAGAATGTCAAGAAGCATCAGTTGTTTTTTAAGATCAATATTGTAACGTGTTTTTATGGGAAAACGTGAAATTAGAACAAATATTTCTTTTGGATTTTGTGTTTGTGCAATGCAGTAGTTCATAAATACTAATACATTTCACATACAATATGCCCATTCTGAGAAATGCTCCGCACTCTGACCTTCCTTATAAACGTAGAAAATTCATACATATCATTCCTGCTTCCATCTCGCTGTTCCTGAATAAATTCCTGGCTACAGTATGCTGTTATTATTTTTGGTGCTATGCATCTCACAGATAGATATGTGCTAATTTCCAGATACAGACTTCCTTTGCAAGATTAAAACCAAATATTGCAATGAGTGATTACCGTGGGTATACAAATGGTAGCCCTGTTTGTTTGTCTTGCAGGTTACCTCTGTATTCGGTGCTTATAACCTGATACCATCTTTAATGTAGTACATTTAAGATATTGCAGACGTAGTTCCGTATTCCTGATACCCTATGCCCAAGGGCATTGTTGGGGCACGGGGACCCTGGCTCATTCAGGGGACCTAGCATTTCAAACCCCCCCCCCCCACCCTCCGGATATACCTACAAAGCATTAATTTAAGTTGTACAGTTGTTGAACTGAGCCGGAAGCATGAATTTAGAGTAGCCTGAGTAAAGAAAAATTACTCGGCAATTTTTTAACAAAGCAGATAAGATTTGTCATTGAGTCTGGGTGCATTATGTACTTGTGTTTGTGTTTAGTAATACATTGAGGCATTCTTTTCCTCACATTTTGGGCTGTGGAGACTGAACAACACAGTCGACGATGCAAAGTCAGGGTAACTCATAGATAATCATTTTTAATAACATATTTTAATTGAGAGATAAGAATAGCTTCTGCATATGAAAACATTTTGATAAGTGATTAGAAATTGAAATTCAATTTGTTCTTTTAACTGGGATTGCAGATTGCATTTTCTATGTTTGTTTTGTTTTTAGTAGAGTCATATGAGGAGACTGGACTGCATTACGGACAGATTTAAACTGAGGTGAATGCAATAGGGCTTAGTTAAAAATATGAACATGCATTCAATCCTCAAGCCACCTGAGAATATATAGATCCTACATAATACTTGTGCAGCTGTTCAGGATCACTGTTTTGGCTGCTGTAACTAAAATCAAATATACGCCGACGTACAAAAAAAACAAAGAGCAGTTGTTAAATAAACATTACAGGGCCTTAGGGTTTTAAAAAGAGTCTGATCCTAAAATAAGCGGTAAAATGGTAATCCAGGTGAGCTCTGTTATGTACTGTATAAAACATTCCCTTCAAATGGTTTGGTTGCTTTGGCCTTGCTAAGACCCATACAACACCTCTGGAATCATCTTCCAGCTGAAGAGTGTGTGGTCGTAGTCTTTTCCTTTAGCGGTTATATATTATGTGGAGCTAGTGGTCGTGTGCACATGTATCGTGTGGCTGAATGAGGGCCATTTTAGACGCGAGTGGCTAAAAAGGTGAAATTACATTCAAGTGAAATCACCAAAATAACCAATCACCATTACAATAAATATCACTATATCCCACATAAGGTGGTGGACCAAAGGATTCTATTATCTCCAAGATCAAATTTTAGATTGGTAATAATCCATGCAGCTGGGTGGCTCAGAAGATGTTGCCCCATACCAGCACTATTGGGGTTTATTTCCCACCCATACTCTGTGAGTGTGAAGTTCTCGTGTTCTGGGTTCTGATTGGCTGATTCATTCTGCCGGTTTTGGGGTGACTTGTAGCTATCTCTGCCCGTATCGAGAAAGTTGTTGTTCCGAGTCCCCCTGAATCTCCTTAGCACTGTATGTCACTGTTGGGCTCCTTAGCCCTAAAAACTGCTCTTGGAGCTCCAGAGAAATGGACCCCAGGCTTTGCTCTTACCTCTATTTGTTTGAGATCCTCATAGGAGAGTAAGATGGGATATGCAGTGATTGAATTCTGAAGTCGTTCTAAAAATTACAGTAAATGCATTCTATTATTCATGCATTCCCAGTCCAAAGATGGGCAATTAGATGAATCTAAATAGTCTCTAAATTGTCCATTATGTATGCTATAACACGCATACTCTGCCTTATGCCCTATACTAGCCCCCCTTCCAGTTAACCCATCCTGTATAACTGGTTGGAAGATGAATGGATGGGTTTAATAATCCATGTGCAGAGCAGTGTCATGTTTACAAGCATAAGCTTTCTAAAAGTCCACCTACATTCCCATCAGAATCAGTGATTACAGACCTGAGTGACTTGGCTGCTCCCTGTGCGCCCCATAGTGTGGGATTCTTTGCAGTAATGCAAGTTGCATACAAAGCAAATCTGCAGCAGAAGATACAATGATGCGCCGGGGAGATGCTCCGTCTCGTATTCAGTCTCTTTGTTAAGGTCTTTACAGTCCTCAGATGTTACTCGGCTGATAGTTTATTTGCTGGTGATATTCACTGCATTCGTTCATTAATTTTAACAATGAAGGGTGCCAGGTAGGTTCACAGCCTGATGTACAGTGTTTTTATTGTTGGCTGTTTCATGTCATTTGAAAACCACACAAAGAATAGACACTTTCTGTTACTACACAAAGGCATTTTAATGTCATCATCAATGTGAAGCTGGTTTGTCAGCTACTCAACAAACCGGAATTTTGGATGACTGCGATGTCACAAATGTTGAAACCCAACAAAGAAACAGAGTGTGGTAACTGCACATCCTCCACAAACATTTCAGGTTACTTTTTGACAGATTGCAACCAATCGAGTTTTATGAATCTTTCCAGTAAAAGCAATAAGAAGGTCGAGTTCAAATTTGAGAAATGAAGAGCTCAAGTGTAAGTAAACGAACAAGTAAAGTGGGCTAAAGGACCTGTGTCAGGTGTTTTGTTTTTTATACAAGAATATGACTATTACTATGGTGTAGAAAATAAACGGCGTTCTGTTCTTCATTACCCTGACATGACATCTGTAGATGTTTGCTTGACTTAGTAATTTGTTCATTTATCATTCAGGGTCTTTGTTTCCACAAATGAATATGCTAGAAGGCTTTTTAAAAGTTTGTATTGTGTTATGCAACATTTAATTTCATTTAAAACATTTTTGTTTTTAAAAAAAAAATCTTTTTCACCCCCATGATTAATAGATCGAAAAGCATTGATTAAACACATTTTCTTTTCTTTGGTTTGTTTCTGAGTTATAGTAATTTCAACACATTTGCCCAAATCAAGGATTTCAGATCGTTTCTTATAAGAGTTGGTGCTATTTATTATGCTATTTATGGCTGTCTAACTGCAAATCCACCAAATACTTCTCAGCACAGTGTCTGGTACGCAGGAATGTTTCTCTGTCAGTCTAAAATCTGTTATGAATGTATAGAATAGAAACAAATAGCTTACTATATACTGTATTTAAATACTGTATTTGCGTGCTCAGATTCTTAATGATGCCACCTCCCATTAATGATGAAATATGGGGATTAAATATCACCAATTACCAGGGGATCTAATACCAAAGGGATAAATGATCATTTAACTAAATTACGCAATAACTTGTAGAATTGGGTTTGTCATTCCACATTTGGTTTGTTTTAACGCTTAAAAACTTCCTGCAGACTGATTTAAAAAATGACCTGATAGTGAACCACTCAGAGCAAACTCATTGTTTTTGTGTCTTCCTTGTAACTATTATCGTTAATGTGACCGTCATCTTCCTCTGCAGGCCAAAATGCTTCCAGATGAAGGCTTAAGGGAGGCCGGCACTGCGACTGTTTTAGAGCTTGTTATTTTGCTAGCCTGTAGAGTATTTGACTAACACGCTATGAAAACAATTTAAAGGAACACTGTACTTTTCCACAACACATTGCTGCTTTGAAATCAAGGTAGCCTCCGAATGGCAGGGCTTGAACTTACATGCAGATCATATTGAATGCAGAACAAGAAGGAAGATATACATTCAACTGCAAAGGATTTAATTTTGAAGCTGGCATAGAAAGGCCCTGTCTGGCATGAACTAGCACCACTAGAATCCCATTGAGGTCTACTTAACCACATCAATATCACTTCTACCTGTTGGTGATTTCTATAATGGCATGTGGACTGCTGTTGTTGGATAGATTTTTTCCTCCCATAATTATATTTGTATGTGCAAGGAGTATCGTATAAGTTATAATTTAGACTGTAATGTTTTGTTTAAAGCACCCCCATATTCAAGTTTTAAAATCCAGCGCATTTTATCTTGAAAAGATTGGTTGAATGGATTGAATGTGACCACAGCAAAGCAGGCATGTCTACTTTGAAAATCTGCAGAGAATGATCAGATTTTTCTTACTACTGTGCCGAAACCTGCCACATCTCTTTCTGGTAGTCCTCCGTCAGTGTCTTTATAACTTTTCGTAGCAGCAGTTTTATGTAGTGATTTATTTACTTTAACAGACATGGGGTGCACCTCATCTGACACTGAACTGTCTGTCTGCCACATTACATCACATCCCAAATGGTGGGAACATTAGATTGCATCCGCTTAAGAGGATTTATTTGAGCAGAATTTGAAAGAGATGTAAAATGTACCCTCAGTTGTTTAGGCTGTCCCAAGTCTCTCTGCAGGATTAATTTATTCCATGTACACGGGGCTTTTAGGTGAGTTTCTTGTGAATTAATTTTCATCTGCTCAGTGAATAAACAATGAAAAGACATTCCCTTGACAGGAGTATGTCCCATTTACACGCAAATCATTTCAAAAAGTGAAAATAACCAGTTTTTCATGTAACTTACTATTGAAAAGACCAATGTGCAAATCTGGGTTTGGTGGAAATGGAAAGAATTACTCTTCAGTTTCTCTTTAGGTGCAGGATGTGATGATCCAGGTGGAATAGGTGTATGCCATAATCCTATTTTATGCACATCCTCTAAATCACCATATGAAGATGTTATTACTGACGGGCTACACTGTGAAATAATACAGACTTGCCAAATAGGGATGCTGTAATGGTCAGTAAACCAGTGATGCCCCTGAGATGGATTTTTAAAAATATATGTTGTATGTTTACTTACGTAAACTTCTAGTGATGCATATGATGTTTAAATCATCTGTCAATTTAAAAAACCCAATCTGTAATTAGCCATGTACATTTTCATCTTACATTACTTATTGCTTCATAATTACTTGTTCAATTTTATCAAAAGATCCTACTTCAGATGTTTGTGTTTTGCTCAGAGGTAACACAGAAGATCCGCCTTCTGCACTTAAAGTTGGCTGAGTTTCTCTTCTCCTTCTCGAGCTCATATCTGGGTATGTTTCATGTCGGCCACATGCTGCTTACCGTTGTAGTAGAAAAATTATAAATCGACCTCTCTGAGAACAGAGAGTCACTTAGAATAATAGTCTGGAGCTCTCAGTTTGGTGAGTAAAGATAATCTCTCTCATTTCATTAATTCCAGCAAAGCGCTTTCATCGTGCTCTGGCACTCAGTACCAAAATCACCACAGCACACAGAGCAACCAGTTGATAAACCATAATTCCCAATTACCAATAAGGACTTCTAATCTCTTCTTGCCTAAGGCCTAAGACATAACAGACCCAATATGCCTCCCCTTCTGGGTCTACCAATGTCCACACCATCCAGCTGAACATAAATCCCAGTCACAGCTGAAGTTTGAATCTAAAATGCTTTTTTGGCATAAATTTTAATTTTATAAACTCATAGGAATGGTGTTAGAGACCAGAGCTGGGTGCCCCCAAACCACACATACTACCCTGCTCCTAGGTCATTTTCCAGTGTGGGGTCTAAGCAGACCCTAACAGTCATATACAGCTGCGGAAGAAATTAAGAGACCACAGCACAATTTTTTCTTTCACTCATTTCTCAATTTATGGGTATGTGTGTCTGTAAACAATATATATTTTTCTGCAAAATGCAGCCTAGTTCTCTGTTTCTCATTAATAAAGGGCTTCTTTCTTGGTTTATGGGACTTCGGTCCTGCTTCTAAGAGTCTGATATGAGCTGTCCTAGCAGTGCACTTCACACCTGCACTTAATGTTTCCCATTCCATTTGAAGGTCACTTGATGTCATCCTACGATTCACGAGAAACTTAGATAACTTAATGATCATCTCTGGCATTAGTCACTTTCTCCTTTTACCTGGCTGGTTTCTGGTTGTTCCAGTATCTCCTGCTTCACCTTATTCTTGTGTACTGCTGTCTTAGAAACTTTGAACCTGGTAGCAACCAGCTGCTCAGTGTAGCCATCTGCAGTGCAGTGGTACATATGGTTTCTGTTTCAGATCGATCCGTGCAACTTTATCCAAACGTCAGCTTGGGAAAAACGATGCGCAGTGATTTCACCAAAAGGGGACAAAGCACGCCCCGTGGCTGTGAATCTCTCCGAGCGGTGCCGTGGGGATGGGGGGGCTGCTCTTGCTTTCTAACAGGGCACATAATTCAAACGCCTCACTACAGCTATTCTACTGATGGACAGCAGATATCATGCGATGAAAAGGATTGTCCGGACTCAAGTAAACAACAGCGTCTTTTGTATACAAGATTATGTGTCTGTAAATCCTGAAGTAATGCCTCAACATCACTCAAAAATGCAAATTTATAAGCCTCAAATAAAAACACCCGGTCTCTCCAGTGAGCAAAGATTTTTGTTACTTAAAGCTTTTTAGTAATTACTGGTGTAACGAAGTGCAGTCCGCGTCTCCACCCCGCTCCGGTAGGAAAGGATGCTGCAGCTGCCAGCTGGCTGGAGACCTTAAAGCGAGCTGCTCCGCGGTGACCTCTAATAAAGGGTAAAGTGCAGAACGGTGTGACACCCCCGCCTCCGCTTTTTATGACTCCCTACTTCACAGGAAACGATACAATGACGGTTGTAAAAAGACGTCCCTTCAGAAGTGCCCGAAGCCCGACGTCAGATGCTCGTTTCGCCGGAGCGACAATTCCATGCTTTATGTACCTTTACTTTGGCGAGACTATCAAATTTGTAAAGTCGACCAAACCACCTGATGAAATATTTGTTAGACGTTCTTACCGAAAGCCAGAAAAATAAATGAGCTGCTCGCTTTTAGTATCGGCGTCAACACCGTGGCAACATCTGATGGACGGAATTAGTTTTTATCGCGGACATAATATTTGAAAACATAAAGTTTCTTTTCTTTTTTTAAAATAAAATTTCCGAACACAGTTGAGTTTATTGCCATGAAGATCAAGGCAGTTCATTTTCTCTAAATAACTGATTCAATGGATAATTTATCAAAAGAAATAAAATGAAGATTATGGTCCTCCATGGAAATAGGACGACAATTATTCAGAGCAAGAAACAAGCTTTTTGAGATAGTTTGAAAACCAAATCATTATGGTATCTAAATGTTTGCGTAATTTCATAGTCTCATCATCTGTTTTGTTCTTTTTGTTTACAAATATAAGTATGACTCATATAATGTAATTGCTTTCACCACTTCTCTATTTTTCATGGAATTTCTGTCTGGCATGATGGATCATTCCCACTCAGTGGATGAGGCCGTCAGGATGAATTAATACACGGACTAGTGTATCCTCCGAAGGCCTGCTCTTACCCAGTCCAGCAGTCACAGTCATTGATGTTTGGTAATAGTATAGGGAAGAGGCCAGCAGGAGCTGCTTTGGGAATAGACCGGGTGGATGTTCATCAGGTCTCACGTCTGGGCCCAGACAGGTACCCCAGTGGTACGAAGTTTCTAAAGGTCTGCTGGTGTAGACTGGGGCATATGGGAAACAAGACTGGCAAGTGACACACTGGGGTTGTCGCCTCAGTCCGGAAAAATTTCTGGACGCTCAATCATTGACCAAAAATTTTGCACATAGTGAAACCATTCCAAAGGTTGTTTTAGGTCTGCTTGATAGCAGAATTGATAGGGGTATTCCCTGTCACAGTGTAAAATCCTTTCTTCCAGGACAGATGACCAGGATCTGAGGTGATCCTGGGAAATCCTGGTTGGGCGGCAACCCTGTGACAGGTAATAAGCAGGTGAGCTTAGTGACTTTCCTCTGGTGAGTGGCTACTTACAGGTTTTGAATTGCATGAATTTTTAATCCAATAATTTAATCTATCCATGAACTACACATGTGAGGCGTCTCGAAGGGAAGGAAGGATTTACTTTTACTTTTTTCCCTGTGAAACTGCCGTGAAGTTGCAGAATTTTGAGGCTTCCCTTGAGGAGATGACGAGCATTTTATCTGATGGATTTTCATGATACGGTAGTGATGTGTGGCCTCACAGTGTTAAGGGTGTTTAATCAAATCTCAGCAGTGCCTGCCAGGTCCTGTGACGTGGGGTTCTTTATAATGTCTGGTGATGTGTACCTGGATGCAGACCCCAAAGCACACCTGACCAGCAAATATACGTGACGGAAAATGTATATACTGCTAGAGTCAAGATGAGATGCCATAGGAGAGGATGTTTGGACTGTTAGAGGGGAGAGGAGGGAGAGACTCAGCAGCAGTCCAGTGCAGAGTCTCAACCACTTGGTTCATTTACATGTTGAAGGCATTGAACGAGATCACCAGCGTGAGTGTGAACTTCACAGCAAAAATGAATGATGTGCAGAGCAGGTGGCATGCTGCTGCATTGAAGGGACAGTCTGGGGGGGGGGGGGGTTGACTGAGGATTGCTGATATATATGCAAGGGAGGAGCAGGGCCCTGCGTAATCAGTTACGTTGCCAGTATTTTTGGTTTATAACTGGAGAATCAACATAGCTATCGAACTGGCTATCAAAATGTACTTTAAAAACAAGTATTATAAAACACTAATTATAGCTAAACTTTTCCAGGTTATTTTAACATCCTTATAACAGAAACCTATTTACCATCCACTCATCAGTCTTCCATAACTGCTTATTCTCTGCAAGGTGCTGGTGAGCCTGGGGTCCGTCCCACGAAGAGGAAGCACAAAATATGTGCAGCTTTCACTCTACAAAATGAAAAGCAGGAAATCTGTCACTATTGTTGCAGAGAATACTTGATATAAAAAAATGGGGAAGCATTTCTCTGCAGCGAAAGAAGATGATGAAATGGAAGCTTAGGAAAATGTGTAAACAGAATATTCAACCTGAGTAGAATGAAGTGGGCGGATTTCACAATGTGCTTTCACTCATAGCATGTCTGGAGTTGCGTGAGAGATTTCTATATCTCACACACTCTTGTAAATCACAGTCGAACAGTAGTAACTCATAGAACAAACTCCAAACACATATGTTTTCAATCTCAGTGGTTCGGTCTTGCCAAGAGTGGACCTGATTCAGAGACCCCCCCCCCCGGGTACAGCTGTACTTTACTAGCCAAATCAGCAAATCCTGACTGATTGGGTTGCCCTCACCACTCTACAGCCAGATGGTGTCTTCAGTGTCATTCTTTCTTACAAATGCTTAATTCTCTCTTGTTACTCTGTTGTTTCTCTGTTATGGTTGTCATTGGTCAATATCAAGGCTAAATTTGTCCCTATTAGAGCTGGGCAATTCATGACTCACCCGGGTGAATAACCCGGATTCGTTAAATAACTCATGAGTCACGAATCTGAGGTCTCCATTAACCCGAATCCATTGAGTCCTAACTACCCCTTGATTAAAGTATAAAGCCCATCATGTACTTGCCTCTTATAATCATTTCAAACTCATTACAAGATCAATACAGCTATAGTAGCAAGTATAGCTGCTCCAACTTCATACGCACCTAAATCACACACAGCCATGAGTGAATCCGCTGGTTAGCTCCCTCTTCAGCCGGAATCATACAGCCGGTTCGGAGCCGCTCACTCGAATCACACACAGCCATGAGTGAATCCGCCGGTTAGCGCCCTCTTCAGCCGGAATCATGCAGCCGGTTCGGAACCGCTCACCCAAGTGGGTTAGCGCACCCGGGTTGCACACAGCCATGAATGAATCCGCCGGTTAGCTCCCTCTACAGCTGGAATCATACAGCCGATTCGGAGCCGCTCACCCGAATCACACACAGCCATGAGTGAATCCGCCGGTTAGCGCCCTCTTCAGCCGGAATCATGCAGCTGGTTCGGAACCGCTGACCCGAGTGGATTAGCGCACCCGGGTTGCACACAGCCATGAGTGAATCCGCCAGTTAGCTCCCTCTACAGCCGGAATTATGCAGCCGGTTCTGAACCGCTCAGCCGAGCGTGTTAGCGCACTCGAATCACACTTTCGTGCGTTTGTTTATTCCGACGAATTCAGAGGTGCGAGACCCGACAAATTTCGCGATCAAGCTGCACATCTCGGAACAAACATGGCTGCCTCCACGAGCATGCTGTTTTGTTGTTGTCTGAGCACAAAATTTCATGGAAATTAGACATTTATCACTTCACACGAAAGACCGTGTGTGATTTCATTCATGACTAATAATACATTTAATAAAATAAGCATTTTGAAGTATTTATGAAATGGAGAAGCTGGACAAATCATCTCAGACAGGAGGAGCAACCTCAGCACTTCAAAAGTGCAACAGCTGGTATTTTTAAATGCTAGCCTATAAAACAAATTCCATAGTATGTATATAGTACTTCTATATTGATTATAGACGTGTAATTCTTAGTTTTCAGTTGCACATATTGCTTGCTTACTCCAATTGGTGTTTTAATATTTAATTTTTAGCCTATATGCTCAGCAATTTGCACATTTTTCTTCCATTTGTTGTTGTTCTTATATTTAACATATTTGTTAGGTTAAAAGTAATTTGCACATTTTGCATATGCATTATTTTAGAATTTATTTCTTTGCCAACTTCTGATTTGCACAGTTAGCTGTTTTCTCCATTTGGTTACTGTTTTTATATTTAACGTTTTATTTTTGGCTATAAGTAATTATTACATTTTGCATTTTTGTTTCATATGTTGTCATATGTGTTTACATTTTGTATTTTTCTTTCATTTGTTGTCATGTGTGTTTACATTAAGTATGATTCCTTTTTGGTTTGTGCCACTTGAAAATAAATATTTGCCACTCTAGTAGTCTTGTCTTAATACTTTGTAATTTATTTCGAAGTGCATTCATTCTCATCACAAGCCACGTATACTTTCGTCTATGAAAAACAAAAGTTTTGGCGTTTTGGCAATACTGACTCAAGTGACTCAAGCGAGTCGCACACCCGGATCAGTTTAGTGAGTGACTCAGAGGGAACCGAATCCTAAAAAGGAACTGAATATTACAGCTGTAGTCTCCATCAATGCTGAGGGAGAATTGTGTGTGTGATTAGGTGTGTATGTGTTGGGGGGTGGGGGGTAGTTTCAGGGTCGATTTGCTCCCTACCAGTATTGAATCCAAACCTATACTCTTGATCAATATGCAACAAATATCCTTTTTTTTCTGGTAATGTGTCATTCATTGACAGGCATTCCATATGTAGAGAATGCATTCCTGAATTAATGAGATATACTGCACTCAGTGAACCAATTTAAAAAAACAATGTGAAATGTTTTATGCTGTTAAAAGGTAAAATTGTGTAAATCATTTTTTCTAATGCAAAATCTCTAACGTGAATTACACCAAATGTAGTTTAAACTGAATATTGAAAATATTCTTAAGTGTGACTTGATGGCCAGTATTTCAGGTTTTTATCGATTGTCATGGTCTTTATGTTGCCAGGTATTACACACAAACGGTGTACATCTCTTGAGCAGGTGATGAACAACAGCGCCCCCTTAGGAAGTTCATAACCCTCCACAAATGGCAAGTTTCTCACCCAGTGGCTGACACTGAGTTGCCATTCATTGGTTCAAAATAAGGAATCCATCATGATTTCTGAGTCAGTATGTGGTTAGAATATGCATCTTATCTGTTAATACAGAAACAATCCGATAAGGACATTGGACCTTTCCTGTGTAACACAGGTATCTGTGGTACCTCAGTAGATGATAGTTATGTTGTGCCGCTCATGTTCGCTGTTGTGCACCGGGTCAGTTATTAGTTCTGCAAAAGAAATGCTTGCGTTTGCTTCAAAAGTTACTGTGTAGTTATTGTGCAGATAGGTGTCACCTATAAATAAGCAACGGCGCAGGGGTTCAGTAATAACACTCTGTTGTGCCACCTGCTTCTAAAAGTGCAGAACGTGATGCTCAATCCAAATATAAAGAAATTATAATAATGTATCCCTGAGAGCTGCAAGATGCAAATGTAGATTCCCTCATATCCAGAAAATAAGTGAATCATAAGCGATTTAGCATCAATATGGAAATTGAATCAAAACATAACAATACAGCCTTTCAGAGAGAAAAGGTGATCCACAATACACACAGACCCAATGGCCAGGTACAGTTAGCATGCATACATTTCTTTAAAGACATACTGTATATACATATTCACCATTCAATGAAAGGTTGGTGCAGGTGAAATTTATGCCAGGGGCAGAGGTTGATGTAGCTGATATATAATTAAGATTTTAAAAGAGAAAATGTGTGCAGTCCTTTCCCAAAACCCCCCTGACTCATTTGGTGCACAAATACCCAGCCCTGCTTTCAGCCGTGGGCCCTGTTAGCCTGTGGCACCAACAAGCACAACTTCATTACTGTTTAATATGTATAAATATAATCCACAGCTGGGCAGCTGCACCCTGTTAGCCTATTAACACCTAAATGTCTGACATCAAATACCCTGTTTTTTGAACCCCAAATGAATCAGTACTATGTAAGCATATTTCCCCCCCAATATTATCTCTGTTGGTAATTATATATTTACAACCTTTGAATGACTCCAAGAACGCAGTTTTAACAAGCACAATGTGATAAGAAAAACACAAAGGACTCGGACAGCCCTGGAACAAAATGTATTTTGTGTAATATTGCCATATGACATATCGCCCAACCGTTTGAAGTTTTCTTTTTTGACACATCAAAAATATAAATCTCAATACATTGTCTGTTACAAAGCAAAGTTATGAACGTCCGCAGTATTCAGCCTCTAACAAAATACTTTTTTGCGTAAAAGTTTTTGCGTAATCAACTTGCATTTTGTTTTCATTTTATTTTTATTTTTCAAAGTCTGGCAATAGTTCACGTCACATTGAAGGATATGAAACGAATTCTCTAAGCTTTTGGTGAAACGTGCAAAAATATGTTATTGCACAGTAGCATCTGTCATTTAGAGCCAGGCCATTCGACAGGGAAAAGTAAAAAAAAGATACCGCGCAAGTATAGGTATCCAGCGCTCAGAATGACGGACCCACTGAGTGCAAAATTCAGGCGTAAATCATTCGGTGTCACCCACACGGGACAGCTGGTTGTGAGGCATCTCTACTGAGGGAGGTACCATATGAAGACTGCGAAGAGAGGGCAAGAAGCCCCTTGGTGCTGCACCACCCAGGCTCCGGAACGAAACGCCGAAGTCTGGTTCATTTCAACGAAGTAATAATTAGCAATCACCAAAACTTCCCCATCTGCGACCGTCATGCGCTATGTTATACAAATGTCCCATTAAAACAGGATTTAGTCAGTCATTTCTAATGACAACATAATAGGTTTATGAGCAGATGCAACCGCTTATATATCACCGAAATATATTTGATATGAAAATATATGTTACTTTTAAAAAGCCACAGTTTATTTTGACTTGCGACGGTGTTGGTTTACAATAACAAAAGGGATATATAAATGAAACCAGATATTGGATTGTTATTTTTTATGTTTAAGGGTGTGTTACAAGCTGAATTGTTTGCTAATAAGATAACATAAACGAAATGAAACGTTTTAAGTTTAATGATTATTTGTAAGCCTTTCATCTCTAACATTATAATTCAGTATTTAATTTTGAAATGTTAGATAAACTCTCAGCCTCTTGGAGGGAATAGGAAGAATATAGGGGGGACCCGTAATACTGGGTCTGAGCGACGCGAGAGGAATTCAGCTCAGTCGCAGGTTCATTCGTGGGTGACTGTAGAATAGACGATGGTAGGAGGAAAGACTGAAAGCTGGCGAGATGCGCAAAGCTGCTCCGATCGCCGCTCATGTGCATCTGCGTGTTACTTTTTGCTGCTTGTTGCCATTAAGACAATTAAGCAAACGAAATGCAGACCCATATCGCTAGTTATCGGGGAAAAACCCGCAACCCAAATGAGAATACAGCAGTATACTCTCATTACACTGTACAAGCCTATAATTAGAGTCCTCATCTGCTTACAGTTTGCATGCAAAGTTGCAATTTGCTGAATTTCTCATGTGTTTCGTATGGCACGAGCGCAAATCCTCGGCAGCCTCGGGCACATGTCTGTCGGACCAATATAACTAATAACTGTCGGATAATCGGTACTTCGTCGCAACCACAAAAATCTAGGCAAGATGCTATCTTTTCCTCATCCCAAAGCCTGGGTCCCATGTCGCAAGACGAAGAAAGAAGCTCGGGACCACACATGTCTTCCTCTCCCCTTAAACGCTCGAAAAGCTATGATGGATTGTATAAAGTTAGGGGGGGTGTTCAATACATTCTTTCACGTCATAAAACATTTCATTTAGCCGTGGGGTTGCTCTATAACGTTGATCAATTACATTTAGTAAAAGTAAAAAGCCAGAAAGGTCGTAATGTCCGTACACTTAACTGCATGGTTTTTAGTAGCACAGCGTTAAAACAACGTTAAAAAAATCTATCCTTTTTACACGAAATCTTGTATGACCACTTCTGACCTAGAGTGGAGAAGTTTGTTTAACTGCAGTGAAGCATTTTGATTACCTTTAATTGACTGGTTACTCAGTATTTCTCTTTGATGATAAATTGTGTTGCGCTGCAAGTACATAATCGCTAACACGGCACTGGAAAGTGCTCCTTTTACATGAAACTGACAGAAACATCTCAGCTTGATCAGCAATTGGCCCTGGTGGTGGAAAAAAATTAAGCATCTGTAGACACAAACAGGCAGAGAAAAAAAAGATTACACTCGTCCCCTGTTTATGAACAACCTGTTACGAGATTTGGTCGGAAAAGCAACACGTGTGCTATATCAACCTCGTCGATCAAACTCAGTCTTCTTTTTTTGTTGACAGATTGATCCCTGGGAATTTTTAAACATTTATCCAAGTATAAACTAACATATCTAAAAGGTAAAATATTCTGCATTGTTTATTCTGTAATGAAAAAATAAGCATACAACTTAAGCCACTGACAGAGGATAAATCTGCTCAGACAAATCCAGCGGTAGAGGCGGCTGAGTGGATAGCTCCAGCTCACACCTCCAGGCCTGGAGGTATGATGTCCCATGCTGGCCATGTGCATGTTGCTGTGGGGGGATTTGTCTGGGTTTTCATCTCCAACCCAAAAACACAGAGGTAGGTGAATTAGTGTCTCTGTGCTCATGTTTCTGTGAGTTTATGTCCAAGGCACCCCCTGTCTAGGGCCAGGAGCAGTTTGCGGGAGGGGGCAGGGGCACAGTACCCCAACATGCATGCCCCCACCCCTACCCCGTGACCTCCCTAAATATGCTGCTTGAGTTTGAAATAAATGTATTACTATTTGCATTTATATGTGTGGAACAAAACTTTGTGTTCTGGGAACAGACAAAACACAAACATAAGCAAATATTCTGGACAGACTCTTATGCATATAGTGCTCTGGGTGGTTGAGTCGCTCCAGTTGGTTGAAAACCGAAGTTAACAACAGAAAAAAATAATCAAGTTTGAGGAATCAAGACAGACTAAACAAGAAATCAGAGTGAGTCATATTTGTGAAAAATGCAACTGTTACAATGGTGGTGTACGGTGCAGGCAGGAAGAGAATGTCACAATCCACTTGTAACTCCGAGACGGAGGGGTTTATTAAGAAAATGGAACACAATGTGGAAGGCGCAAAATAAAAAGGACTGCAATATGACAAAACAAACAGGGGGGAATAACAGGGCAATGTAAGAAACCAAAAGGGAACAAGGCAACACCAGGAGCGAGAACAGGCAAGGGACCAGAGCAACCAACATGCAAGAACATAGCACACAACTGCTAACTAAGGAAAGTAACACGGGTAGGCACTTAAATACAAACAGACAACTGGCTAATGAGGAGACAGATGTGGCAACTGAGGCAATTAACCAATAGCAAGGGTGCAGGGAAAACAGGCAGCAGGTGGGATAAGAAAACACACTAGGGGTTAGGAGGAAGACACAGGAGGAAACAGGATGGCCAGCGACACCTGCTGGCCAGAGATATGAAGGACGGGGAAGGATGGGCACTGACCCTGACAGTAAGATGTGACTCCAAAGCATTGCATAAATATCTTATCACTTTTCAAAATTGTGCTTTCTTTCTTAATGCTGGCAATCTAGTGTAAGTAATACTTGCAGGACATCAAGGTCAAATGTATCAGGCTCCCCTAACAGAATAACTGGCCCCAGTCTGCCCTCCAGTTGAATTGGTCTGGAACTGTCACTGCCTGGGGCTTTGCACTTACTGGGTAGACTTCAAGCCCGCTACTACAATTAATATTTATTTATGCAAAATGAATGCTAATAAGATAAGAACATAAATTTACAAACGAGAGGAGACCATTCTCAGGGCAGGTTATTCATGATGATGGTAGATTTTATGTAACTAAAGTTATGTTCTTTTGCTGTTGTTAGTTTTAGAATTTATCATTCATTCATTTATTTTCTGGATAATTACAGGTCTTACAATGACCTGTATTGCAAACGTAATGAGATTAAGACTTAATCAAAAGTTATAATTTATACACTTCATAGTCATGCACTACACCTTTCTTTAAACTGTTATATATCTCTGATCTTCTTTCTTTTTCTCTGTTTTTACTTTCTCTTAAGTGTAAATTTCTGTTCCATTGCTACTTTTTATGTCTTTATTGCTTTTGCTATTTTTATTATGGTAGAGTTAACCACCTTTCGTTTCATTGCTGGTTGTAATCTGACTGTACACCTTTGCACGTAACAATCCTTGAATCCTTGATAAGTGATTAGAAGATAAATGGATGGATGGATGGATCTTGCCTAGGTCTCGGCTGGAAGGTTCACTTCCATGTTTCAGCATGCTGTGGAACCCCCATCTGGATGACTTAGAGGGAAAAGGTGCAGATGAGTTGAAGGAGGGATTCCCTGACCAGCTGAGATGGATCTTTCAAGGTTTCAATAGTCATTTGGAATCAGTTCTACAAAGTACTTGCTTAAGGGCGGTCTGCATGTTTCAATCCAAAATGCTTCGTATTACACATCTCTTGATAAACTGCATTTAAGTATGTGGTTTTCTGGGAAGTTCATTAACTAGGGTTTGGTGGTAGACTATAAAAACTGAGATATAAACAAACTGTTTGAAAATACCTGATTAAAGGTAATGAAACATAACAATGACAGGCTGGTGACCTCACATTCTTGCTCTGTGTGATGTGGTTTGAAAACTGCTAATGGGCATCTTCATGGCATGTCTAAGCCATACGCTCCCTGTTAGGGATTCAGCCCCTCTGAGGTGAACAATGCCACAGAAGTCAATAATTGCTCTCAGTCTAATCATTAGCCGCACTGTTAGCTGTAGTGGAACTGTGACATTCCTTGCGTTGTAGGTGTGTCTGCTCAGGTCCTGACAAAAGCTTCACCTACTGATGTCAATATTGATATTGCATGCAATGCACATGCATTTGTCACATTGCAAGGACCGCAGTAGTCATCTGGGGTGAGAACATCAGTAGGTGTTTACTCTGTTATAGGTAACAAAACTTAGCAAGATAGCAATTTCAACTATTTTTCATTTTCAAGATGAAGTATGCAGTACACGCTACAAAAATCGGTGTGAAGTTTATTGCTGCTGCTTTTGCATGAGCTCTCTGTGCTCTCCAATCCTATCACAGTCATTTTTGTCCTTGCTGTCAGACTCATAGATAGTCTGATGTGCTTGTGAGAAATGCAACAAAAATGAGAGAAGAGGAGAGATGTGAACAAGAAATGGTTACCACAGGACATTCGTCTTCCCCTATATGGAAATGTTTCGGATTCTAATGATAATAATTGATACTTTATTGATCCCTGTGGGGAAATTCTCTTTATGCCTCCCTCAGCTTGCTCTCTTTACGTGAAAGCAAGCTGGCCACAAAGGGCAGCTGCCTGTTGCGGTCCCCAGGAAGCAGCTGGGCCTCAACCAACCACCTTCTGATTACGGGCATGGTGGCTTAGCCCACTGAGCACTCATGATATTTAGCAAATTGAGTGGGTTGTCAGCACTGCTTTCTGCCTGTTGGAACAACCCAAAGCAGCACTACCTGCTGACTTGACAAACTTTTGGGAGAGCTTGTAATTAGGCTGTGTTTTATTTTGGGTATATCTTCAACTTAAAAAAATATTTATTATTGCAAAAAAATTCAAATATGCCTATGTTAGTTTTTTTCCAATATTGTGCAGCCCTAGGTCGAAGAGGCGTTTCTGTCACAGATCCTGTCTTCAAATAGATACACGATTGAGAGGGGTAACATTGACCTTTAATGCTGAAACCCAAACTGTCGGCTGCATTCCTAAATGAAGTACCACACACGGCATCTTCATTGTTACTCATTTATTAATTACTTGGATCATTATATGTATTATGTATAAATAATAATTATGTATAAATAATAATAAACAATATACAATCTTCCCAATCAGATCATTGCTAATTGTAGTGTTACTAATGTCATTATGCCTGAGCTTGATCTGTAATGTATATAGTTACATACAAATAGCCTCAGGCTCAATTTCGAATATCCATTTCAGTGACTGTATTGCAGCATAAATGAAACAGGAGAGCAGTATAAGCAGTAGCTTGGACTGGAGAAACCTCTGAGACACCATGATTGAAACGGTGTATACAGACAGCCTGACATCAACTCCACACTTACGTGTTTATGCAGAATTATTGGCCACACCATCCTCAGGTCAATCTGACATTACTACTGTTTGTCCGCCGAATTTAATTGAGCACAGTTCCAGAAACATCTGATTGCCGTTATTGTTCTTGAATGGCTCAGTTTGTACATACCTTCCTGAAACCGCTGAAAAGTGGCTGGAATTTATGTCTATTTGCCAGAACCCTTTTTTGGGACACAAATTGTTTCTTTGTTTAGGATTTTCATTTAAACTGCCTTGGTGTTCAAAAAATCTAAAGAATTCTTTTTTAAAATAAAGATTTTACATGAAAGTATATGTCGGACAGCTACCCATACTCTGATTAACTGCATATTTTTTGTCTGCGCTTAAAGGATTTGGACTAAGGTGAAGTTGGGTGGCCTTTGTATATTAAGATTGTATGTTTTTCTTTGATTGAAAGGGAGCGGAAAAAAACTGTTTTATCTGGCTTTAACCAATGAGGGAAAAACAGACCTCACTGAAGCAGGACCACCAGGCTTCACTGCTGAAGTTGTACATCTGGACAGAGGCATTATGACCAGAGCTTTCCGCCGAGGTTCAGAGTGGCCAGTGAGAAATTCGACTGATAATGGCGGCTTTGGTCTAGAATGCAGCAGAACCCTTGTCCTTATGTACAGTTGCACTGTGTCCACCTGAGATGCTGCTTTCGTGCCTCAGGGTTATGCTCTAGGTGCCATGGGGCCGTCTGAACGAGGCGATGAGGAAAATCTGAGAACTCAGAAATCACACCAGGAAAAATGAAGAAGAAAACCGTCAAGCGTGAAATAGCTGATGTGCACCTCTTTTGCACTAACAGGCCTTTGGAGCAGCGACTTAAAAAAGCGGGAAGATGAATAAATCAGATACGAGAGGATTAGCCATGATCCAACTCGGCAAGAAGCCTCAAACCCAGCTGATCTGAGAGTGATGGCGCATGGAAGGGATGGGGCAGCACTTCACAAAGAGCACTTGCTGCCCTCATACCTGTCACCCTCTTTTGCACAAGCTCCAGGAGGACAGCTTATTGTCATAGAGTATAGTGTTGCTGGGATATCCTTTTAAATCATACATCTGATGCTGTATTGTGATTTCTTATAAATGGTTATAAATAATTTGTCCATTGAGACTCGCAATTATCCAGTCATTTGACCTCAAACCACATAACTGAAAAAGGAAGAAAGAAAAATGATCATATGATAGAAATTTTAGCTTGAAATATTCTGTTATTTTAGATAATTAAAGTAAATTGGATATTATGCTGGATAGGACATTACTTTATGAACAAACAGAGCATGAGAATTTCATGTTGGCTAAAATCCCACAGCGAAACTATTATTAGTCTTAGTGAGGTGTTTATTGGGGGGGTTATGAAACGGCGGTCAATTAAATGAAGTTTATTATAATGCACATTTAATTCTAATGGCATATAAAACAAAATTTAGCAAAGAAAATATGAATATAAGAATGGTAATTGGCGAGTTTTAAAGCAGCCATTGTGGCACAAAATAGGGATTTTAATGTTTGTAAAACTCATCAACGGTGGAAATGTGGCTTTGCATAGAAGTGACTAAAATACCAGTTGGTTTTACTGCAGGGTGCAGACTTTGCCACAAAGATCTTATCAACCTCTCATTTGGCCAAGTCTGTAGTAGTGCCTTGATGTGACTTTGTATCTATGCCTTTCACATCACTGGTTTGTCCTTTCGCGGTGTACTGCAGCCCAAACCCTCCCAGAGCTACGGACCCACCTCCCACTGTAGAATTTGCACCTCACCTTTTCCCCTGTTAGCTGACTTGCCATCAGTCATCTCCTGCACTCTGCTTTCGGGAACCTGCATAAATCAGACCTTTTTAAACAGCAACATGCAAAGGGTGGCAAGGAGGCTGGGTTGGTGTTGGTGATGCATCACACCTCCTGGGTTGGGGGGTTGGGAGGCAAAATGTGAGCCCTGTATCTGAGAGGTGGGGGCCTCTTTACCCTGGGTGGGGGGCCGTTCTGACTTCACTAGGGGGTAAGTAATGAAACATCTGGAGTAGAGAACAACAGCGTAGTCACAGATCAAGGTAGCAGCTGCTCTGGGTAGCGTCACCTTGCCTCCACCCCCACCACGCGCAGGCCCCCACAAGCACAGGCTACCCACGGACTGCGCCAGTTTGCATGCTTGTTTGCGTGCGAGCCTGCAGCCATGCGTGCATGCCGCGTGAGAAGCGCAGAAATTTGTGCGTAAAAAAAAATTGATGTTGTAAAATGGGAAAAAAGAAGCGGGGAAAGCCAAAAGTGAAATGTTTAGTCACGCATCGTTTATGGGCTGAGGTAAGAGCACAGTCCGGCTCTGCACATATGACCCCGAGCCATTTCTGGCGCGGCGATGTAGTAAGTCAGCAGTCTTGTGTGAGCACTTAATTGAAAAACAAATTTAGAGATACATAAAATCAAGTAACATGCTGTGAAATGCACACAGAACCTCGTTTGCCAAATGCCATGCTGGAAACATCTAAAATGTTCTGGTAATGTTTAAGTAACTGTCAAAAACAAGATTAGTTTAACTGTATTACGGTCATTAGGTTCCGCATAAAACAGTTTTTGGCTAAGAAATATTAAACGGCAGATAAAGCCATGTGTATAAATTTCTGACAAGGGAATAATATTAATATGCAAAGTTTTTTTATAATGAATCACAGAATAACTTCTGACAACACAACTTGAAAGGATAGCCCCGTAATGTTTATGAGTTCTGACACAGAGCAATCGGGACTTCAAAGATGCATTGAGCCTTGCTAGAGAAGAGCAGAGAGGCATCGGGGTTAGTTATGCTAATACAAGCAAGAGACAAACTCCAAATACAGGGAAATACAGGCTGATTACCCTGAGTTGATAGCTTTACTGTGTGATTATATGCCCCGACATTGAGAAAACAGTCGTTTTCCCATGTCTCCAATTTATTAATGACATTGTCATAATATAGCTTTATCTTCCAGATGGGTTCCGTTTGTCTGATTAGACAGATTTATGAGTACTCCAATGTTAAAGACGGAACTGAAATTATTGCTCCCCTCCAAAAAATAAATGTAGGCATTCCACAGCCACTTTTCTGGTCTTTGTGTTGACAGGTGGTGATGAACTGGAATCGAAAACCAAAATTGCAGCGTAATCAGGATCAATCAGTAACCACCGAATGTCTTACAAGAACCGTCTGTGTGCAACAACATTGTTAATACAGAGGCAGTTTTTTATAATGCATTACAAAAACTTTTTGTTGTGATTCGTGGCTATTAAAAGCTTTGCAGAATGTTTAGAATTCCAAACGAATTCATATTAATGCATGACAGTATGTATTTCCCAAACTAACATGAAGTATAGACGGTCTAGTTTCAGAATTAAACTTAAAGACTAGCATGGTGGCATGAACGTCAGTGTTTACTCCAGTGAACAGCTCCTTGCGTCTGTTCCTCATTTCCGCTGAGCGGGTCCCGCATCGTGCATGGGGCTCCGTGGCTCGCGTGTGTGCATGCAGTTGCTGCTCTTATGGCTGCCCTCGAGCGATACAGGCAGAGAGAGAAGGAGATAAATGGGGCCTCTGCAGCATATCGGCATTGAGGGGCTCGACTGGATTGAGCTGACAGGGAGCTTTCAAACAGCACCGCTGCAGGAGCGTTCAGGTCCGGGTGACCTGGTGATGAAAACAGCACCGTTAATGGGGACGTGACCGAAAAAATATGTCCATTTGGCTTTGCGCTGATAGATGACAGCGGGCCCATTGCGGTTACGCTATGAAAACAGGAAACGCTCTCGTTATACACTACGATCTGAACATGATTCCAAATTTCATTCATTTTATTTATTTGGGCTAAGCAGGCGGCACGGTGGCTCAGAGAGTTGTTGCCTCACACCTCCGGATTTGTGGCTTTGACTCTAGACCCAGCTCTGTGTGTGCAAGTTCTCATTGGGAATGTTTTTTTTTTCTCCTGGATACTTTGGTTTATTTGCATCATTGAATTCCGTGATGTCCAGGGGAATCAGTGACCTAATTTACCCCGCATATATGCATACTGTATTGGACTCGTGTTCTCCAAGCGTTCACGATGCGAAGGGTCGCTGCTGAGAATATAATTATACGGATTGCAGTTTAAATAATTAGCGTACCCCTTCTCTTACATACATATGACGTTACACAAACATACACGTGTTTAAGTACTCAGATGGATGACCCCCCCACTTTGAAATAATAGCAGGTGTAATTACTTAGCAATTAATTTGTTCACCACAAATCTAAAATTTCCACCAATTAAATCAAATAATGGTCGAAATTGATGGTAATAAAACGGATCGAAATATAGCAGGCAAACTTATAAAAACATGTACAAAGAAACTGAAAGAGTAGATCTATAAGCAGCTGAACCAGACCCTACAGGGTTAAATCTAATTTGGGCTCTAAGAAACGTACTAGTTTCTTAGAAATAAATTGTTTGTGCCAAAATATGCTCCAGTTGCATTCCAAAAGAATGACTTACAGGGTAAAACTGATATAACTAGACCATCCCACTGGACCCTGTCTGAAATTAAAGTCATATTCCTAATGTGCTAGGGAAAATCTGTTGCTATAAAATCAGCTTTACGGTATCGAACAAACGCGTATGTGTAAAGGAAAAACCCACTCCTTTTAAATACATTATACAATGGCAGGTAAGCTGAAATTAAGCAGTGGAAAATTTATTTAAAAGGTTTATATGTTGAAATAGACGCTTAATGATAAACACTTGTAAACTATATAGACCTATTATTATATTTTACACGCTTGATTTATCAGACCTATTACTGCATCAATTAGCTCTACAAGAAATATGACTAGAAATAGTTTCCATATAGCACACGTATTTCCCAGAAGACCTGCTTTTCCTTTGAAGATTGTTTATCTGAGTATTATTGTTATAATGCATTCCCCTTTAAAGATTGTTTATCGATAGTTTTACAGAACCGTAATGTAATGGTGTAAGAGCGCCACCTAACGGTTAGTGATAGTCGATTGCAATACAACAGGTGCTTTTCAAGATCCCCATTCTTTCCTTGTGTTTGGCAGACGTGAAATAACATTCTCATTGGTCAAGATGCTGTACTAGTTCACATATATTAAATGTACAGGTAATCCCTTTTTATCATGTTGGTTACATACACATTTGATTCCCGGCCTGGCTCTATATGTGTCGGGTTTGCATGTTCACTCCGTGCTTTGTGGGGTTTCCTCCAGGTTCTCCGGATTCCGTCACAGTCCAAAAACACATTAAGGTGAATTGGAGTTATCAAATTAACCGCAGGTGTGAATGTGTGTGAATGGTGCTCGAGTCCTGCAGGGATCTTCAATCTGTCCGTATGTATCCGCGGGAAGACGCGTCTATGTCAGTGGCAAAAAAAGAGAAGTAAAAAGTCATATATGGCTTACTTTATTATGGTTTATATACATAAAAGCCTGTTCTCACCTAACGTGACAAATGCACAGAAATCCATTGTTTTCCATGGCTAGGGTTTTATGAAGGTGAAAATAGAACTGTGTGTGTGTGTGTGTGTGTCAATGTTTGCCTTACGGCAAATCTACGTTATTCCATTATAAACCTAAAATTAGCTAAATCAAAAGCGTTGGGATAGTTAAAAAACCCCACAGACTGTTTACAAGGTACTAAAACTGTCACATGTATACATGTAAATGTGTGTGCAAGTTTGTGCAAACTGGTCTTGAATTGAAAATCTCACCCCAGCCAGCTGACAGCCCTGTCAATGGATTAATAAATTGATGAACAAACACAATAACATGTATAAAATAAAAATAGTTATACTTAAATAATATACCTAAATGTATCCTAAGATCTTTTTAAATATAAATACATAACGCACATTATAGTATTTTCACATATATATTTGAACCGTTTATAAATCGCCGAACTGTTACAAATTAAATGTAATTTTAAAGAAATAGACCTGATGTCATAGGCCTATATTCAGATGTGGAAATTTCAGGTCCAGAAAGTAATAATCCAGACCGTGGTTTTGTTTCAACCATCCTGTTGAGTACTTTGTAAATGTGACTCCCTGCCGCTGCACTTGTTGGTCGCAACTAAATCATGGTCTGGATATTTTATTTTCTGGACCTGAAATTTCCACCTCTGTCTATATCAGAAAAAAATGCTTTATTGTGCAACTGTGTACATTGAATGTTTCCGGAGTTTGTGAATAAAATATTATACTACGTGCTTCAGTTTGATTTAACAGGGGAACAGGTAAACAAGATCAGCAAGATGCGCGTGGCTGTAGTCGGCAATTTTGAGCAATATCAGTTACCGTATTTTTCAGCAGTCATGCAGAGGACCTAACGCGGATTACTTCTGAGGAAACGGGTCCCAGACACGTTTCGGGAGATTGGCTTGCGGAGAAAGATAATCATCTGAAATGTGCATCGCTTTTAAATTTCAACTAGATTAACTAAATCAAAAAATAGCTTATTTTTTTCTGAAAATAGAATTATGATGACATGTTAGATATAATGAAATGTATGAATTTGCATGCATACAAAACGAAATGCCGTCCCCCCAGACCAAACAGTGCCGCGTAAACAAATGTCACAATAACAAGAAAACTGCAAATTTGTCAGTTTTCATATTTAGCCATTCATCCAATTTAAATAAATTAGTACATTATATGATATCCCAACGCAGACTTTTAACCGTCTAGCCACTTGCTTTATATTATTGTCGTGGATCTCAGGCCGGTTCGCTAATATGGATATATCGGTGTTAATGGCCATGTCAATAATTGTGATCGAGGCACCGATATTTGTGACTCCTTGTGGGTTATAACAACAACAATAATAATAATAATAGTTGTTTGTTGTTGTGATGCAACCTAGGATAAGTTTGGAAGCTGGATGGATGGACTGATGGATAAATGGCTGGATAAAAAAATTGTTTGTCGCAAAGGATTCTGGGAAGTGCTGGAACAAGATGTCTGACATGGAGGATGATTTTATGTGCGACGATGAGGAAGATTATGATCTGGTAAGGAATGACTAACGTGACAATTTATGTTTTTTTCTCACCCTTCTTTAATGGTTTTGCTTTTTCAGAGGGTACACTTTTTCAATTTAATTGTTATGAATGTTTTATGCAAGCCGCAGTTCACTGACACTTCAGTGAAATTAAACATCCAGGGTAAACGTCCCTAAGTTGCCATGCTTTCGGGTCAATGAGTAATTGTCATATTTCGCCATAATAAGAAAACATTTACACGAGGTGTTGGACGAACAAGTCAGTGTTTCTTAGTGTAATTTACCAGTTAGTTAGCAAATGCGACTTGCTAACCGGAGGGGCCTTTGCCGTGATGCTAGTTTCTGTATCATTTAATTTGAAGATTTTAAGACGTTTTACATATAGATTACTTTTGAAGAGCGTTAAATTTTTCTACGCTTCATGATGTATTTGTTTATGTGGCTTTTATAAGCCCACACGTCGCTGAAAGAGGGATAAACAGATCGGTTCTCTGGTTAGGTATTTGCATTTATTTACCGGGTACTTTTATCCGGAACTAAGCGAGGAAACCCTGGACTGAGGATAAGTCGCGTCCCGGTGGCCAGCAGCAATATAATATCTCTGCGGACTACGGGATTCGAACCTGTGACTTTACGAGGGCTGCCAACTCCAGTCAGCCGGCTGGAGTGAGATTTCCTATTCGAGACAAGTCTGCGCACATATACCCACGCATTTATATCAATGTAACCGTTTTATTACCTAGTAAATAGTCCGTATTGTTTGAAAACTACCCCAACGCTTTCGATTCAGTTAATTTTGGGCTTGTAATGGAATAATAGAGATTTGCCGTAAGATTTCTTGCGTGAGAGTCGGGATGCGTGAGAGCCGGTGTTCAGTCGATATATGCTGCTTTGTCGAAAAATGCTACCGTAGTGTTAATCGATAGCCCTAACCCGAACTCTTACCCTAACCCCTAAAACCTAACCCTAATCCCAAAACGGTGGAACTACACATGCGCAGAAAGGCTCGATAGCACGTCTCGATAGGTAGGATTTTATGACAGAACACCGGCAGCCCTGATTTACGGGCCAAGGCGCAGATTGCCAACCCACTGAGCTGCACAGCCACCCGTTTATGTGGGTTATGGTCTCTGTCCGGAATGTGCCGTAGTTTTATATTTACAAGTTTAAAGTGCAGTATGACGTCATCTCAGCCTGGCTATGCTCCAGGCCTGGAATGTTTTATGTCAGTGAAGTTCGAAAGTTTGATTTGTTAAATACTTTATCTATATGAAAGCGAAAGCGTTGTTGTTAATGCGTTGTTATTTACACATTAACCTCTACCCACCTTGGAGCTTATTAATGTATGAATGAATTAACTGTATGATCATTATGCTTAACAGTGTAACAAGGAGCATTTTGCTACTCTCAGTGCTTAACAAAAAATAAACTAACAATAACAACAACAGCAATACAATAAACCAGACAGATATAATTAGTATCTATAATAAATGATGAGATACAAAATGCGGATAGTAACTGAGGTAAGTTATGGATGCAGAGAGTACAAGAAAAAAATAGTAATTTATATGTCGGAAGTTTTCAAAGCAGTGTATCTATACAAATATTGCAGATTTGGTACATGGACAATATTGCAAGATTTTCTTTGCCATGTTAGCAAGACATGGCTTTTGACCAGACAAGGTATGCGTGAGAGTGAGTACATAACCGCTCCGAGAGTCTGGAATCTCTTCCCAGACGGCAGAGGGACAAGCTGGAGATGCTTTGGGTGTTTGTGATCTCTGATGATACAATACAAAAAATTGTTGCAAACAGGTATTTGACTTGGGGGGGGGGGGTCAGAAATATTTGCTTTCAGATAATGTGATGTTTTTGGTTATTTTTAATTTTCATCTTTTTCCTTTTTCTTCTTTTCTTGTAGGAATACTCGGAAGACAGCAATTCCGAGCCAAATGTTGACTTGGAGAACCAGTACTACAACTCCAAAGCCTTGAAAGAAGATGACCCCAAAGCAGCTCTCAGTAGCTTCCAGAAGGTGAAATGTGAACCCTCTCAAACTCTTACCCATCTAGCTGTAATTATTCTGTGCAATTTTTCCATTGCAACAGTCACTTCCACTGTTAAGATTATATCAATGGAGTGACGTTTCTCCATTTTATAGGTGTTGGAGCTTGAGGGGGAGAAAGGTGAATGGGGGTTTAAAGCACTTAAACAGATGATTAAAATTAACTTCAAACTGGTAAGTGCTCAGAAATCCCAATAACAGTACTGCATTTCTCTTTTCTGAAGTTCTTGTGTTAATATGATTATTGTTTACCTTTCTGAAGTTTGATTATCTCTCCTCTTCAGACCAACTTTCCTGAAATGATGAATCGATACAAGCAACTACTCACTTACATTCGGAGTGCTGTCACCCGGAATTACTCGGAGAAATCCATTAATTCCATTCTGGATTATATTTCCACATCTAAGCAGGTATGGACTGGAAATGAATGCTATAGATTGACTTGTAAATCTACCAAAATGCTGGTGGTTTTTGTGATTTTCACTTCTTTCCCTTATTGTTTTCTGAATATGTGTGGACCGTTTTAGTTATTTTAGTCTGATAATATGGATTTCCCAACAAACCACGTTTGCAACTGTGGGTAATAAGGAGCATCTTAGAGGACTTGGAAAAAAGCCAAAACTGTGTGAATGAACAACGTATAGGAGCAATAGAGGCTTTCATGTGTGACATATTGGTCACATCTTGCAGTGTGTGGCAGTGAAAGTCCCACTTAGTGGCATGCAGTTTCCGCCGTTTCAAATCATTGCATAAGATGTTTTGTTCTTTTTATTAACTGTAGAATAAAATTGACTTTTACTTGGCAGCTGTTTTTATTCAAGGTGATGTATAAGTGAGGGAAGCTTGGGGTCGGGGATGTGGGCAGCCAGTGTCCCCTGTTAGGGTTATTGGCTTCCCTAAGGCTCCACCAGTGATTTGATTACTCTGGTAACCATGGGATTTCCAATCCAGACACAGGTACTGATCCTTACTGTAACCCAGCCAGTGGGTTATGAAAATGCTTGAAGTAATAGCACTGTAACGAGCATGGTTTATTCACAGATGGATTTATTGCAAGAGTTTTACGAAACCACTCTGGATGCATTAAAGGATGCCAAAAACGACAGACTGTGGTTCAAAACAAACACAAAGGTACACTCCCATTTTGAATATAAACATTATGTTTTCTTTAAATTGCTTCAAAACGGTTTTATTAAATCGCCTTTTGTTTTTCTTCTGCCTGTCTGTTTTAGCTTGGAAAACTGTACCTGGAGAGAGAGGAGTTTGGAAAACTTCAGAAGATCCTCCGACAGCTACACCAGTCATGTCAGGTAAAGTATTACAGCGTGGCTCCTGCAGGAATTTTAACCCACAACGTTCGGCTTCAGAGCCCACAGTGTGCCCTTTGACCCCCCCCCCCCCACCTATCTTTTTGAAGTACAGTACATCTGCCGATTGGGGGGGAAAAAACCAAATTGAGGGGGAAAAAAAATTCCAGAAGTTCCAAAAAGCAAAACTGTAACTTGCCATGTGCCAAGCAACACGCGCGACATAGGTGATATATAAGCATTCCCCACTGTGGCCTGTGTCTGCAATGAACATGAACTTTTTTTTTCTTTTCATTCTCTAAACCAGGGGTCTCCAACTCTGGTCCTGGAGAGCTATTATCCAGTCGGTTTTCAATCCTACCCGGCTTCTGATGAGTCTCACCTGTTCTCAGGTAAATACCAGGGCCAGGTGTGGCTCATCAGAAGCCAGGTAGGATAGAAAACTTACTGGATAGTGGTTCTCCAGGACCGGAGTTGGAGACCCCTGCTTTAAACATTACAGTATAACAATTATTTACATAGCGTTTACATTGCATTAGGCATTATAAGTCATCTAGAGATTTAATTCTCTATATGGGAGGATGTGTGTAGATTTAATAGGTTATATGCCAGAGCTCCCCAGTTCCGGTCCAGGTGGGTGAGTCTGCAACACAGTTTGCAGGTTTCCCTGCTCCTTATTCAGCTCACCAGTAGGGGAATCTGCAAATTGTGTCACAGACTGGCCCTCCAGGACTGGAACTGGGGACCCCCATTATATGCAAATACAGCACCATTTTATATAAGGGACTCAGGCATCTGTGGATTTTGCTATCAGTAGGAGGTCCTGGAAGCGATCCCCCGTGGTTACCCAGGGATGACTGTTATTCTGTGGTCTGTTGCATTGCATTGAATATACTGAACCATACTGTGGCTTAGACTGATGATGGGGAAGATGACCTGAAGAAAGGAACACAGCTTTTGGAAATTTATGCTCTTGAAATTCAAATGTACACGGCGCAGAAGAACAACAAGAAGCTGAAAGCCCTCTATGAGCAGTCCTTACACATCAAATCTGCAATCCCTCATCCCCTTATTATGGGCGTCATCAGAGGTACACTCTCCATAAAGCCCTGTAACTTACATTGGTCATACTGAGACATTAATACTGCTGTCATTTACTTTGATGTTGTACATGTAATGTTTTACATTTGTGTAAGATGTGTTGTATAACTTAAGCTAGATTTCACAAGTATGGCTGTTTTCCAGGCATGAATAACCCATCCTTTGGGGTCTTAGTGTTTGTATTATCGGTCAGTTTATTTTTCCACTTTATGAGAACTCACTAGGTGACCTGGAGAAAGTGCAGCTTTGTGCTATGAAGATTGCATTTTTTTTTACCTCTGGGTGTCAGTTATGCATTGTTAGTCAGGGGAATGATAGGACACGGTTTGGTTACTGGCATATTTCCTCATAAACATGACCTGTTAGTTCAGCTTTGTGAGATGTTTCTGTCTCATAGCTTTTCTGCATAAATTCCACCTTGGAGCCACTGAGTTAATCTAAATGAGGGCGAGACTGTGATAGTTTGTGCTTGCACATAGTATCTGGTATCTTCTTACGTGACACATGATTCCAGTGAAAATTTTTTCTTCCATGCTTATTTCTGTTGCTTTCAGCATCACAGAGATTGATGTTAACATACCACTGACATTTTTTTTCCTGCTCTCACTAGAGTGTGGGGGTAAAATGCACCTGCGAGAGGGGGAGTTTGAAAAGGCTCATACAGACTTCTTTGAAGCTTTCAAGAACTACGATGAATCTGGGAGTCCCAGGAGAACCACCTGTCTGAAATATTTGGTTTTAGCCAACATGCTGATGAAGTCAGGAATTAACCCGTTTGACTCTCAGGAGGTATGGATTCCCCTCCTTACATTTATCTGGATCTGTGGGGGGGGG
>JAODUD010000008.1:7455724-7466824 GCA_026784285.1 Stomatorhinus walkeri
TTAAATTTATATGGATCTGTGCCCCCCCCCCCCCCCTTTAAGGCTTGTTATTGGTCATCCTCACAATTTGTATCCTATTAATGACGTTCTGTCTGGATTTGATCTAATTTTTTGTGCACTCTAAAACATCATCCTTACTTTTTTCTAAACTCCATCCAGTGTCATTCTGTTCCATTACATATTCCTCAATTCCCAAAAGTGACTTAACATTACAAAGGCTTCCTGGTTAGCTGAGACAGCATTGTGTAGCTGAGGGATGGGCTAAATCACGCAGGATGATCTAGTTCATGGAGTGTGGGGGGAACATTTTGGAATGTTAAAGCTTGAAGAAAAAAGCTTTTTGTTTCTTCTGTGTGTATTTTCTGTGTAGGCTAAGCCCTATAAAAATGACCCAGAGATTCTTGCAGTGACTAACCTAGTAAGGTAAGAATTCAGCCTTTTGAAATCTGACATCTTTTTCAGTTTTGGTGTGACTTCATAGTTTAGTACTTAGTCATGCCAACTGAGAAATTTAAGCTCCCAAACCTTTATATCCAGTGCCAGAATTTCTGTTTTTGTCAAATGTCATTGCTTGAAAGAGAAGAGATGACAAGTGTATCACACATTTTAATCCTGATATCAAATGCAGAAGCATTTTTTTGTCATACTGTGTTTCCATCTGAAAAATCTTGTAATTATTTTCCTTTCATGCATTTCACACATTTGTTTTACTGCAATAAAAAGTAGGTTACAATTTAGTTTTTAGAATATGTTTAATTTTTCAAAATGGCAGTATTTTGTGTTTTGAAAAGATTTTTTTTCCTTACACAAGTGCCTATCAAAATAATGACATCACAGAGTTTGAGAAAATATTGAAAACAAATCACAGTAATATAATGGAGGATCCCTTCATAAGGGAGCACATCGAGGGTAAGTTTACGCAGCCTTTCGCATTTAATTTGTGCATTTCGGTTTATGTCTGGAATTGGGGAGGCTGGGGTTTGATGTTGGAATTTAACATTTTTAAATGATGCCTGTCTTTCAGAGCTCTTACGAAACATCAGAACACAAGTGCTAATAAAATTAATAAAGCCTTACACAAGAATACACATCCCTTTTATTTCAAAGGTAAGTTAAGCTTTCAGCTTTGTTTGCTTGTATGATCCATTGTTTTTCTGCCTTTCTCATGGTTCGTCTTTTAACCCAGGAGCTGAACATTGATGTTGCAGATGTAGAAAGTTTGCTTGTTCAGTGTATATTGGACAAGTAAGTTCCCCGCCACTGTCTGTTGAGCTAGAACCTTTGTGTATCTTTGTGTATCTTTGTGTATCTTGATAGAGCAAATAGACTCTTCAGCTCTGTAGGATTAAGCTCTTCAGTTGCATGTTCCTTCTTAGGCAGAATTAAAATAATGTGGGACAGTGATTCTGCTCTTATCACTTTTATTCCAAGTTCTGCCTTTTTAGATTGTTTTAAAACACGTGTGATGTTCTGTTGTAGCACGATCCATGGACGCATAGACCAAGTGAACCAGCTACTGGAATTGGATCATCAGAAAAGGGGAGGTGCACGATATTCAGCGTTAGACAAATGGACAAATCAGCTTAACTCCCTCAACCAGGCCATTGTTAGCAAGCTGGCCTGAGCGACAGTGGCTGAGAAGAACGGGTCAGAGTCGCAAGGCGCCGACATTAAACTGCAGAAACCAGAAGGAGCAGTTTTGCTGTCTGCTGGCATTGTCCTGCTAAGTGGAGCTTGACAGCAATTTCTCTAATCAGCTCGTTTATGTTGGCGACTATGACTTTTCAAGACAGACAGCTTTAATGCTCATCAGAAAACCAAAACTCATTGGGATTGATGTTGTTTTGATATCAAGTCCTTTTAATTTATAATATTTAATATAACACTTTAGGCCAGTGTTTCCCAATCCGGTCCTAACGATCCCACAGACAGTCCACGTTTTTACCGGGAGCTGGGAGCAAGCAAAAATGTGGACCAACTGTAGGTCCCTGAGGACTGGTTAGGGAAACACTGCCTTAGGCTATGAAATGACTGAAAGTCGAAATGTAAACCTGTTCTGAGCACTTATTTCCATGCATGAACCAGCTTAATGGCTGTTCTCTGCAAAATGTCAGATGTCTAAGGGTTTCATGCCTGAGAATGTGGCTGTACGTAACAGGATGCTTGATGTCGTGATTACCTGGCAAATAGAGATTTCATACTACAAAATAAAGTCGGTGTGGTTTTTACATGTATATTTCATGGAGAGAAAAATGCAAGTTGCTAGTTTCTAATTCTTAGTGTGACCTTCCTAAACTGTGCCAGAGATGATTCATGTGAGAAGCTGACTGGATATTTTTGGCCAGAGTGAGAAACGGGCCCTGAGCGCAGCAACGCTAGTCCAGAAATTCTTCTGTGTATCCATATGAATGACAACCCTACAACTGAGCAAGATATAAAGCAGATGCAGTCTGGGTGACTGCACTGTCTCTTGGACAACTTGTACTTTCAACTGATGATTTTTAGACTTTTTATTGAGCATTTCTAAGATAAGCTGCCTGCAACAGGCAGGAAGACTATTTCCCCAGTAGAGAACTTACAGCTATGATGTTGTATTGGCATGCAATGAAGTATGGATGTACCGTGTGATTAATTCTTGAAGGATGGTGTTGTTAGCACCTTTACCTGCCAGTATCGAGGTATGGAACTTGATACAAGCTGCAACTAGAAGCTGGGGGGGGATGTTGTGCAGGTCAAACATTTAATGACAGATGACTCAACAGTTGTGAAAGAAATTTACCTGTATATACTAATAGCACAATATAAGTATTTGCTTATTATCCTTCATATATGTTGGCAAGTTCTTATTTATTAATTGTTAAGCCAGGTGAGTTTTGAATTAGGTAAGTGACATTGTGCAACCTAGTTAGGTACTGCCATTTTGGTCTCTGACAACACCGTTGTCCTTAAATCAAATACATAGGAAGAGTTTAATACTAGGGAACAATCATTCAAATATTTTTTTTCATTGAAACCAAACTAAATATTGCAGTGTACATGTCCCTCTAATTCCTATACCCAGCATTGCATTTTTCAAACTAAAATATTTTTACGAATACATTTTAATCTTTATAGACTTATGAATGATACTTCCATTTGGAATTTGTAGTTGCTTGCATTTGTTTTTACAACGAAAACGTGTTACCTAACTGCATATTAAGTAATGGGTATCGTTAGCATAAGGCACAAGGCAAGGGACACCCTGGATGGGATGTCTGTCATTGCCGAGCATATAAATACCCTTGGTACAATACAGAGTGAACACAAAATATATTTAAGTGGAGAACGATGTGGTTTTAGATGTGATAATGACAATAAAGCTGAGTCTGAACGTTTTCTAGTTATCTACAGCAGTGGCAGCGCCAGGATCAGTCTAGTGCGGCAAGAAAGCACCCAGTCGTTTTCTGGCGTGTTTTGTTCTGGTGATTTTTGAACGGAAGAGATGGACTGAATTTCTCATCGCCGTTGATCGCCCCTAACCCTAGAACCACCCTGACCTACCGTGGCTAAATTTGGGACGAATGTGAAGAAATACAACTGGTATGCAATGTTCCAAGGAACAGAACCCACAGTAGACCACATTATCTTCTGTTCTGCTAATTTTAACCACTTCTCGCTGATTCCTGTTTTCACTGGAACTGAGATGGCTCAACGAATCACAATCCGATGCAACATTCTATTCAGAAACCCTGGGACGGTTCCGGCTTTTTGGGCCAGTGGGGCTTCCGTTACGACTTACACGCTCTATTTTTTTGACCATAGAAACGCGAGCGGCGCAGGAAGCCGAATAGTAGTTGCGAATGCAGCGAAAAGGGCAGTTGGGTGTGTTTTCGCACGGGCGGCGGAGCGCCGACCATGACTGAAACAACGACGTCCCCTTGACATTCACGGTCTGTCTGTTAGTCAGTCGGTGTCGCGGCGCCACCGGGGTCATGGACTGTAGCGACATTAAGGTAAACGGGCTTTTTTTAAAGGTGTTGACTGGTTTTGTGTACCCTCCGCCAAACTGCCTGCTTGGCTAGGCCGTCAAAATACACTGTCGCGTCGGGACGTTAAATTCGACAGTAATGCCGATGTCTTGTCACCTAGCATAGGAACTAGCAAACTCATCAGAATTACCAGAAAGTCATTATAAAATGTTCTTTTTTTCCAACGAACTTTCTCGAAACGTTAGCAGTACTGCTAACTAATTGTTCTTGTAGTCGTTCGCCTGACACTGAGTACTATGAAAATATAACTGTGGTTATATACGTGTGATCTTTAAATTGCCCTTTTCCAACCTCAAAGAACTCCTATCTTCTCATTTGCAGTGGTGTCTGATTTTGAGCCTAACCTGCACCTTAACCCTAACCGCACCTGTCACCCCTTTACTCTCCTTTGCACGTTAAGCCTTGAGGCGATTTAATGCAGCTTTAACTTTATCATCCCGATTGTCTACATGAATTCAAAGTATGAATTTGTCAATCTAACACACGTGTCCTGTAAGAGCCACCTGTTGTCAAAGTCGCCGTACATCATATATTCCACTGATTTTTAAAATTTATTTTCAAATACGATCGTTTTACATTTTAATAGAATGCATTCCTCTGCAAACTTGTTGCTATTCTGTCAGATATATGGACTAAAATTAAATTGTTGGCAGTTAAATCGCTGTTTTTTTTAGCAATGTTTTTTTCCTAAAATAGATGCCAGTGATTACATGCAAAATCGCCCATATGCTGTACCTGCGTAATTGTAGACTCCAATTAAAATTAGTTAAACATTGATTGTACCACCACCGGAACTTTGCGCTCGCTTATTAGATATTTCTACGTCGGTTCCGAGCTATTTATTTTCTCTCACAAACAATTTAGCTCCTTATTAGGGGTCCAAGCAGCGTAGCTTCTGGATCCTTAGTGTTTCTTCATTGTTTTTCACTGAATGCCTTAAAGTAAAAATAATATGTAATGGCTTCTGTCGCTTATACTGGTATTTGTTTCTTGGATAATTAGGGAAGATTCTGTAACGAAAATGTTGTGCTGCTGATACCGTTGGAGTGACAGTTCTCACGGCGAAGCATTTGGTTATGTGCTTTTCTTTGTTTTTCTTCAGCTGTGTGAAACGTCTGTTTCCAGGGGTTCTCTCTCGTAGTTTTGGGTATATTTAAGATCAACAAAAAAGAAGCTGAACAGCGAGCCTCGGAGACCATATTTGTGTATTGTGGGCATTTTATAGTTTACGTTTAGTTGCACATTGATGAAACTTAACTTGTCGTAATCCCCGCGTAAAGAAAACTCGTATACAGAAAGCTTGGTATGTGTAACTGGTGGGGAAAATCTACCTTTAAGTGTTCAAATTGTGGGATGTAGCATAATCGATTAACTTTCTGTTGCACCATTAAAATGTACTGTCAATATGTGGTAACTTTAACCTTTCGCCAAATTTGTTGTGTTTCTTAAAAGGAAAAAAGGTGATTTTTCCATAATCAGATGTTACAAGTCTTTCTCTTGAAGTCTTTCTTTTGGAGGACAGTCAAATGGTCTGTTCAGTGTGTGAGTACTGCAGCTGGAGCTGGCATTGTCTCTGCATCCCACGGACTGTGCTGGCTCGTTCGCTTCGAACCTTGTGCTGTAAGCATAAAGGGTGGCTGCCCAGTGCCTCCGTACCGGTGTCAGCACAGCTCCGGGCCCCTACACATCTGGGGCTGACCTCAGTGGCAGACGTACAATTGCCTCTTTTCACTTGCGTGCTGGTCTTCTTCTGCCCCCGGGGCCTAAGACAATAGTCTAATGTCGACCAAATTGAGATCAAAATAACAGGCATTTTTGTAGCTGTGGTTGTCCGGCCTTTGACCAGGGTACACCTTGGCACTCAAAAAGCATTCAAAATGCATAAAGTGTACTGTACTGTAAATAGTGTGGCCATTTATTCCATGTTTTTTATTAGGTTAGTTCCATATGTTGGTTAACTGTATTGGTAATTTCTTTGAACAATGTCTCATTCGTTAGATATCCATTTTAAATGGTGAGGAATTATGTTGTAGTGGCTTGTTTCTAGATGTCTGCATTGTTGATTCAACCCCAGGTACATGAAAAAAAGTTACCAATAGCCGTTTAGACTCATTGGCACTACACATTTTGGAGAAATGCAACTCTGGAGCCATGAGGTTTCCCACTGAGTGAACTTCCCAACACAAATTGGTTCAGAGGTCCGTTACTACATTTGGATTTGTCTGAGCTGGCATTTATGTAAACCCTGACTTGATGTTAGTCAGATGCCAGTTTATCCCGTGTGTGTTATTCACACTGAAACATGGAGGGTTTAAATGCTTCCTGTCCGTTCAATGCTCTATCAACAGTCAGCAGGATATGGGGACAATTGCTGGCTGTTTCTGTGCTCACTGGCAGTTATACAGCTTATGCATTCAGTTTACTTGGCTTGTCTGTTTGCCTTTGGCTGTGAGCAGCAGGGATGGTCACCAAGGAGTAGTAACGCAGGGCTTGTTTTCCACTTTTGTCCTCTGCCATTGAGAGTGATTCTCCTGTGCTGCTTGTTTACCTTTCAATTCTGCAAGCACATTCTGCTCTGTGCCAGTGTCTTTCTGATATTGTATATGTGTGAGAATTATTATAGCTAGACCCCTGTACTTTTTTTTTTATGACTTATAGCTACACACCCTAAATGAGACGAATTGTTCTAGTGGCATAATTAGTTAATCCTACTGGAATGTCATGTCAATCTCAATTATCACTTGAACCATAGTGCCCGTAGTATAGGAACATCGTTTCTGTTGCGATGTGCTTTAATATACAGAGCTGGCCATGCAGTCCTCAGGTTCCTCAGGTCACCCTAACCTCTGAGGACATGTCTAAAATGGAATTTCGGTATGTCAGCGAAGGTGCCACCATGGATTGTGTCTAAGAGGGAGGCATTTGAGAATTAGTTGCCGTGCAGTGCAATGCCTAACATGTCGATCATCGGGGAAGCTGCAAAGTGGAGGATGGACTAGTCAGGAGCAGCTCTGCCCCAAGCTGACAGAGGATGCTTATGAATTGTTCAGGCTGACATTTTGATCTGAACCCAGAAGCAGTGTTTGCCTTCTGTGACATGCTCATTTGGGGAAAGAAGCTTCTCTCACTTTTTCTTGTTTGAAACCACCCTGTAAGTGTTGTCAGCACTTTTCTCAAAGTGACCTGTCATAAATTTGTACTGGCTTCTACTGGTTTTAATTTGTGTAAATATTACCTCTCCCTTCCGCAAGCCATGGTTTTATCTCACCACATGTTGGGTTCTGGTGTGGAAAATCTTGTTTTGCATTTAATGAACAGTTGAATAGGATAACTTTGACAGACTTTCGCTGTTTAGTTTTGGCCCTATGTGATGATTTATGCTGGTACAGTAACTAAAGTTCTTCCCAGGATGGGTCATTCAGTTTTATTACTGCACCTCTTGAATGATGTCACTGAAAAGCTGTACATCACTCCAGTGTGGTTGAGATTGGCGGATCTAAATCATTCTGTGTAAATTCTTAGCAAGCAGCCTCTGCCATACCTCACACCCTTCCTGGCCACAGATGGCTGCTGACTCTGCTGGTAGAGCGAGGGTGAGGAAGTACTTTGTTTATCTGATGTTTCCATGACGGCTGTCTTTCACTGTCTCAATGCCGATAATGAAAACCATTCTCAGAAGTGGTTAGTAATCCAGCCATTTGTCATTTACACCCAAACCAATGCTGCAGGTATGAAGGTGAGAATGAGGAAGATCCCCAGGAACGCTGATAGCACCATCACCCCATCACTTTCTCATAAGTGTCTGATTTCCCTGAACTTTACCACCTTAACTAGACAGAGAGATGTCTGTGTCAGAAGCCTCCTGGTGTAAAATCCCCTGTTATTGCCCAAATAGTGATTGAAACAGTGCGATGATTTTTTCCCCCCTCCATATTTTCTCAATAAACATTGAATATGCTGATACAGTGGCATAATAATTTTGAGAAGATCAACTGTAGTTTCAGAAGTCAGTTTCATTGCTTTAGGAGATAACATACTTGTGATGTACCGGTAATGCCAGTTTCCGTAAAAATTTGTTGTAGACATGGCAGTCTCTGAAATAGTAGGTTGTTTTTTGGTGCGGGTGTTTGAGCCTTTGAATCGTGGCTGACCTTCTTCGTTCGGACAGGATGTGAAGCTCTCGGCAGAGGTGGAGCCCTTCATCCCACAGAAGAAAGGCCCTGAGGGCTCTGCCCTGGTGGGGATTGGGCTGCCTGTGGAAGCGGCGGTGGGGCCGGGCAGTGGACCCGAAGCCACGCCCATTCCCAGCTATCTCATCACCTGCTACCCATTTGTCCAGGAGAGCCAGCCTAACAGGTACCCATCCTCTGCCTGGGCATGAGTAATGGCATCCTTTGGCTCAGTGTGGAGGGGTCTGGTTGAAGGGGGTGTGTCCAAGCCTCTCTATACCCTTCTCTTTAATATCTTGCATCTACTGTGTTCTTATAGTGCCTGCTTATCACTTTGTTTCAAATTCGCTGCTTTTTTTAAAATGAGACATTGTCAAGTAAGTCGACAGGCCAGGGAGATGTTTTCCGTCATAAAGGTTAAAAGCAGCCACGCGGTTTCAGTTGAAGTCATGTGGAGAGTGCGAGCGCGTGCTGACGTGCTGCGCATGGTGGCGTCCTTCACGGCTCGCTGCATTCCCAGGTCCTCCCGCCCCTCATTTCCTTCCTTCCCGTTTTCTCAATGCAAGGAAGCGCTGGCTGCAACAGAATAAAACTCTAAAAACAAGCCTCATCCTTCCGGCGAGAGGCACGGTTCAAGCTCAGGCCATAGTCTCTCTAGCAAACGGGGGGGGGTCTTGGTCCTCCATGCTTAGTGGCGTGCAGGCATCCTCTCTTGGGCTGGGCCAAAAAAATCTTGCATATAGCCAGTGAGTGGAAAATAATGGATAGTCCCAAAGATATCTTGAGGGAGAGGGTGTCAGCGGCATGAAAATAGTATTTTAAAATGGCCTCTTATTCTTAACTCTTGACCGTTCTTTGTCAGACACAAGGAAGCTCACAATATGTGACATCAGTGTATTTTCTTGTCTACTGACGGATCCTCTGTTTTCACTCTGGTCCTCTTCCCTTACAGGCAAATCCCTGTGTATAATGGGGATCTGCGGTGGCACGCGGCTGCCCCCACCCCAAATGGGCCGTACCTGGCCTACCCCATCTTGTCCTCGCCCCAGCCTCCTGTGTCTAATGACTACGCCTATTACCAGATCGTGCCTGCCCCCTGTCCCCCTGTCATGGGCTTCTACCAGCAGTTCGCTGGCCCGTACAGTGGCCCCGTACAGCCTGGGATGGTGGCCACACTCTCCGCTGACCTTGGAGAACGGTCCCCGGGCCCAGGCCAGGCATTTGGAACCCTGGCCCACAGAGGAAGGGGTGTCGTCCGGAGCCCTACGCCACTCAAGGTGAGGGAGGGGCCATGCCCAGGGGAGGTATCTGCTGGATGGTTTGGGTGTCTGACCGTTTTTGTCCCTTCAGCTGGTTCCTCAGGCGGGCAGGGCTAAGAGGCCCCCCATGCGGAGCGTGGCAGTCCAGAAGGAAGTCAGTGCCTCTGGCCCCGATGGCAGATCCAAGACAGTGGTGCTGGTGGATGCGGCCCAGCAGACAGGTATGACCAGAACTTTGTTGGGTCGTGCCATAGAATTCAGCCCTGGTTGACCACAGGTGACACTCCTGATCCCCCTTAGACTTCCCAGGGGATGTTTCCGGAAAGCCCCTGATGGACAGGGCCAGCCCGCTGGCATGGAAGAACCGGGCGCGGCGACGGCGGCCCTCCCACCCAGCGGAGTCGTCCAGCGAGCACGGGGCCAGCGAGGCAGACATCGACAGCGATAGCGGCTACTGCAGTCCCAAGCACAACCAGGCCGGTGGCACCACCCTGCGCACTTCGGATCCCTCCGCTACTGCGGTACGGCCCGATGCCACTCGGGGAGGGGGGGGGGGCGGCTCCTTTATTACAGCGCAGTCCCTTTTGAAGTGTCTGTTTTAGGTTTCATGTCCTTTCTACACATTCTATCTCTCTATATTTAGTAAACGGTAACCTTTTATGGAAATATTTAGTTATTTATTTTAAATCAAAGTAACTCTATATATTTTTCCATTGTGTAGGCTGGTGAATCTGGAGCAGCAACAGGTTGGTGTTTTTTAATTAATTTATTTTTGTTTTGTATGCGCCTTTAGAGAGGAGGCTCTCCTAAGGCCAGGCCTCACGTTTCTCAGCTGTGACATTTGTGGTTTCAGCCGCAAGTTGGGTCAATGTTGCCTCCCAAGCCACTCCGAAATCCTGGGGTGAGAGAAGCTCCTCCTTTTATCAAACAGGAGCAGCATCTTCTCAGAGGAGCTACATGCAGGTGCTCTGCACACAGCCTTACCAATGGACACTTCTCGAAATAACAGAATAAGTGCGGTATTGTTTGTGTAATTAATTGCACTGAATGTTTTGGGTGATGTGTCTTCTTGTGAGTTCCGTAAGATGTAGTTGGAGGATGTGTGGGGTTTGAGCTTAGGTCTGAGGCTCATCTCTCCTCTAGACCGAGCTCCCGACCAGCTTCCGTGGGCGTGGCAGCACCTCCTCAGACAGGGGCTGCACCCAGCAAAAGAGGCTGCAGGATGGGACCGTGCAGGCCGCTACCCACCTTGCCACAGAACCGCTTTATTTTGAGGTGAGAGTATGAAAGAGGAGACCTCTGCTTTCGTCACCTGGTGCCAGATGTTTATTGTGGTATCACTCTGCCGGTTGCTTGGTTCAAACCCAGGTTCTGGACATGGACACAGGTTCCTATCTTACTGAGCTATGCGCTGCCCCCATGTAAATGTAGCGCTGTTTTCTAATGCTTGTTGTGTTGGAGGGTTAAGGCCGTCTGACACTGAGCAGGGCCAGAAAAAACAGCACGAGTTTGCTAAATGTTCAGATGAGAAATTTTTTGATCCGTCAAATTCGCAATATGAAAAGTACGTAACTGAGAAGTTTGCATCCAGAAATGATCATGCTGGCGACAAGCACTAACAGCAGTGCCAAGTTGTATCTTGTT
>JAODUD010000008.1:7466924-7483162 GCA_026784285.1 Stomatorhinus walkeri
AGAAGAGCATATACTGTACTAAACACATCTAAGCACATTTATCAAAACAGTAATTTGTAAAGTAAGAAAATAAATGTCCAAAAAATGTGTAAAGTTAAAAAAAAAAAAGAATGTGTCCTGCCCTGATTGTCCGCTCCTTCCACATGCCACGCCCCCTCGTTAAAGCTGTATGGAATCCCCGTGTGATCAGCTGTTTCTGGTTGTTGTCATCTGTATTTAGTTCGCGTTTCAGTTTTTCCCCAGTCTGGTCATTGTATTGTCTGGCAGTGTTTTGCCTGCCTTACCTGTGATTAAACCCGGTATTCCCTGATACCCTGACATCTGCGCCTTTGTCTATGTTACGTCCCCGGTTGGCATGACAATATTATTGTAATTAAACGTACTAATGGTTTATTATTAATATTAAAATAAGAAATCTATTTTTCTTTTATTATATAATTGCATAAATGCTTTTTATTGTATAATAATTACTGTTGCTATCGTCTAAATGTATTTTTACCATCTAAATATATTTAATCCACTGGTGTAAACATGCATGATGCTATCACAACGAATTCGAGGCTGAGACTGAAGCGTTACCCTTTGTTTCCACCTAGACGTGCCACGTGACTCATTTCCTTGCGCGTACAAGTTATCTTGGGCTATTTTCACACTGCCATGCTGAAGTGACTCAAATTAGATTTCAAATCGGATTTGTGCCACTTTCATATGTAAATCGGATGCGTATCCAATTGACGGCCATGCGACCTGAATGTGAACACTCAGATCGGAATTCATGTGGCTTTTTGCTTATATGCATGCGCTGACATCAGCCTGCACTGGCAGCGCAGGAAGGTAAACACGGAGGAGAGCTGCGATAAGTCAGTGGAAGGATGGAGAAGGTGGGGATTTAATTGATATGTGGGAAATTAATCTGTTCAAGCTAAACTGGAAAGATCCTATCGTAGTAGAGTAGTATTTGAAATAAGTGCCAAAGAAATGGCACAGTGTGGACACGAATGTGGCTACAATGCCAAAGAAAAATAAAGAGCCTGAAGTCAAAGTTTAAGGAGGTAAAAGACTCGAATCAGCACAGTGGTCATGGCCGCACAACGTGCTAGTTTTACAAGCTTCTTACCAGTGTAAAAAAACGTATCAATGTGCGTATGTGTGACGTTTTGGAGGACCAATGCATTCACATTACAGTCAGATACAGGTCACTTATACTTATGAATGTGAACCGTGAAGATAGACGAATCCGAATTGAGCAAAAAAATCAGAATTGAACGATGTGGCTGGCAGCGTGAATGTAGCCTTAGGTCGACGTTCATGGTTTGACTTCTGAGATTCAGATCGAGTTCTAGGTAATTTTTTTTCGGACTGGTTGGTTTGAGTTTTAAGAAATTTGAGTTCTAATGAGTTTGAGAACTGAGGTACAACTGTATGTGGTATCTTCCCCCACTACAGGATAATATTGTAAATCGAAAGAAAGGGTTTTTTCCTCTTCAAAAGAACACAAGTGTAAAAATTGCAGTATTATTGGTCTTGTTTATTTTAATGCATCCAGTAACTTCAGAAATGGAACATGGCAGTGCAAATTGACTTAATTTGAAAGCCTTCATAGAAATACGTTTGTTGTTCACAGAATGATGTCTTTAGGTTTTTACATGTGAAAAAAATCATACTTGGTGTGAAATGGCCTTTAAATTGGAAAGCTGGGAAATGAGATAAAGAAAATAGAGAAAAGTAAAGTGGTATTTTATTAATGCCCATGGGAAGATTCTTTTTTTTCCTACCCTATCTTGTTCTCCATGAGACACAAATATATGTACAGGTGTAATAATACTAATTAATATTAATGTTAGTAATTGATGTGGGGTATGATGGAATCCCTTCGTAGGATGAAGAGGAGTTTCCTGAGCTTGTTTCCGGTGGAAGTGGAGGACCTGGTTCACGAAATAAATTGGAGCAAGTCCAGACCAAGATCCCAAAAAGCCTGGTGCGTGACTGAAGATTCCTAAGCTGAGAAACGAAGGGCCTGCAGGGTCGCAGCCAGGTGCCTCCCCGCTGAGCTCTGACGCCTGCCTGACATGTGCCTCTCTGTCCCCTCAGGTGGAGAACCTGCCGGAGAACTCGCCCATCAGCATCGTGCAAACACCGATACCCATCACCACGTCTGTCCCCAAGAGGGCCAAGAGCCAGAGGAAGAAGGCCCTGGCGGCTGCCCTAGCCACAGCCCAGGAGTACTCCGAGATCAGCATGGAGCAGAAGAAGCTGCAGGTCAGCCTAACTAACCTCCTAACCATTTGTCCACTCAATATGGGTGTTTCTCATGTATACTTACTCGCACTTGTTCTCGTGTACCAGTTTCATGTCATCTTCCATTGCTGAAGACCAGTTCCAATATTCATGAAATAAGTATGGATAACAGTAAAAATCCTCAGATGTTGTTCTTGTCCCACCCCAAACATCAAGGTTGCATCAGTTGCATCCTTGTCAAACAGGACCAATCCCATGATTGATTGCATTTTAAGTTCCTTTTTTGGAGGCATGTTAGCAAGACTGGTCTTGCCAAAACCACAAGTACAATCTTTATGTTCTTTAGTTCCGTAGTTCAGCTGCATGTCACCCATGTGCCCTGCAGGAGGCACTGACCAAGGCAGCAGGGAAGAAGAGCAAGACCCCGGTGCAGCTGGATCTGGGAGATATGCTGGCAGCCCTGGAGCGACAGCAGCAGGCTATGAAAGCGCGGCAGCTGACCAACACCAAGCCCCTCTCCTACACAGGTGCTCAGCACGCCGGTGGGCTGTGGGTTCCATGTGGAATTCACAAAATTGGATGAGGCAAAACAAGCCAGGAATGATCACGCACACCTCTAAAGCTTTATAAGGGAGCCAACATACAGGCCCTTAAATTGCGGTCTGTCTGTGACCGCACTCATGACTCTGCTCTGTCTCTCATGCTAGTTGGCACAACAGCTCTGTATCATACCAAGGAGTCAGGAAGGATGGGGTCCGGACAGAAGAGCCAGTCGCACCTCGGACCCCACAACAGCCTGGACTCCACTGCTCCCAGGGTGAAGAGGGGCAAGGAAAGGGAGGTGCTCAAGGTGAAGAGACCTACAGCTCTGAAAAAGGTGAGCTATCTGAGAAGGTGAAGCTTTGTGTGGTTTCTGTCTTTGCTCCGGTCTGCTGCATTACGCCTGTGCTGCCCGACGTCCATGAGACACCCGCCGCTCTGCCTATCCTGCGCTTAGATCATTCTGAAAGAGAGGGAGGTGAAGAAAGGCAAGTATTCCCTGGATCCCACTGCACTGAGAGCCGACGAGCGGGTGGACGACGAGCTGATTTTTACAGACGACCCCTCCCGAGAAGCAGTGTCCCAAGACGGTAGGCACTGGGGGGGCCTTAAAGAATGACATGAGTATAGTTTCTTCAGAAAACCATTAAATTTCAGTTTAAGGATTCAAATGCAGCAGGCGGTGAAAAATTAGACTGGGAACGTGCATGCATCTAAAACCAAAGCTCAAATAAGTAACAATAACAGGGAATTATTGTGGTTATGTTGCTATGCAGAGAATGGTCTGAGCGTGCCCAGTGACACCTCACTGTCGCCGGCCAGTCAGAACTCCCCATACAGCATCACGCCCGTCTCCCAGGGCTCTCCCGCCAGCTCCGGGATGGGGAGCCCCATGGCCACCTCTGCCATCACCAGAATCCACAGCCGCAGATTCAGAGAGTAAGTGCGCTTCTCACCTTCAGCCCTGTAGCACAGATTCTCATTTCTAAATTAGAGGTGGATGAAATTAGATCCCACCCATTTTTCCTGCATCCATCGATTTTCAGTAATCGCTTATCCATTTAGGGGGCACAGTGATCTCAATCCATTATGCAGCTTTGTCTCACTCACACGCTCACTCACACCGTAACACACACATGGCAGTTAGGTGGCAGTTTTGCTGACTGCTCTTGGTTATGATGAAGTCGCATTGTGGTGACACCCAGACCAGGGCAGGGGTGCCCAAGGAGTCGATCACGGGGTAATTCTCAATCGATCGTGACGTGCGTTCACCCATTTTTCAGTGTGCAACTTATCGTATGCAGTAAACATTTAGCATGCAAAATGTCAGAAGCCTACAGATCAAAAATGTATAATTTTCAATCAGAGTGGGAAGAGGATTATTTTATTGTTTACTCCGATTCAAAGTGAATATGTCTGATATGCAATGCGAGTGTGGCTTTGTGGAGTGTGGAGCTGCATTTCAAAACGATGCACAAAAGCTACGAGACCGAGTTCCCTGCTAAAACAGCCACACGCAGCCGAAAAATGCGAGAACTGAGACGTCAGTTAGCAGCACAGCAGTCAGTTGTTACCCAGCTGCATCTTCCCAGTGCCAGCGGTCCCACTAAGGTAGAGAAATACATTTATTTACACTTTTTCCATTTGGAGAATTACCTGGATTTGTCTGGATCTGCTCTGTGCATGTTAATGTAGAAAGGCAATAGATAGAGTAACAAAGTAGATCTCGGCACACTGGCCACTTGAAAAGTAGATCTTGAGTTAAAAAAAAAAGGATGGGCACCCCTGACCTAGACTGATTAGAAGTATTCTTGTACAGGCCAGTGTCTTTGCAGTAATTTGCTGGTGAAGCATTGTATCCAAACAAAGATTTCCTACATGCAGCTGAAATGTCACAGGAATGGGTTAGTTGCCTGAATTCTTAACCCACCCAGCATATTGGGGCTAAAAGTCCATCCCAGAGATGGAGAGTGTCCTCTGGGAATGTAAATGCGGCCTTTTAAAGAGCGACTATACAATAACGGATTGTACGTTGTATGGTGCCAGGCCTGCATCCACTGTACAAAGTACAATGTATGCCACCCTTTACAGATGGGCCTTTGTTGTGTGAAAAGTCTGCAGCAGTGAGCACATTGTCCATTCTGCATCTGAGCCCACGCCTCTGCGTTTATGCATCGTCGTGGGATGTCAGGGACACGTTAACCGCGGTCTTATCAAACTGCAGTGTTTAGTGGGATGGAGTGAGGCTCGATGACATCGCTTAATGCGGTCCGTCGACCTCTGTGTTCCCGCCACAGGTACTGTAACCAGGTGCTGAACAAGGAGATCGACGAGAGCGCCACCTTGCTGCTACAAGAGCTGGTGCGCTTCCAGGAGCGCGTCTACCAGCGGGACCCCGGGAAGGCTAAAGCCAAGCGCCGGCTGGTCATGGGCTTGCGTGAGGTGACCAAGCACATGAAGCTCTTGAAAATCAAGTGTGTGATCATCTCTCCCAACTGCGAGAAGATTCAGTCCAAAGGTGAGGCTCTGCCTCTTACCAGGAGGAGGTGATGTCCGCCGCTGTGGTTGCCTCTTCCACACCATTTCTGCCCCCCCTTTTATTGTATTGTCCATGCCATGTCATTCTTTGGTACCTTATTATTAATTTCTGTGACTTTACGCTGTCCAGTCCAGTATTTTAGGTCATTCTTAACTGACTTTATTGAAATTTATCCCTGTCATTTTAGATCTTTCCAATAGAGGGATATTAGTACATTCTTGATTTTGATCATGACATTGACTATGTTGTGTTAACATGGATAAATGGCATGTGGACACATGGACAGTGACACTTTTGATGTGCTTGATCAGGGGGTCTGGATGAAGCCCTTTACAATGTTATCGCCATGGCTCGAGAACAGGAAATCCCCTTCGTGTTTGCTTTGGGCCGTAAGGCGCTCGGCCGCTGCGTCAACAAGCTGGTGCCTGTAAGTGTGGTGGGAATCTTCAACTACTCCGGAGCAGAGGTAAGTGGGACCAGCTGCCATTAGGCAAGCTTGTCTGCTCATTCCTGCGAACCTCTGGTTTTCACACACCGCTGTCTCCATTCAGGAACTCTTCAACAAGCTGGTGTCTCTAACCGAAGAGGCCAGAAAGGCCTACAAAGATATGGTGTCCGCGCTGGAGCAGGAGCAGGCTGAGGAAGCCCTGAAGAATGTCAAGAAGGTTCCTCACCACATGGGGCACTCCAGAAACCCCTCAGCTGCCAGCGCCATCTCCTTCTGCAGTGTAATCTCAGAGCCCATATCTGAGGTCAACGAGAAGGAATATGGTAAGACCTTGATTTTATACTTCTGGCAGGAATCCAGATATCCTCCCTTTTGGGCTATTTCTCATTGCATGTTCATTAAACTCTCTTTATGCCTTGTCCCCCCCCCCCCTTTTACTTTTCAGAAACCAACTGGAGGAACATGGTAGAATACTCGGATGGCCTAGAGGCAGCAGAGAGCGACAGGGAACCGAGCAGCAGAGTGACTTCTGTTGGGGGTGAGGCGAGAGCCGCGCCACAAAAGAGTGTTCCTCATGTGGCCCATATGCCGCCAGCTCCTCCAGGGGGCGCGCAGGCGCTGGGGAAAGCTGGGGCCTGTCTAGACCGGGAGGAGGCTAAGACGGACGACAGGCTGGAATGGGCGTCCCAGCAGAGCACGGAGACTGGTTCACTGGACGGCAGCTGCAGAGACCTGCTCAACTCCTCCATCACCAGCACCACCAGCACGCTGGTACCCGGCATGCTAGAGGAAGGTGAGGAGGAAGAGGACGATGAAGACGAAGAAGAGGACTACGTCCCCGAACCCATCTCTGTAGAAGTCCCACCCCTTAGTAGCCGGATTGAATCCTGGGTCTCTGAGACCTTGGAAAACATGCAGCTGGGTAAGAGCAGGGATAACTTAGACGTTGAGGAGGAAGAAGAAGAAGAAGAAGAAGAAGAAGGGGCTGGGCACAGTGAGGACGACGAGCTGCCTGAGCCCGGATTGGACCACAAAGACCCAGCAGCAGAGCCTAAAGGCATCGCATGTTAATTGGCCTGTCTGCCCTTCCAACTATCCCAGCAACCAACCAGCAACTGGCTTCCACAAAGCGCAAGTGGAGCAGTGTATGTGCTGCCAGAGGACGACTGGAAACTCAGGAATCCCACCCTGTCCAGCTCACTTGCAGAATGGACACCGGCGCCCCTATAGACCATACTTTCCATTATACTTAACATTTCCGTCTTAAGTTATTTCCAGAATGCCATTCCATTGAGGACCATCTTCTGTACAAACAATGCAGACGATTTCAAATAACTCCACCTATTTTTCCTTTAATTTCTTAAACAGATCCCAGAGCTGGGACTCTACAAAAGTATGCTTAGAATTGGTCCATATGAATATGAGCAAAAGATTCCCATTTAGGTTTTTGCGGTAGTTTGTAACATCATACCTTCTCTACTCTCAATTGCAGATAAAACTCTAGTCCTTCCATTGGGTTAGCAGAGATAGTGAATGCTGCCTTTCTCATGCCCAGAATCATGTTAGAATGGGTTGTGCTCAAGCAGTGCAGGTTTGTGTTTATCCAGGGTTTTCTGTTTTACGGTTGCTAAGTAGAGGTACTTTTCAAAGCTTTGGAAATTAATCCTCGTAAATCTGGAAAAGTCTTCATGCCAGTTTTTGGTGCTCCAAGATTTAAAAAGCTGAAATTACAGAACAAAACTTTTTTCTTATTTCTTCTGAATGTGTATATGTAACGTGAATATCCTTTTAATCTATAATTTTTGTGTTGCTTAGATTAATCTTACGGGAGGGGTGTTGTCTGCTGTAGTGTTTGTGATTAGGTTAACTAATGTGTGTGTGTTTATATAATCTTGTTACTCATGGCTGAGTCCGACAGGGCGCTTTTAGTAGAAAATTTCTGTAAATTTGCGATGAATACCAGGTCTAATTACAGTGTAGGTTTCCTTTTTCTGAGTAGTTCAAACTGTTGGGTGAAACCTAAAAGACCTTTTGAATCTGAGAGACTCCAGACCTCACTCAGTCCACTTATGTCTGACTGCCAGGAAGGGACTGTGACGGGTGCTCACTGGACGCGTGTGGTCACATCTGTCACATTTCTCTTTGGCCACCGTTAATCCGGGGGGGCTCCTCTACCCAGGCCCCCCTCCCTCATTTCAGTTTCTTCAGTTCAGTGTTACTCTTACCTGCTTTGTTCTTTTAGTGACTGCCCCCCACCTGCCCCTTTTAAAATCCTAGTTCCTTCAGCTGTGTTGAAATGTTATAATGACCGTAAGTATTATGTATGATGGTATTAACTTTGATTAATGTTGGTTAATGTGGTTTGAGTGCTAAACTCAACCTAGAAGCTCTGTGATCTTTGCTTGTAGTTTCCAGCTAAGGATCTGGGGAAGGTAAACTGCTAGGTGTCATTTCACCATGACCCTCTGCTGTATAAGCAGCTGGGTGATTGATTGAGTGGGTTAATTCACTTATATAAACTGTTTACTGACAGATCTAATAGCTTTTTACATTTTAAAATAATTTTCTTAAAATCCAATTTGCGACAAGCACCATTACTGTATAGTACCTGGTTACAGATGGCATGTGTGACGGAGGTGGGCACGAGAAATCAGACCTTGGTTTCCTGAGCAGTGCCATGACAGGAAGAGATTTGCTGTACATCTGTGAATGAGAAATGAAGGTCCTTTTTTTTTTTTTGGATGTGCTGTACTGTACATATAAAGCTTCATGTCAGCTCTTACTATTGTTTTTTTGTCTATGCAGTTTGTGTGGATTAATAATAGCAAACGCATCATTTGCACTTTGTACATACTAGTAAAATTCTTGTATCTAATGGTAAAGGTTTGGTTGTATGAAGATCCGGTTTGGTGTGTCAGTCCTCTTTGTAGTACTTTTTCGGGGATGGCTGTTTGAGTCTGTCCAGCACTGGCAAATCTGGGTGCTTCTCATACCTGTCTAAGTGTGACTACATGACTAAATGTTAATATGATTAAAACGTTTTACGTAACCTTTCATGTCTTTAAATTAAACTGGAGAAAATGTATGCAACGGCTAAATGTTATCAATCTGTACGTGAAAGGACATGGGTGTTCTGAAGCTTGGTCTCTATTTTGAATGTTGCGGGAGAGTCACAGTGCAATGTATCTGTGTTGCTTAAAGCTTAATCTAATAATTGTATCCTCTACAAAGTTGTTGCTAAGTTAATGCCAAACCCCCCGGATCGGCTAGAAAGAGGTTTAAATAAAAATTAGCGCAGTTAACTATCGTGGACTGAAAATATAAGCCGCTCTGATCCCCGGCAGGACAACTTTTGTTTTATGGACGCTGTAGAGGAAGTCGTCAACATACCGTATGAATAAAATGACACACATGGCTTTTGCAGATGTGCACAATTTTTTGACCCCCCTCCCATTTTTGCCTGTGGCTGCTGATTATCAAAATTATCACAGAAACCAGGAATGCCATTTAATCATTTTTCTTATTATGTAAGGGTCATTTACATGGAATTTCGGGGGCTCCGTGGGAGTGCGACATACGAGTAAGTAAGAGTGAAAAAACACGTTGAAACATGTAGCGCAGCGTGTCTGTGCTTGTGATTTCCTGCTACAGCCACCAGAGGGCCTCGGTGTTCCATTGGTACGGAGCCTTTGCTGAGCCAATTACATGTAAATGTTAGTTAACTAAACGTGTGTTAAAATGAATTTGTTTCTCAGGTTAAATCAGCAAAAGAAAACGTAAGTTGATTTAAGATCACTTCAGTGTGTCAGGTTTTGCGGTGTAAAAAAACAGCACTGAAAACTGCTCGTGCAGTATGAATGCAAATTCCCGCACTATCATCGCTTCCCATCAGGTTCCATCAATGCAGCAGTTTGAATATCCACGTTTGCTCTGGATGCCCTACTTGTTTCATCTTCATGAGTCATATGCTTTCCTGTGGTCATAAGACTGTTTCCCACATTTGGATACAGGGGCTTTGCTAGACTTAGACGGGACACTTGCCTATGTATGGCTTCAGGTAAAACAAAATATACCGCAGACACGAAATAGGAGCAATTAACACACGTTTCTGATCTTCAAGTGGCTATGCAACCACCATTTCGAATTGAAAACATATGCCGCCTATTGTCAACCTGCTACTTAACTACAATTGGATTTCGGAAATTTTAATTAATATGTACGTCATTACGTAGCCTACGTTTTATAAGTAGGCCTGTGATATTTTGAAACAGATCGCAAGTTCAAAAGTATAACGACCCTCATAAAGAGCAGGGTGTTTTTTTTATTAATACAGTTGCACGACTGGATTATTTTCTTCTTGGTCGTGTTTTCATTTTAAACATTGAAGCTCGAGCTATCTTTTACTTAAAACATTTCTGCTGGTCAGTATGCAGTTCATCTTTAGCATATGAATTTGCGGTGGGGGAGTGAAATTATGTGGAGCATATAGCCTCGATTATCCACTAAAGTCTTTTCTTGGGGCTGGCATGAGAGGCTCCCGGTTCATTTGAATGGGACCAACAGATTAAAACGGACAAAAAACTGAATTGTAAGAAAGAAGCATACCGTTCCCTTGGGAAAACACCATATGTTGCGGTGTCCACGGTAACATAGATTCGCAATTTCCCCATTCCTTTCCCCCACCTATCTTTCCGAAAGAACATCCCTGAACGTCTTTTCCCTCTGCAAAATCTATCTTTTTGTTTGAACGCTGCGACAGCTTTCGCATGCGATGGTTACGTACGGCACAGCAAAACCAGATAATGATAAAAGAGGACATTCAAATGGTTTCTGCTTTGGTGTATTTATGGTGCATGAGTCACCCTGCCTTTTTGCGATTGGACGGTAGCATAAGAGAGGAAAAAACACCCTCAAGCACTGTCAGTCAATTACAGGCATCGTCTGCTTCATTCACACGTTTATCAGCATGCGCAGTGAGAGAGGAACTCATTCATAAAAAAGGAAAAGTTCATTCATGAAAATCGTAGCATCCTGCGCTTCCACTTGCGAGCTCCTAGTTCAGGACTCTACGTAGCGGAGGGGGAGCAGTCAGCAGGACCCGGGAGGATGACCGAGCGTGAGTCTTGGCTTATCTATATGCATGAAAAGAAATTGTGTGTGGGGGGGTGGTCACTTTATTTTAAGACCGCGACGTATGCCATGATCTGGATGAAGAGGAAATAAAGGAGCAGGGCAGCGCAGCAGAAGGGAATAAAAATCGGGCGCTGACACATTACCGCACGGGTAAGCCGGAGCGGCGCGTGCCCGCCTCGTGCGGACCGAACTAGCGCGACAACTAAGTACCTACGTACCATCGGTGGCACGCGTGCAGATCGTATACATACTTGTATGTAACAGTAATACTGTTTTATTTCATTTTCATTTTATTATTACCGTCACCTAATGCGTCTTATCTATTTATTACTTGTCTATAAGTTTATATGCCATAAATCACAAGATGAATTGCAGTAGTAAGCCAGAGAAGTGCTGTTTGTATAGAGCGTGTATGAAAAGTTGAATAAAGGAAATATTTTACTTTTGAATATATTATAAAAAACTACAGTGTATTTATGAAAATAAGCATATGTGTGCGGTTGTATATTATAACAATTTTGGTGACACCCTGTCCCGTGTCTCCTACTCTCCCTCCTTCCGTCCATCTCCTGCCAGTCAACCTGTGCGTCTGGCTTCGTCAGTCTCACACAGTCTCTGGCTATGAGAGAACGTAACCAGCCCAGGCTCAGGGGAAACGCGCTGCATGTAGGATTCTTCGGACAGGCAGACATGCTGCACCGGAGCAAGTACAGCCGCTTCCGCAACGACTCGGTTACGTCCCTGGAGGACAGCGCGCCAGGTGGTAAATCGGTCCCTTGCGCTGACCGCGCTCCGCTGCCCTGCTTGGCCCCCCTGCCACCCCCCTTCCACCACTCAGCCTCATCCCCGGACGAGGATCCCACCACTCTTTGCACTCTGATCCCCAAGATGGCTGCCATCAAGCTGTCCAACCCAGCAGGCTTGCTTGGCCTCAGGGGACTGGCCCTGTCCTCCAAGCAGACGCCCCGTGGAAAGCTGGGCGCGGACTGCAGCCCCACCAAACCCCATGTCCGCCTGGCCGGGTACCTGTCAGCCTCCTCCCAGCTGACGCCACGCCCCGACGATGACAAGGGTCCCTCCTGCTCCGAGGGGCTGCTGTCTGCTGCCAAGACCACAGCGCTGACGGAGTGTCCCAGCCCAGACGTCCTGATGTCAGGGACGTCGTACAACATCAAGGTACCAGTGCGAGTGCATAACTCTAACCACACCTGTGTCCAGATTTGTCTGGGTTTATAAGGGTGTGCGTTTGTTTATGAACTGGCCTCAGGTGTAACCTCCTGATATCAGCTGATGCTGGATCACCATCTGGATCACAGTTTGAATGGTGTAAGCTGAGCTTATCTTAGGTTCAATACAGACAGACGCTTTATGTGTGAAAACATCTAAACAACTTTCTAATGAGAAATTAATGTTGTGGAGGTGGGTGGATTTCTAGCGGATTTCATGAACTTCTCAATCAACCCTCCAACAAAATCTGGATGATCCAGCAGTCTCTCAGCACTGTGTGGTGTAAACCTTCTCCTGCAGCTCCTTCCCATATCCTTGCACATGGTGCCTGGCCTCCAGTGGCCTGGAAAATACAAGGTCTTCCTTCACCCCCATTCTTCACAGCCAGATTACGGCAGTGATCCATCTTAACGAATCCGCTTGTCTTTGTGCAATGTTCTGCTTAATTCTCCTACACTATACTGATGTTAGAAAAATGTATTTTTATGACACAATATTACGCACCGTGCCACATTGAAGGTGATGCTGTTGAATACTGAACACTGATTGATGTTGTGTCTGGGTTAGGGAAACATCACCAAGCAGCTGATTGGTCATTTCTCTGGTTCACTGGCTCCACCCTCTGCCAGGGAATATTGCGTTATAATTAGCCTCACATAAGCTTTGCTGTATTTGTTTAGAATAATCGAGTTTTACTCCTACACCCCCCTTAGCTAAGATCTTATAAGTTGCACCAGGATACCTATAATTTTACTATTTAACAACAGCAACTCACGTTAAATAACATAAGCATAACGCAGATATGTGAGCTACACGGTGGGACAGCCTCCTAGGATTTTGACCATCAGTCTTCAGGTTTTGGTCCGTGGCCGTTATCACCCCTTCCTGCCGTTACCACGGCACCGGGTGTGTGTCACTGGAGGAAGCAAGCCCGCGCGATGTGAGCCTGCATCGCAGTGTCCCTTTAAGGGGAGGGAGACCAAGATGCGAGGCAGGAAGAGAGAGTAGCTGTGGAAGTGTTACACCCCCACACGCATACCCCCCCATCCCATCCCACCCACACGCTCAGCCACTACTTCCTGTGCTAACAGAAATGACTCATCTCCTCTTAATATTCCAGTTTGGATCTGCCGGATCAGAAATGTTCTGAGCCGGGTGACATGTCCTCGGTGAGGCAGGCGGCCGCCAGCTTCCGCGGGCTTGCCGCATGGTTGAGTCTCAGGCCACAGAGACGTGGCCCCGCAGCAGGGGGGGTGGGGGGAGGGGGGCAGGCATGACTTAACAAGTGCCCACGGCCACATGGTCCTCGATCTGCAGAAAGGCACCCAGCCCAAATTGTGCTCTCGGCAGTAGTCGTATTACTGACTTAAGGACATTATAGGCGGGGTGCGTGGGGGGTGTTAGCCAGAAATGATCTAACGGCTCCGTGCTGATCAGTGCATGATCTCGCCACGTGCTGTTCTTCCCACAGCCTCGAAAACAGAATAACAGGTGCAGAGGTGCTGGGTCCCTCTCTGAAGTCTTGCCTTACTGAATGAGTCATTTTCACATGCCCAGCAGCCCTGACAGGCAGCTCGCGCTACACTGGCTATTTGAACTCGACTCGCACCAGTTTGAGTGAATTTGTCTGAAAATCCCACCAGGGACCAGGGAAAAGAGCAGGGACACGTGGAATGAACGTACAGAAGTGAGCTTTGATGCTCCTTCTTTAACATGCTATTTGAAGTCCGAATTCCATAACTAATTGCTAAAACTGACTGTCTCATTGTGTACTTTTTCGCAGTTGGTATTTTGGTAGATGATATGAGGTAATCATTAATTTGGTTCTGGCCATCAAGCACCCAGATATATACACATCCAGCCGGGCGTGCAATCACACACACAAGCACAGTATTGATTTTTACACTGTGCTTTGTAGCCTCCCGTATGCTGACCGGGGAAATGGCAGTGGACTTATTCATCCTGGCGAGAGCTCCTGCGATGACTCACCTACTCTTGTCAAGGCTCTGTCCTATCAAGGTTGGAATAGTAAAGACCGCGTTTCAGAATTCAGTGGGGCTGCTCGAGTGGGTGTGCTTAACTCCTTACAGGCAGAGGACTCATCCTGCTTCTGCGTTCTTCCTTCAAAGATACTCCAGAGCGTGACCCGAAACCAGAGTGATCCACATTAAGACCTGTTTGCACGTGCAATATAGCAAAACCAGTTCCACACTCTGCCTTCTCGTGTGTGTTTTTTGGCTCAGTGTGCACCTGAACTTCTTGTAGCTTCCTGCTGGGGAGGCAGGGTCAGGTTACACAGAGCCCACAACCCCCCCCCACCACCACGGAAGTAGGCCCCATTGCTCACATTCTGATCTTTTGTATCCATCTGCAGTATATGGGCTGCTTGGAGGTGATCCAGTCCATGAGGCTCTTGGACTTCGAGACAAGAACACAAGTCACACGGTGAGCCTCCTGAGCGGGGAAATAAATGGACATCTGTGCTTGTAGTGAAAGTAGGTTTCGCTCCCAACCATTGTCTCATCTTATTATAAAAGATACCAGCAATAATAATACCAGAGGTGGAAAGTTCAGGTGCAGAAAGTAAAATCCAGACCAAGATTTTCTTTCAACCAACCAGTTGAGTACTCTTGACTGTGACTCCTACTTTACTGCTTGGTTGAAACAAGCTTTTGGTCTGGATTTTCACTTTCTGGACGTGAACTACGCACCTCTGAATAATAGTAAACTATTAATACAGAGAAGACTCAAGATTACAGAGTAAAACCAGCTGCATCCTCTTTACCAAATGATGCCAGGGGGTGATTATGGTGAAAGATTTTCCAGGAACCAAAGACAATCAAAATAAGAGAGATCCACATTTACTGATTAATGCCACATTTTCGGGCTGTGTGCCCACGAGTCGTTACTTACACCAGGATCTGAGATCCTCGTGTGTCTGCAAAATGTTACTGGCTGCCACTGCTGTGCATTTAAATCCGGCAAGCCTCAAAGAATCCTTAGTCCCAAACGAAGATTTTTTATTATCTTGGGAATAACTTCAATTGTCAATATTTGCAAGGGATTTTGGAAGGAAAGTATAGAATGAAACATATGTTTGTACCAGAGTTGTCCAAAGAATAATTTATTGGAAAATTAAATTTCCTGCTAATAGTGTTTCATAAAATTTTAAGATGAATGGTGGTTCACAATTTGTAATTTGTTCTTAAACAGAAGAAAGGTTTTATGGCTTATTGGGACGTGTTTACTTGCTCTTATTGAAGTCGGTCTGACCCTGCCGGGCTTTTGGAGCCACCGTAATTTAATTAATCAGGCCAGCATCATAGTTTTCTCTTAATTTTTCTTAATTCTGCCCCTGTTTCTTAGGCACTTTTGACTATTTATACAAATTAAATAGACCTGGATCTTCCAGCATCCATTTATTACCCTAATTTGCTGAAATACACCATAATATGTAGGATATTAAACCATTAAAGACCAGTGCTGATACCACATTGATCAGAACCCATGATCTGGAGGTGGTGTGTTGTACACATGCGTGTTTGCGTGTGCATATGTGGACAGGGGCTTTCTTCTCCATGGAGATGTTGCCTGTACTTCCTCTCCTCCTGTACCCAAGACCCCTTCTTTCACTAAGTATTTGCTCATCCCTGCTGTCACTCCTATCTCCTGCTTAGCTGCATCAGCATCGAGGCATGAGCATACAATCCGAGGCATTCTAGGGCAGCCATCTGACCCGTTCAGGGTGACCAGCAGGGGGCGCATTTCTGTTCAGCAGGATCCTACATAACCGTACCCAGAAGGGATATTGAATCATATATCGAGTCTTCCTTGTTTTTTTTTTTTTCTTTTTCGTGTCTGTCTATTTGTAGCTGATTGTTTTATGTGTGTGTGTGGTCTAGATATTCATTCCATCCCATACAGTCCAAATGTCCCCACAACGCATTTTTTCCATCCCCACAAGAGGAAATTCAGTTTTATAAAAATCTGTGACTGCAGTTAAAAAACTAAAAATGCCACCACCTGGACCCTCCTCCCATCTCCATCCCCCCATCCCTCATCACCTGGACCCTCCTCCATCTCCATCCCCCCATCCCTCATCACCTGGACCCT
>JAODUD010000008.1:7507825-7524570 GCA_026784285.1 Stomatorhinus walkeri
GGGGGGGCTATTGCCTGTATTTTGCTGCTATTCCAAAATCTACATGTATAATACAGGGAGCAGCAATATGCTGATTCTGACAAGAATGGGCAATTGTTATTCTTTTGTTACAATTAAGTTTTAAAACTATAGAAAAGGAAGAGTTTAAATATTGTAATTTTAAATGTCTTCTTACATGTTTTAATATAGGTAATTTAACACCGGGCGTCTGCCATTAAACGTTCCGAAAATCTGACATTTGTCAAATTGACGGTTTTGCTTACACGCCTCGCATTGAAGTTAAGGCAGGAATTCTGCCATCTGTGTATCGCGAGAATGAGAGCAAAAAGTTACTGAAACGAAAACGGACGAGGGAGATAGAGGAAAGCGGCGAACAGGGAGGCTGAGTGGGAGAAAGGGAAGGTGCTCACCACCCATCAGAGCCAGAAGTGCCAGCACTTTTCAATATTTTTCATATTGGAAACTGATAGCACGACAAGACATTTCCTGCCGAGAAGAATCCGGGTGGTAAACTTTAAAAAGTGTTCAGAACACTGCGTTATCGTTTTGCATGGGTGCATTTTTAATAATTTTGTATTCTCATCTGTTTTCTTTGGTAAAAACGTTTATCCCGTACTGTACAGACTGTAAAAAAGCATTTGCATATTTTCTGGGGTGTGTGGAAGACTTTCTCCTATTGGAGAGAAGGTACCGTGCAGTCCTCTTTATTGTTTATATATTGGAGTTCAGTTGATATGTGTAATATTTATTCCGTGTATCAACCAAATACGTTTTTTATTTATATGGGTATTTGAACGATGAAGTGCGTTTAATTTCTTATTTAATGTTCTATTAAGGAGAGGCTTCATGCAATACGACATAATTTGTTTGCAGTTTTGAAACATGACTGGGAACTTTAATGCGTATTCTTTTCTTTGCTCTTAAATTATTGTTTTTCTCTCGCAGATTTTCTTTTGAGGCCGCGAGAACGTTTTGGATAGAGGAGAGGACTTGATCTCAAATTAAAAGTTTTTTTAACGCGAATTTGCTGCTCTATAAGAAGAATATCTACAAAGTATGTGGCAGGGAGGAGTGCTGAAGCTTGCTTTGGGACTTGGAGCGGTTGTATTGCTGATCGCCGAGACCACGGGGAGTGCAACTGGAGATGTGGAAGCTGACAAACAAGCAGAATTCCAAGTGAAACGGAGATCAAAGCGGAGAGGAGGGGGTGCTCATGATGTTCTTAAGGGGTAATGTGTGGACATAGCATCCGATTGCTTTAATACAGTGTTTCGTGTGTGATTAAAACATTGATGACATAAAAGATACAAATCCAACTGTTCGCGTTTCATTAGGATGCCAAGCTTGACCAGACTTTAATTAAAACTCACGGCAGACTGACAGAAAATATGTTACAGTTGTCAGGTTGAGAAAATAAACTTTTCGGGAGTCCTGCAAGTATATTATTTTCGACGAGTTCGTGACACCTATATTAAAAAGCGTACAGACCACTCATTAGACGCTGAAGCTGATAGGTATTTTAATTAAAGATGACTGACGCATTAACATCTGATCCATTGCGCTCATAATCTGCCAGATAGCATAGTATCATACAGCAACGCGTGGCAACGAAAATAAGTTTTCGATCATCATTTTAACTGAGTGTTGTGTTGACTGTGATACTTTGTTTTTTTATTGTATGGAAATGCATGAACCGATAACAAAATTCTCCTGAAGGGTAGCTTGGGCTTCTGTAATTAAATTCTGGCAAGGATAGAACATTCCTTTTGGGCTGCAGAAAATAAATTATCCTCTAAACAAAGAACTCCTTTAGAAATTTGCGCCATTCGGAATTTTTGGGGATGTACTATACAACCATTTTACTTCTGTCCTGTGGACATTTTTCCTCCGATTCTGACATCCCATATATGGATATAATGAACTTCAGTACAACATATGCCACAGAAGCCGATTTACTTGAGCGTGGACCACAAACCTAACGGCAAGGTCAATATGCTCTGAGAAACGGCACTACTGTGTAGTTAAAAGAGTACAAATGATTCACTTGTATTACGGGATTTGGGGCATTAAAGTCTATGAAAAAAACAAACACCGTCGTACTACGATGGGAACCTGCATCCCTGTAAAAAATAGGCTATAATTATAACAAATTTCAAAGAGATAAAATCTGTTTACTTAGAAGCGCGTATTAAAGTTTTGTTTCCGTCACTTTGTTGAATACCGCTCTCCGATTTATTCTTCGAAATGCTTCCAGATTTTTCACAATCGGTATTCACCACCAGATGTCACTGTTTTCAGCACAACAATGTGTCTGGATCACTGTACTTGCACTAGGTAGTCCACCTGGCAACAGAATTTTCAAACGTTCTGCATTTACTTTGCTTATAACAATGTCCAAATATATTTTTTCACCTTGCTCCAGAAAGAGTCTTTTAAAGTTTTTAAGCCCTGGTCCTTTATTTGAACAAACTTTAATATACCATGAATGTGGTGTCAACCCAGAGAAAACAGATTTCTAAACATTTATGTCATTCAGTATAAATATGGATTGAGTTTTGAGCTGCTGAGGGTGGAGAAGGTCTGAAGATTAAAAAGTATTTTACATGTATGATGCTGAATTTCATGTCACCTGCACATACACGTGCAATGATAAAAGCATGTACTACACTACATACTTCATCACATGTTTCTTTTCTTCAGGCCAAATGTTTGTGGATCACGATCCAGTGCATATTGCTGCCCAGGATGGAAGACTCTTTCTGGAGGAAACCAATGCATTGTTCGTAAGTGTCTCTGATTGGCCAGTTGTCTGATGGGTCTTACTCTTGATTGGATAAAGTTAATGAGAGTAGAAAGGTTTTCGTATATTTTCATTTTGTAAAAAAAGGAAATTTACTTTCAGCTTGTCAAGCATTCTATATTATATCTGGCCACAAAACCATTACCTGTGAGTCAGAAAATAAAAATTAATGCTTTAGTAAATGTTGCGATATGGTGGGAGAAGGATGATCCAAAGGCAGGCTGTCTGCAAGTGAAACCCTTAGAAGGGGAGTTTATTATGGAGACTGCAGAGGTCAACGCACATGGAGAGAGAACAATGACCGAACAGGGTAGCACAGGACTAGGAGACACCTTTACACATGATTAACATGAGGCAGCTGTGGCTGGTTAACGAGAGCAGGAACAAGAGGTAAGACTAAGGAGCTTAAGGCACGGCTGATTAGCAGCCACACCCCTGGGGAAACGCTGGGAACAGTCAAGCAGGGGGGCTAGGACGTGACAGTAAACTCTATATTGAAGATTAGCTAAAAAAATTTTGGTGGAAATAATTTTCTTCCCTGACAGTAGCATTCAAAGGGCCCACCCAGAATAAAAATGCAAGCAGATGCCGACAGAAAGAAAATTCATCTCAAACACACGCTGTCTTTGTGGGGATTATAGTCTCTTTATAATGATTTCTAACCTCATTAAAATTGACAAACAAATGTAAACTGATAAGAAAAATACAAAAGTAACGTTTGTGTAGTTTTCTTTTCAAATCTGAGTTTTCAAACAGATGCTTGGGCTTTGCATCTTTGTGGAGCAGTTTTAGTGAAAAGTCTTTTTCTTCTTCCTCCCCCGTCCACCTGCGGTTGCATCATGACCGACGCACCCGCAGCGATCTGCAGGAGCTCTTGTGGAGATGGGTTTTGCTCCAGACCCAACATGTGCACTTGTCCTAATGGTCAGATTTCTCCTTCCTGTGGCTCTAAGTCAGGTATGCAAGTGTCATGGGAAGCAGAACTTTCATACAGATCTTAAATGAACTGCATGTTTCCTTTTTTACATGTCCATTATATATTACTTAGATTGTGGAAAATAATAAAAAATAAAGTTTGCAAAATTATTTCTTATGCCAGTGTTTACCGACTGGTCCTTGGGGACCCACAGTTGGTCCACATTTTCGCTGCCTCCCAGCTCCCAGTAGGAGCAAAAACATGGACTGTCTGTCGGTCCCTGAGGACTGGATTGGGAAATATTGCCTTATATGTAAGCCAATGTTTAACAATTTTCTATACAAACAGATTAGTAGGCATGTTCCCTGGTCTCGAGGAGGGTGCATGTGGCAGGTTGGCAGAGGCTGTGCACTCGCACGCTTACACTCTGCTGTCACTCTCTCTGGGAACAGTCCAGCACTGTAACATCCGCTGCATGAATGGAGGCACATGTGTGGAAGACAGCTGCCGTTGCCAGAAGGGATACAACGGTGCGCACTGTGGCCAGCGTAAGTAGTCCCATCCGTATCCCAGCGAGCCCCAGAAGCCCAGCAGGCTGTTGTTCTCTTGAACCCAGTACTCAGAGCTGGTCTGGTAAAAAAACACGCAGATGTAACAGTGTGCAAAGTCACATGTTACGTTGCGTGGAAGTGCCGAGTCAGCGGATATTGACGACGCGACATTTGCGATGTTGTACAGTCCCACAGAACCCTCAGCCGAATCCTCCTCTCTCGCCACACAGCTATCTGCGAATCGGGATGCTTGAACGGAGGAAGGTGTGTTGCCCCAAACCGCTGTGCCTGTACCTACGGCTTCACTGGGACTCAGTGTGAAAGAGGTAAATCATCCTCATCCTGTCTTTTGCCCAAACTGCTAAACCTTCTGGTGGTTGATTACAGCAATCTCTCTTGATGAGCAAGTGTGGATTTTCATCTACATAAATGAAAGTTTGTGCTCCTCCTGAATGTCTCATCACCCCATTGGGACACTTGCCTCCACCTTACCAAAAAGGGATTGTCAATTTGTACCTGTTCCCTGTTGTCTTTCTGTAATTGGACTCATGTCTGCGTGTCATGTGGGAGCAGCGTAGAATATGCACATATACCTGGATACCTGAGTGCTTAACCAAGCAGCCAATGGGAATGCAGATCGATAAGATGCAGCTGCTACGAAATAAATTTTAAAACTGGTAAGTTAGAGTATATCGCGCATATTATCATTCCATGAAGTCACATAGGTGGGACAATGAAATAGCGATTTGCATGTCCGTAGCAGTGTTGGCTACTTAGTGATGCAGCATACGAAATTGAGGAATTGGTCCAGATAGCATGTGGGATTGGGCATTTGTTCAGGTTAACAAGGTGCCCTGTTATTGCTTGCTTAAATAAAAAGATTTAGCTGTATCAATGGCCAAACCTTTAGTTTGTAAATTGTAGAGCTTGATTGTAAATTGGTGGAATTATCTTGGTCTCCATGGAGTTTCAGGACTTTTGTAGCATCTGGGTTTAAGGATATTTTGATCCATTTGTTTATCAGTAGTACTTTGCGGTGTACCAATGTGGAAATCTTTTTCTTGTCTGATTTGGCCAATACTGATAGCTGGCTGACCCCTGAGGCACTTAGGGTTTTCATTTTTGATTACTTAAAATTATGTCATGGTCTGTGTAAAACCGTCTCACGGCTGTCACTTTGAGACCGTTTTTTAGTGGTGACTGAGCCAACAGAATCCACCACCCCCCACTATGGAAAATACAGTAGCTGACCATCCAGTACAATCATCTCCATTGTTTTAGCAATTAGTGCTTCTGATGCTAATTCTAAATATTTATGAAGATTATATATCACGCACCAGTATTAGCCAAGGTGAAGACATCAGACCGATGGTCCATGAATATGGGCCAGTGCTGATATGTTAAGCAAAATCATCCTGCATCTCTGCTACTAGCGGTTTCTGTTGTTATATAGTCAGGCTGACAGGATAGCACTTGCGTGGAGCAAAAAAAAACAACAAATATTTGGAATTTTGATTTTGTGTAGGTTTATTTCAATAAAAACGCAGCCTGGCTGATTAAAAAGGTTGGTCCTGACATCTATAGTACCGACAAGATGAAGGCATACAGGAATGAAATTAAAGAGGAGCATTTTAATTAATAGGCTGGCGTGATAGTTCACACCAAGAGGGGGGAGGGTTTGAATCCCGCCCGCCTCTGCTCCATTTCTGTGGGGTTTGCACATTCTCCCATGTCGTGTACATTTTCTCTGGGTCCTCCAGCCTCCAGATTCCTCCCACAGTCTAACATCATGCTGTAAGGTTAATAGTCATCTCCAAGTTGCTTGTACTGTGAACATTTTACCCGTGCCTTGTTCCCTGTACTTCTGTGGGTAGAGGATAAGTCTCACTGCAAATCGGAATAGGATAAACAGTGGGAAGGTGACTAGGAACGTTTTAATTTGATACTTCAGTATCTTGAAAAGGGAAGGTTTTTAACCTTGTGGTGTGTTAGTGTATTTAGTAACTGGATCTTACTTAAGTAAATAGTCTTGAATAGGCTGGCATTCCGTTTAATATTCATCATGAACATCTAACAGCTGTTCTGGTACCTACGATGTTCTCTGTCAAGCAGAAACATTAAAGACCGTAAGCAGCCTCTAGGATGTAGCCATCCTCCACGCTGTGCAGGTGACCGCTAAACGTTCATTTTTTTAAATGTCGCAGTGTTTACATCCCGCAGACATGGTTAATAAATACGGCCGCCTGCTTTTCTCGTCTTTGCTGGAGTGCATGCAGTGCCATGTTCAGCCACTCATTATCACCAAGATCAGGATTCCACCCCAAAAACTCTCTCATGCCATTTATACAACAGAGTTGCCTAGCTATTTTTGTAAGTGTCCAACGCTGGTGTTATGAGCAGCAATTTATCGACAATGATGGAAAAACAATCCTGTAACCAAAAGGTTCTTTCAGACTTGCAAATTATAGCTTTATTTATATGTTATAGTTACATACTCATTTATATGGCTTATTTTTATTTTCCTTAAATGTCATGTGATTTCAGCAATAAGAATATTATTTAGAGCAGGAACCGCCATCCTATTTTACAGTGAGAACTACATTTACAACAAAAATTATCCAACCACTTCTGCAAACATGGCATGCAATTCATGAATACGGTTGTGAATTATGCATGAAAATAACTTGAGTGTAGCTGATGGAAACTGCTGATGGTCAGGTGACTGAGCAGCTGGAGGCGGGGGCTGAGCGAGGGCTGATGCAGATCGCTGTGTCAGTACACAGGGTCATAGCAACACGTGGCCTCATTCTCGCTGTTGCAGGCCGGATGTCTGGGTCTGGTTGATGGTCTGGTAACTTACAGCCAGGTGGCTCCATGTGGGAGGCAGTAAAAAAAAAGCAGCAAAACTAGTTTGCTTTTGCTGATAATTATTTTGCACAAAAATAACCAAGTTCAGCACAGAGCAGCCACAGGCAGTAGACAGCATTATGATGTATGCGAACGCAATAGATACGTGACACAGTACAAACGCACAGGGTGAGGATGTAATTATATGCAGTATTAGAGCAACAGCACTGACTACTTGTCTCACAAACGGTTCCGTGGTTAGAATATATCCTGCCTTCAGCTCCTGTAGCAACCAAAGCAGTTTAAGCAGTTGAAGACCCTCTGGGAAAGAATTTGTGCAGTGAAATAGCACAGGATTACTATAATTTGGTCAAGAGCTAAAGAATGTTGGGCCAGCTTGTCTGAGTCATTCAAAGGCAGCATTTTCTCACCTTCCCTATATTCCATAGATGAAACTAAGACACTTTATGTGTATTAACATTGCAAGAATCAAAGTCAAATGTGTAGCTGCAGGAACTTTGCGTCAACCAAACAAGATTCAGGTTTAAAGTTAAAACATTTTACTTTGATTGACATACATGTAAATGTGTTTCATCAAAGCAGCAATGGTAATGAAAATGATGGTAGTGGACACTGTTAGCAAAGAACAACATATACAGATAAATGAGTAACTGACCCTCTGTGAGCCAGACTGACCAGAGAGTATTTCAACAGTATTACTCTTGTCAAGCATATAACAGTCTCATAGATAAAACCTAATTGCGAAAGGAACCGTCCACTAACACTGAGGTTTTATTGTCTGCATGTCATCTATAGTGTCAAAGTTGTACATAAATCCAGAATTAAAGGAACACAGACATTAACACAATCAGTGGAGAAAGGCAAGTCATTCATTACTCTGACAAGTTCAGCTTCAGTGTTATTCTGTTGTCTAAACCTAGACTGAAACATGTCGTGGACATTATCGGAGGACAAGCAGCTGTTGGGTGACACGTTTCTCTGAAATTGCGGATAAAAATGGAAGGTTTCAGCCAGGCCTGTAACTAGATAGATCACTCAGAAACAGATTAGGCTTCTTGAATAAGGGCTTAATTACAGCTCTCTTAGAAGACTTGGAACAAATGCAGAAGATAAGGGTTTATTTGTATCATCTAACATGGGCTCTCAGATTACAGTCAGAAGCTTATTCATTAACTTTGTAGGTATGGGAGCCAGTAAACAAAGGGATGGTTTACGAACTCTAACTATTGCAACCATGTCCCTTTGTTTAAACGAAACAAATGATTCAGCGTGCTGAGAATGCGTAGAAGCATAACACGCATTACAGACCTGGTCAAGATACCTTGGATCTTATCCGGGATGTTCAAAAGTTGTGATCCTTCCAATCATCAGTTATAATCTCTCGTCCAGTTGAGGGTCATGATAAAGAAGTTAATTATTTGTTCTTTGAGGTGATTAATAAAGACATGCAAGATCTGTTCTGAATCCATAAATTAGACTGGACAATTATACTGACCAATCTACTGTCTAATTGTTTGTTTTATTAGGCAAGATGAAAAGCCTGAAATTTTGCATACTACCATTGGTGCCCTGAGCTTACAGAACTCTGTTTCATGCTGGGCTGTGCTTATCATACCTGGAGGCGATGTGCTTATCATACCTGGAGGCGATGTGCTTATCATACCTGGAGGCGATGTGCTTATCATACCTGGAGGCGATGCGTTTGAAGTGTGACTATTTTAGAGGCATCTCTGTATCTATAGTAATGATAACGGTTAGTTTTACGTGACGGGACACATCCTGGATGAGATGCCTGTCCTGTGCAGGGCACACACACATACACACACACGCACACACACACACATGTCTGTATTCATATCTTCACAGGGACTGATCCATTCATTTATATGGGCAGAACCTTAATCCCAGCAATGACAGCCTTAACTCCTACCCAACCCTAACCTTAACCATAAGTAACCAGACAAAATACAAGACTTCGCATTTTTAGTTTTTTGATTGCAGTTAAAGATTTTTATAAAATTGAGTTTTCAATTGTGGGAAAGAAATGGACACAACAAGTCAAATGACATCTGATCCCCACAATGCAATATATACATAACCCGCACACACAGATAGCCACACATTCTCATATGCAACCCGCACACACAGATAGCCACACATTCTCATATGCAACCCGCACACACAGATAGCCACACACTTTCTCATATGCAACCCGCACACACAGATAGCCACACATTCTCATATGCAGTATTGTTTTCTATAGTGAGATGACTTACCACAAATGCATGCCTTGACATTAATTGTAATTAGAAAGAGGTCAAGTGGAACAGGACACTGAAGGATGACAAAAGTCTCCTTGAAATAGTTTCATGAAAGTGATAATGAGTATTGGGTTATTTTAACGGACAGAATGTACATGATCAGGAATATACCGTGGTACCTCAGAAGTCGAACTTAATCCATTCAGAACCTGGGTTTGAATCCTAAAAAGTTTGAATTCTGATCGAATTTTTCCCATAAGAAATAATGGAAAACCAATTAATTGGTTTCCAGCCCCCAAAAATTACACCTAAATATGTTTTTTAGCATTTAAACACAAAATGAACAGGATAAAACAAGAAGAGCATATACTAAACACATTTTCGCAATTTCTCGCAAACACTGCGGCAACACTGTACACTGTGCGTAACATTTTTTTCTTAATGGCTTCCAAAACGATAAAGAATGAACCCCAACACTACCTCAAGCCACGCCCCAACACTGCGCCAACACTAGACTATGCTATGCGACCTACTGTTTATTTTTATTATTACTTTGTATTTGTTAATTTGTTCGTAAATCGCAAACTTTTAGGGTGTAACATTTGTACAACTATTGCGTAACTTTTTGGTGAGCAATGGCTACCAAAATGATATAAAGTACAGTGTATTACCTGATACAGTATTTTCAATAAAAAAAGCACTATCACCAACAACATGTTAACTGTCACCATAACATATTAACAGAATCAAAATTAATGGCATATTGTATATTATTTTTAGTTTTTAAATTAATTCCATTCCTTTATCACTGTCAATATATCAATTTTAATTTTGTAAAAAATAGTTTATTTTGGACTGAATTCTGTGCGCACTTGGTCACACCCAGGAAACACATGCTGTTGGCCGTCTGATGCCTCATTCAGGACATGTTCCAAACTGCATACTTGTTTCGGTATTTAACAAAGGGTGGAGGCCAGCAGCCTCAAACCTAAGGTGGCGTCCAGTTTTTGTGGGCCTGCACCCAACCCTTAAATGTGTCTTTCATATCAGTGCTGCAAAACATACACAACTGTAAAAGAACAATTTTCAAATGAAATACTTTTGGAATGTGTTGCCTTTACTGCATGAGAATCAGGGAGAATCTAGGGTCTGGGTTCTGGGAATAACACAATTGTGCAGTTCTTAGGTTAGACTTAAAACAACAGTTGACGTGTAAACTGATTTAATAATAATGATGATGATGATGCAAAATTGGTCCCTGCAGAGAAATTCTCTTTTTTCCTATCTCAGCTTGATCTCTGTAGCATACATGCAGGTGAGAGCAAGCTTGGCGCGAAAGGCGATCACCTGCGGTGTCAGCCGTGGACCTGAGGCTTAGGGCTTTGCTCATGGACCCACTGAGCCAAATGCTTCCCCCCAGTTCTGTAGTTCTAGATAGCAGAGTGCGATCATTTTGGAGCCTGGTTCTCCACGTCATTCTTTGGCTAATATTTCCTTTCAGCAGAAGAAAATGTGGCCTCGTGCCCTTTAAGTTTTCTATTCAGCTTGTTGGTTTTTATATCTGAACTTGTTGGAGCACAAACTGTTATGCCCCAAGGAATTAAGATTTTTGGGTTTTTTTTTCTCATGGTATTTTCTTATATTTATTCTCGAATAGAGTTATTTGAGGACATGGATCCAATTAGTAAATGTTTGCCATTCCCCGTTGCACGCCATAATTTTTAGATGTGATTTGTTTTTGAGATTTCTCCCTTGCGATTTGCCCTGGGATTCCCCTGGTTCTGCTTAATCTTCTCAGGTAACACACCATGTCATATTACATTAATTATATATGCTTTTCACAGTTATCTGACCAGTGGCATTTTCTTTTCCAGTCTGTTGCAAGCCGGGTTAGAAAACATGTTGTATGACTGATATTATGACTGATACCAGTGAAATCGTCCCCTGAGTTCATGGCTTATGTCCATGGCGTGTGAGCTGCTATCGCTTGACACGCTTCAAGATGTGTCCCTTGCGGGCTTTTCCTCATTAAAGCGGCGATTTCACACCAATGTGAAAATGCCGTGACTTCCAGTCACTTTTCAGTGGCTTCTGGGCTTGTATACTTTTAAACTGGCGTGCCAGGACATTTACGTGCTATAGCGTGTGCAGACCTACACAGGTATACGTTATCCAAGCTGAGACCAGTCTAAAGAAACTGTTTAAGGATGGAAATTTCTGAAAATAGTAACCGATGTGATGTACTCATGCACATTAGTTATATTCAAGCTTAAGTTCGAGATTGGACCTGCAGAACACAACTGTTCTTTGTCTGACAAATTGAATGGGTCGGTCTGATTCAGCTCTGATACAGCTCACTGCAAAAGGCAATAAATAATTCAAACTCCTTATCTTGCACCATTGAGTCATATTTGCTGAATTTTGTGGGTTTATCTGCATGCTAGAGTAGCGCTGTGTCCAGTGATTCAGGGCATTTGGAAAAACAGTGTGATGTAATGAGGTTGGATTTCATAAATGCAGATTGAATGTTTGTGTGGTTTCTGACAAAGGTACATGGTAATTAAAACAGTGGGGAAAGTAAGGAGTTTGTATATTTGCCATTCAAGAAATGGAAAGGTCTTGGTTTGGACTACCTGGGTTTTTGGCCACAGAGATAAATGATCTCATTCATTCTTTGGTCTTCATTCTCAACATCATGTGTGATTTGCTGTTTTGAGTCAGTCCTCGAAACATATTCCGACTACAAGTGAGGGAACAAACCTGAATGCCCTCAAAGTCTAATTATTTACAGAGAATCAAAGATTAATGGAGACCAAGAGCATTTGGTGAAGCGTCTCATGTCAGACTGTGCTCCAGCAAGCACTGGGCAGCAACAAAGCAGCTTGTTAGAAGGATAGATGTAACCAGTAGGATGACAACTCCAGAGCTACGGTATAAAAGTATTGACCAGGTGGTATTCGAGTGATGAGGACTGCTGAACTGCGGCTGCTTCTGGAAGGTTCTACAGAATAAAGTTCCTCAGGTGCCCTGCAGTACTAAACTCCCATACTCATATAAATAATCTCTGCCACACTCATAGTAAAAATTGCTGCCACAAGTAGTTCCATGGAAAGTCTAATTATATTTTTCATTTGTTCTTATTTTCTGTCAAGGGTAATTACAGACTTGCTGTTAGAAAAATAAATCCAAAGACATCATACACACAATTGTTTGCAATATGCAAAAAAAAAAAAAGATTAGTCAGATAAGGGAAGGGAAAAGAAGGGGATTTCTAGAATATTCTTAATAATGCACAACCTCACAAAGACATTGATGGTGCAACTATTGACTATATGAAACACAAATTAATGGGTACGATGAAACTTTAAATGACTGGTTAAATGATGCACTGTTGTGAAAAAATACTAGTGATGTACAATAAATAGCCAATCGTGAAAGAATGGAGACCATGAATTCAGGTACCAGACATGCATAGTCGAAGCAAAGGGGGCATGTTTATTTTTTCAGGTTTATTTGTTTCACAATATTGTTGTGCTTGTTCTGTATGTTGTCTGCTTGTAAAATGTGGAAACAATTCCTGAAGCTGGATAATCGCCACTCGTGATTAGGAGCAATGTAGCTTACAGTACATGTCGATGTATATCTTGTGTTTTTTCTTCAATAGACCAGATCTTGTATTTCTGGCTGAGCTGGATGTTTTAAATTACAGTGCCATTTTCACCACTGCTCAAACATGAGTCAAAATACCAGCATAGCAAAAACCTTGACAGAAATATAACATGGGTTCGGATAATATGGCAACACAAAGGCACCAGCGTCTGTTGACACAGGTTTGGCTAAAAGTGGGGATGGTGTTCTGTTGTGGTACATAAATCAAGAAGCTTATTGCGGAAATCCAAACATGGTGCATTGAATGAGAATTGGTCGAAACGTACGCAGCCTTATTTATTCATTCAGTCTAAGAGACACAGACATTCTGACCTTAAAATGTTCTGCTCAGTGGCTCGCTACACATCTGCACATACAACGTTCTATCATTATTGGCTCTTTAGATGGGTGGCACAGTGGTGCAGTCATTAGCACTGTCGCCTCATCCTTCTGGGAGTGAGGAACATGTCTTTGCATGTTCTCCGCATGTCACCATGGGGTTTCTGTCTCCCCACCCAGATCAAAATCATTCCCAGGTTAATTTGAGTTACCAAATCGCCCATAGGGTGACTGTCCTGTGATGGGTTGGCATCCCATCCTGGGTTGTTCCCTGCCTTCTACTCATAAGCTCTAGACTCTCTGTGAAACTAAGTGAGGCAACTGGTTGCAGAAAATGGATGGACCGATTCTTAAACACAACTCCATTCCTACATACCATTGTCATCAGTAATGTTAGGGTAGCTGAACCTAACATGTTCAGACGTCTTGCTTGAGTAATTCGAATGAAATTGTAATTGAAATAAACCTTTCACTGTGATTATGCAAATAACACATGCTATAAAGTGATGACATAATTAAAGAGACTTTCATGTCTTATGGTCTTGGTTCCTGCTCTAGTTCCCTGTGTGTTTCTTCATGTTTTCCTCATGGGTTCCTTCTGGCTCTTACAGGTTCCTCCCACAGTTCAAAGACTTGCTCTGTAGGTGTCTTTGTATTGTCTGAGATGTACATGTGAGTAACCAGGGATGAGCTGGCGTCCCATTTACGAGACCCTCCCTCTGGCATTTCCCCTGCTGGAGCTGATATGTTATACGAAGAAATTATCTAAGAAAATAATTTATGATCAGTTTATTCAAACCGCCTGGAGCACAATGAAAACTTTGAAACAGACTTTGTTTTTGTGTGGGACCTTTTTGCGGTCGGATTTTTGCCAGAAAATTTTACTATGTAATTTTACCAAAAGAACATAATGGATAAATTGCCAGAGTTTTATTGCTGAGAAGCACATTGTGAGCAGAGATCTATTCAGTTTGGCAAACATAGTATATTAAACTGTAACGTGAATGAATGGTCTTATCCATAGCAGTCACCAAAGATCATAACCTGCTTAGGGAACACTGGCCGTGATCTTGAAAATAAATGTAAATATAGTGAGACTTTAAGTGCAGTTGTATGGAAGTGAACTGTGTGGGTGAGCAGTACATGCCTTCAGTTTGTGTTTTGGTTGTACATATGTTTGCATCACAGTTACTGGGATGTTTCCTTATGATTTTCGTATCAGCTTGCAAAGCCGTATTGTTTATTAGCCACCGCAGGCTGGTAGCGAAGTGACGCGTAAGTAACCGGTCGTTCTCATGGTGACCTCATGTCCGCAGATTACAGGACCGGACCCTGCTTTGCTTCAGTCAGCAACCAGATGTGCCAGGGCCAGCTGACGGGCATCGTCTGCACCAAGACGCTGTGCTGTGCTACCGTGGGTCGGGCCTGGGGGCATCCCTGCGAGATGTGCCCCGCCCAGCCCCACCCCTGTCGTCGAGGTTTCATCCCCAACCACCGAACTGGAGCCTGTCAAGGTATCTTTTTTGGGGGGGGGTTCTGTCTTTCACTGGCTGTACCATTAACAAAGAGCATCAGTTTCAGGAAATTTTCAGCGCAAGTGCTTTAACAGTGATCTGAAATTTTATAATTTCCTATCGAGTACATTATACAATTAATGAAAAAGTGTGCTGTAATGTGGGTCCTCATGTTTTGGAGTTACCTTAATGGATGACACCAGAAAGTGAATATGAACATCTGTTTTTCCTTTCTGGTGTTTTTTTGGAGGATGTAAATCGGGAAGCTGCTATAAGACGTGAGTAATACTGTGAGGGCGGTGTGTAGCTTGTGTTAGAAGCGTATGCTTTACAGGGGCAATCTGGAATTAAATAGTGCTCTTTTACCTTGACGGGAAAAGCCATTTTTTTAATACGGCGAGAGTGAAAACCATGCCTACAGCTCTCAAGAGGCTGTATAAATAAGCGCAAGCAGATTGCAGAGCTGACAAAATCACAGGTTACCCATGGTGCACTGCTGTCAACGTCATGGCAACCTGCTGTTCCGTCTCACGGCCGACAGCTTCAGGCTGGGCTTTATTTATGGGCTGGTGACACACAGTGCCCCCAGCAACCCCTGCAGGAGCTCAGGAGCCTGAAATGAAGCCTTCCATTGCACTTTCATCGCACACACTGGGTCTTTTGTTCGTCTTCTGATATCGAGGAGAATCACTGTCTGCTACTAACCCCAAGACAAGCTATTTAAGTTTGCTGAGGTGCCCCTTCACTGCATGGCTTTTAGTGGTGGGTTCTTCAGATAAGGGACTGCACATCTCCGTTTTAATGCAGCCACTTAGGCGGTCTGGCCACCTCCACCGATTCCTCCAGCTGTTCAAACTCTTTAATTATGTCAGGGACAGAGGGAGGGGTGAGAAGGGAGCCCACCATTTAATTGAGCTCCTCTACCTGCCCTCTGGTTCACCCGCCTCAGTGCACCTGCAGCCTCAGGAAGGACCCTCTCGCACTATGCCAGTCTTTACTGTTACCCTCCTTATCATTTTCTGCTTCAGAAACTGGCCCAGGATCTGAGCCGTGACCTGTGCAGGATTTGAAGTGCCAGTGAAAATGTGACTGTCCCGGGGTTTTTTGGGAGGAGTGGGGGGGGTGCGGCAGCTAGCGTCCTGGCCCTCTAATGTCAAGCTTACCCCGAACTGCCGCCCTTAGGCATTCAGCTGAACTTATGATATACTTTGTGAATAGTGTCAGCTGCTTGGCTGTGCGGTGCCATACAGATATTCAGGCAAAAAAAAAAAAAACATTCAAGTTCTCATTATTTTAACCATGATGCCATATCTAGTTCTAGTGCGGGACAATGAACAGAATCGGTGTTCACTTTCTGAGTTTTCTACATGTTTGTACACATTACATTTTTTTGGTTGGCCCTTAATCTCTAAGGCAGAGTGTAATTTTTTACAGCTGAGCCATTCTGTTGAATGCAACTTAATTGCGTAATATTTTTTTTTCCTCGGCAGATGTGGACGAATGCCAGGCCATTCCTGGACTCTGTCAGGGGGGAAACTGTATTAACACGGTGGGATCCTTTGAATGCAAATGTCCTGCTGGCCACAAATTCAACGAGATCACACAGAAATGTGAAGGTGAGACTCAACAGACTCAAATTCTAAAAATTACATCTCAATATTAGGTTTTCTGTTGAACGTAATAAAATACAAGGTCTTTTTTTAAGAAATAAAAATGAACATTGTTATTTTTTAATGGCTGCCTGGTTCTGCACGAGTTCCCCTAACTCAGTGGGCCAGCCAGCAATCATCACTCTGCGTGCTTCTATTAGCAGCCCGACACCGGCAAGTGGGTCCTTCTGAGCGTCGG
>JAODUD010000008.1:7524745-7535561 GCA_026784285.1 Stomatorhinus walkeri
AGGGGCAGCAGATCGTTGGTCTATAAACATTGTGTGAGAGCAGACAGCATTCAGATGGCTGTTCATGTCCATGTGCTCTGCTGAGACATTCTCAAATCTTGTTCTTTGCTAAAAGTGAGTGAGTGGCTCAGTGGGCTAAATCTCTGTGCCTGTGAACAGAAGGTTGCTGGTTCAAGTTCCAGCAGAAGTGTCACATGTCTGTGGGCCCTTGAGCAAGGTCCTTAACCCCAAGCTCTGTGGGTGCTGTATGTCAGCTGTGCCGTGACACCCCCAAGCTATGGACAGCAAGATGGGGGTCACCAAAGACAGGAATTCCAATGTACTTGTACAAATAGCTAATAAAGGAATTGCTTTATCTATTTATAAAATCAACAGTAACTCCACCAGCTTCTTCACTTGCGTGTTGAAATTGCACCTGAAATTGGCATTGATACATGTAGTGGTTTTCAGTTTAATGGCATTAAGATATTTTGAGATTTATTTGGCCAGGGAAGTGAGAGTTTTCATTTTAAATTCCAACCTCAGCATCTCTAAAATTACACAGAAATAAATGTTCTGTTTGACTGGATGTCTTAAGTGTAAAGAACGCTGGCTTGTTATGGTTCTGTGACAAATTCCAGGCCAGGGCAAGTCTGATTTGCTAAAAAGACATTTGCGGTTGTCATGTGCAGGAAAAATTCTTAGGTACATTTTGCCAAGAAATAAGAAGCAAAACCTTTGAACATTTCTGAAGTCTGAGGTTTCGGATCTGCCTTATTTTTTAAGCTCTCGTTAACTTCATATGCTGGTTTGCCGTGGCATTGAAATGGTTTCCCAGATTATTACTGTTTAACCATTTTAGATCGTGTTGCCTCAGTGCTTTCCTTTATTGAATCATTATTTGAGCATCTCTTCCGTGTCCTTTTAGCCTTTAGCTTTTGTTTTGCTGATGTCTCTCTGTGTTTTAAATGATGCTTATTTATCTTCTGGCAGATATCGATGAGTGTGCCAACATCCCTGGCCTTTGTGTTGCTGGTGAATGTTCCAATACAGTTGGCAGCTTCTTCTGCAAGTGTCCCCAGGGTTACTACACCCCGCCGGATGGCTCCAGGTGCATAGGTACGATTCCATCCATCTGTTCTTTGGTTCATATTTGGATACTGTCAATGGCAAAACGACAGGTGACGATGGGGGGGCAGAAATTACACCGAGAGGAACTGACACGGTACAAAATGGTGACATGTGACTTTGTGATGCAAAAACAGAAGATATCTTCAGCTTGTTCAGGTTAAATGGGCTGGATGAGTCTGGGTGAGCTCCTCCTGTAAGGTTTTTATACTCCTAGAGATCTGTGAGAACATGTTCTAGTGCAAATACAAACAGACAGAAGGCCCAGCTGACAGGGGTGAACATGGTGGTTGGGGATGGTGTAATACACAAAGCAGCCTGAAGGTTTCCCGTGGTCAGCCATGGCGTTCCCACACAATCCCGGAAGTGGCAAACAGAGATGCCAGCTCTGTGCTTTCATCAGTGACCTCTGCTTTCCCCGTTTGCCTTTTGTCATGTAAGCTCCAGAGCAAGAACTTAAGTCTTTAGTTTCTTTTAGCAGCTGTGAATGGTCAGCTATGGTTAGCTTGACGTCACACTGTGCTTATGGAAGTTATGGAAGTGTACCAGTTCTCCCCCATCATGGTCTGGGGCAGTGTTGGGGAGTAACGCATTACATGTAACGGCGTTACGTAATTTAGTTAAAAAAAAATATGTAATTGTAATCTGTCACAGTTACTAGAGAAAAAAGTATAATTAAATTAGTTACTTATGGAAATATTCATGATTCATGATTGATTTAGTTACATCATAAGATTGTATGCAAAACCTTGCTAATAATTTTAATAACTGTATTTTTATTGCTTTTTGTGTTTTTCTTATGTAAAACACCCTGCTTTGCTAATCCCCTCCACAGCCGAAAGTTTGAAACTATTCGATGCTTCTGATTGGTCCTGTTGCGTCTACATTTGCAGCCAATTCTTGTAATTAACTTGCCTGAGCGGTCTGAGTTTCTGTTGCAAGCAATGGCAGACAAGGAAAGGAATGCATTCCATTGCTGGAAGTATAAAAAACATTTCCGATACATTACGGAAAAGGGTACAAATTTAACTATGCAATTCAGTGCGTGTTTACCGGCTGTAAAGATGTTGTCGACATCTAAACAGTCCATGTACAACCTAAGGAAACATCTAGTGGTAAGTGCAGTGTTTCATATACTGTAGTAATTGAAATAGTTACACTACTATTACATTTTAAATAGAGTAACTAGTAATTGTAACAAATTACTAATTTCCAAAGTGATCTTCCCAACACTGGTCTGGGGGGACACCAAAGCTCACTCTGCTCAGTAGAGACAGGTCGTCCCCCAGGCAGAGTAATGCAGTATCTTCTACTATAGCCCCATCCCAGATGAAAAGGTAATAAAACATGGAAAGATGGAGCCTTTTTCTTCTGTGACAACTATGCGAGAATCAAAGATGGTTTTAATACTCAAAAGTGTTAAGTAGAGGTTTTGGTATGTCAGACTGGTCTTTGTGTCACAAGGCTGCGTAGGCCTCCCTGTGGATGTGTTAGGAAGTGCGGGAGGGGAGCAGCCACTGGTATACTGGCTGGATATGGAAACCGGGGTTGGCCATCAAGATTGACCTCTATAGCAATGACATGTTGAAAATCTCAACCGAAACAAAGGACAGAAAAGCCCAAGACATGAGTGGAGTGGAGGTGCGATGGAGACAAGGTCTCAGGAAGAACAGGGGAGAATCTGGGTCAGAGATCTCCAGCTGATCCACACTGGCCCCAGCCTCAGGAGGATGTTTATTTGGAAAGAATGTCCACTATGAGCTTTTTTTCCTTCTAAAAAGGTTGTTTTGCCAAACATTTCTATCTGTCTCCCATGTAGCACATGCGGGGGTCAAAGACCACTACTAGCAATGTTTTGATTTTTTTCCCTGCTTTTACTGGATCTGTGATCAGTTTGGAAGGTAGTAAATAGCTGTTACAAATGCGAATGTCACACTCTCCTCCTCGTAGTGCATGCTGAAGTGACGCCAACAGGCCTTCCTTCCACAGATAGCCGACCTGGATACTGCTTCTCCAGTATCCTGAGCGGTCGCTGTGCCAACCAGCTCTCCCAGCCGCTGACCAAGATGCAGTGCTGCTGTGACAGCGGCCGGTGCTGGTCGGAGGGCTCCACTCCGGAGATGTGCCCCATTCCCGGTACAGGTCTGTGTCTTGGCTTGCGACACTATGGGAGTGTTACTGGCAATCCGTTAATCCCTTCGACTGCAGTAATGTGTTTCATGAATTCTTCCCATTCTCTCTGCAGTGGGCTGACTGTCCTTGCTTTTCCTGAGCCAAGGCCCCTGTTCCCTTCCACTTCGTGCTGTTTACACTCTTCATTCTGTCAGTACTCTTTACTCTGCTTATACTGGTTGCTCTGTTTATATTGTCCCTACTTTCTGCTCATGCTGTTTATTTGTTTGCTTTTTTTGTGCTGGTTCTGATGCTGTTTCATTATTTATGTACTACTTACTGCCTTTTCTATCTCTGCGGTCTACTTTTAATTAATTATCAGAAATAAGGTTGAATATGGAAGATGCAGGTGAAATCTCATTCTACCAGTGCAGTGACAGTTGTTGTGCAATAACAAAACTATTCTATTCTATTCTATTCTGTCTCATTCCAGAGGACTACCACAAACTTTGCTTACAAATCCTGCCCATCGATCCCATTGGTCCACATTTTCCACTTGTTCCTGTTGGTCCTGTGGGTCCTGTCGGTCCAGTGGGTCCTGTCGGTCCTGTGGGTCCTGTCGGTCCCGTGGGTCCTGTCGGTCCTGTGGGTCCTGTTGGTCCCGTGGGCCCAGTCAGGCCAGACCTGGTTTATCCTCTACAGCCACAACCCCATCCAGTGCCATTTCAGCCTGTCCCGCCAGTTATCATGCCAATTTCTCCTCCAATTGAACCTCCAAGTATGTCCATCTAATATGACATTAGCCATTGCAATGCTAGTTAGTGTTTTTGCAGTCTGTTTTATAAGGCATTGATAATATAATAGTGTTGGAGAAGTTACTCACAAAAGTAACATTGCAGACAGAGGTGGAAAGTTCAGGTCCAGAAAGTACAAATCCAGACCAAGTTTTGTTTCAGTTGAGTACTCTGTGACTGTGACTCTTTATACTCAACTGGTTGGTTGAAACAAAACCTTGATCTTTTTACTTTCTGGACCTGAACTTTCCACCTCTGTCTGTAATGGATTACTTTTGTGAGTAACTTTCCCACCACTATTGTATAAAACCTTTTTTGTTTTCTTTTCTCGATAGTATGACACAATCAGATCATTAACATTGAGTTAAATAACAGTATGTTGTCGTGCAGTTATTGTGACCCAAAACATCACCGACATCTGCCAGGCGTACCGCAACCTGTGTCTCAACGGCCAGTGCATCCCCACACCAGGAAGCTACCGTTGCCAGTGCAACATGGGCTTCAAGCTGGACAGGCGCGGGGAGTGTGTCGGTAAGACTGTAAGACTGTTGCTCAGGCTGCTTGGTAGGCTTAACATCTGGGCAGGCCTCCCAAACGTCCACTTTGCCTCGCTGTCCAGATGAAGATGAGTGCGAGCGGAACCCCTGCCTGCACGGCGAGTGTGTCAACATGGCTGGATCATACTTCTGCCACTGTCCTGCCGGCTTCCAGAGCACTGCCACCCGAACTGAATGTCGAGGTGAGCGGGGAGGCTGGGTCCAGTTCCAGGGGTCCAGGTCAGGTGATGTAATGACTGGAGGGAACCACCAAGGAAAAGAGTGAGGGAATAAACCATAAACCTGAGAGTCTCGATAATGTGATACGTTGTGCCTTTCTGAGCATGTGCATCACGCAGATCTGGATGAGTGCGTGGCCAATGGGCGCATCTGCAACAACGGCCGCTGTGTCAACACCGACGGCAGCTTCCACTGTGTGTGCAACGCCGGCTTTGAGCTCACCACCGACAGGAGGAACTGCCAAGGTGAAATATCCCTTTTAAGGGAAATCTTTTGAGTCGCCTTTCTGGGATGCATCGTAATGCATCAGTGGTATGCGAATGCCTTCGGTCTGACATGTCATGATGATAGAGAGGGAGTAGTGGGAAAGAGAAGCTAAGAAATGACACCAGTCTCCATTGTGGTCTCCTGGTCCAGTATGCATCTGTTTAGCCCATAATGGGGCACTTTGACATTTTGCATCGATATTCCTGACCTCCTTATTGCCCTCAAAATATGCTTTACTCACTCTAGAGGGATATTCCACAAAGCAGAATTTCTTCATTAGTCAGATAACTTAAGCCAAATGTAAGGACTGTCCAAGGATCGTCCAAAAGGGATATCATTAGCTCATCCTATTGGGCAGTTTCCACGTTTGGCTTAAGTTATCCAGTTAACTGGGAAACTCTGCTTTGTAAAACACCTCCCAGGTCACAAATGTACATCGCTAAGCTACAATATGACGCTACACCTAGAGATTGTTAGTTGATGTTCTGAGAAAATGGCAGGTCCTGGAAATGGAAATTAATGGAAATTTAAATTAATTTGGGCATCTTTTGTTAAATCTAATTAAGCTTAAATGAGGATGAGAGATCTTGCGAGTGTCTGGCAGCTGCTGGTGCCTTCAAGCTATAGAGTGTAGTAGTAGGTGTAGGCGGCTTGGAGCGGTCCACCTGCGTGCTGAAGAACACGGCATGCGTGGGAAGTGTGAAGCGTCGAACGTGACGGACACATGAGTGGCCATTCCCTTCCAGATCAGGACGAGTGTCTCCTCACCAACATCTGCCTCAATGGCATGTGCATCAACGATGACGGCAGCTTCAAATGCATCTGCAAGTCTGGCTTCCAACTGGATTCCACAGGTCGACACTGCCTAGGTATGAACCCAAATGGCTGATTCCTCTTCCAGTGATACTGCGGAATGTTCCTTTCTTTCTACAAGTGAAGTACACACCTTTGCCAAAATCCCCTCAAAGTCATTAGTGGGGGAGAGAGTACCGGGCTCAGCCCACAGTTTGGAAATTACCACCTAGTGAATAAGCTCATTAACATTTTAGTTTCACTCAAAAATGAACCTTAACATTGACGCAATTGTGTGTCGAATGACTGAAGGATTATAATTTTTGTATCATTTTAATTCATTCATCGGAACAGATTCCTTCTTTGTGTGACATAAATGACATAGTTACAGTTCAGGTCTCTCAAAGTATTTTCTCAGGTACTTTATGTGGGAGGTGGAGCAGCCAAATTCATTCTGCAGTAGTTACTTCATTCTCAGCGAGTGCTGGGGGATCTTTCACCTCTGCTGCTTTTAAATGGTTTGTAGCAGTGGTTTCACGGTTTGGGGAAAACTAAAGCAGTCGTATCGCTTTGGGACCTCAGCTTCCCTTTTCGGAAAGCCAGATACATGGAAAAATACAGATGGATGAAAGACTAATGAATTACAAATGCTCAATGGTATGCTAAAAAGAATTAAATTAAACCTCACAAGGATGACATGGAGAACATTAGTATGTTCTTAAGGCGGTCAGGAGGCTGCAGGTTATAAAATCTCAATAATTGACATGTGGAATTATAGTAATTTCCTTGAAGTTTGGGTACCCTCAGTGGTTCTTTGTGTTTTTTCAATGACCTGGAGGTTTAACATACTTGTGCTTTGCTGAGAAACTGTCCTCCCCCTAGACATCGACGAGTGTGAAACTCAGGGCATATGCATGAACGGCCAGTGCGTCAACACAGCGGGCTCCTTCCGGTGTGATTGCATGCCCGGTCTGGCCGTGGGCCTGGGTGGCCGAGTCTGTGTGGGTGAGTTTCCCTACATCCAGCATATTATTCATCTCATGAAAAACTCCAACCTGGGTGTTGGGTGAAAAACAGCTGAAAACCACCTTATGCTGGTAACTGGTTTGATGATCTAACATGGTCTTAGATGGTCTTAGATGATCCAACATGGTCTTAGATGGCCTTAGATGGTCAATTCCCAGTTCTTGCTGTTCTTTGTTGGTTCAGCTAAACCATCAAACCATCATGTGAAAACATACCTTAAGCTGGTCAACTATCACAAATTGGGCTGTGTTTTTCAGCAGGAAATTCTCTTTGAAATTCAGGTATAATGGTAATTATTTCACACGTTAATTGGTATAATTTCCTTGAATTCTGCTATTGCATTGTTTTGTAATATCTCGTTTTCACTGGTGATTCTAACTAGCATTTAATCAATGCAAGTATATTATTCAGGCAGCGCTTGGACACCTCCTGCCTGCCTGTTGTTCTTCCTGAATGGGAGCACTTGACTGTCCCTCTTCCCTTTGTCTCCTGCTCTGACTTAGACACACATATGCGGAGCACGTGTTACGGAGGTTACAAGAGGGGACAGTGCGTGAAGCCATTTATTGGTGCTGTGACCAAGTCCGAGTGCTGTTGTGCCAACCCCGACTATGCTTTTGGCGAGCCGTGCCAGCCTTGTCCCTCACAGAGCTCAGGTGAGGCCAATCTCTGTCCTTTTTATCATGAAAGGTGTGGCTTCAAAACTGGTAACGTTAATGGCTCCCTACTGCATCAGGACGGCGAGTGTTAGCTAGGAAAGCCAGCCGAGTACCATTTATGTTCCCGCTGACATTTGGATGGTGTGCTCAGCATGCTTGAGTGTGTACCCCAAAAGGTTTTTTTGTTTGTTTGTTTTTTTCCTCATTTCCATTGTCTTTTGTCTTTTTGTGTTTTCATAGTGTACCTTGTGTGTTTATATATATATATGAATTTGGAGTGTTTTTTTGGGGGGGGGGGCAGATTAATGCATAGGCTGTCCTATCATACCCAATCGATCTTTACCTCCAGTACTCTGCGTGGGGGTACTATGTTGGGAGAAAATAAATCGAATTGAATTGAATTGAATTGGTCTGCAGTTTGTACACAGCTACTGAAGTCTATGAAAAAATGTGTTGCATTCTGACAAATTCTTAACTCTTAACTAGACACTGGCCTAAATGTGACCTACTTTCCATCTGAAAGACCTTTTTCTTCTATTTAGAGGAGTTAAAAAGCAGCTTTCCTCAATAGTTAGAGCAGAGTGAGGCGGATTTAGCCTGCCCTACAATTACATGCACATACCACAGCAAAATAGCTGTCTAGTGCCAAACCCCAGTCGGATGTAATAATGAAGACAGCTCCGGCTTTCTGCAGGGCAGGTTTAACATCCGGCTTTGCAGGGTGCGCTGTGTCGCTGCTCTCATATGTTTTGGTGACTCGCTCTTGGCGTCATTCCGCCAAAGTCATTAAAACACCGAACTTGAAAACTCCTAATAAAGGCTTAGTTCACCCTATTTACATTAGTTGTAATTTGCCTTAATTGGTTGCAGAAAACGGTCCTAGTGATCTGAAAATGCTGAAGTCGAGCAGTATTTATAGTTGTCAGTTCTGTGCTGATCAACTGCTTAAAACAAATGACTAAAAAGTGAAAAATTTAATTGAGATTCTTTGTATTCAACTTTGTAATTTGCCTGTTGGAGAAATAATTTTCGGCTTTCTGACACTGAGCGGAAATGAAGTGTTAGAAAATGAAATCTGCGATTCTTGTATATGTTTTAATCTATACAAGTGTCTTTTAAACACTACTTTTCGCGTTTTCTTCTGCCACATCAAGGAACCAGTTTTATGTGTTATATAAGTGAAATGAGAAAAAACATAAATAGGTAATAACATAGTATTTAGTCTGCTGACGTAAGGTTTTCAAGCACCTGACGTTTCAGGACAAACTGTTTGTATATTTTTAGGGTTCTTTAAAGCAAATATATTGTTTGTGTGTTTTCCAGCTGAATTTTTGGCACTGTGCAACCATGGAATAGGAAGCAGTACTGATGGCAGGGGTACGTACTTATGAGATACAACATGCACTGCATAAAATACACTGTGTGAAATGCGATATGTAAACTCCACTGTATGAAATGCGTTGGATGACGTGTGAGGAGGGTATGTCTCTTTTCCTTTTCATGATGTCTCACAGAACACACGCAAGTTCTATAATGTTCCCTTGCAGATATAAACGAGTGCGCTTTGGACCCTGACATATGCCAAAATGGCGTCTGTGAGAACATGCTACGCACCTATAAATGTAACTGCAACACTGGATTTGAAGTCGACACAACCGGCAAAAATTGTTTTGGTGGGTTCTTTGTTTTTTGAACCATTTTCCCGGCTCCTGTGTCTCTCGCCTGTTGTTAGCATGACGGGTGATTAATGGAGCCTTGTGTGTCATTTTGCAGATATCGACGAGTGCGCTATCAACCGGTTGCTGTGTGATAACGGCCTGTGCCGAAATACCCCTGGCAGCTTCACCTGTCACTGCCAGAAAGGCTTCAGCTTCAACGCGGAGACCGACGTGTGTGAGGGTGAGTGGTGTCGCCATGGCGTTTCCCGGGGAAACCAGCTCCTTCTTCTCCTGACGTTGACGTTCTCCCCCCAGACATCAATGAATGCGAATCCAAGCCTTGCGTGAACGCTGAGTGCAGGAACACGGCGGGGTCCTTCTTTTGCCAGTGCTCGTCAGGCAGTATTCTAGACGGCTCTGGCCTTCTGTGTGTCGGTAAGTGGGACCTGGTAAAGTAGCGAGGACGAATCTATGTATGGAACCGCAGTACTGGAAAAAGCTATGCGTGGGGTAATAGCTAAAGTCTCCGTGTGTGGTAACAGCAAGGACAAACCCGGCAAGGCTGCGTGTGAGGTTACGTCGAGCTCCTGTGGGAAGGGATGTGGTGATTATTTTCTGGCAAGGCCGGGCTTGTGTTGTAAATGATTAAGGAACGGCAGCTTTGTCTGCAGTGGCGTAAATACGTTTAATTTGCATAATTACCTCCAGAGCACATGGTTACGTCGACCACAACAACACAGGCGGCAGACAGCAGACCATCTGAGAGGGTCATTAAAACAAACGATGTAATTCGACAGCTCAGAAGTGTCATGCAAATTTGTTTATTTTGGGGTTGGGCATGTGTTTTGATATATCTGGTAAACTGCAATCACTGGAATAATTTCACTTACTTAAATGCTAGCGTGTAGATTTATATGGAAACTGCACGGGCCCAGAATGTCTCAGCTTCTAATTCTGGGTGGGCTGGCATGGTGGCAGCCTTCAGTGAGACAGTTAATGTTAATTGATTCAGTAAAAACAAACTGTAAATAGGCATCCATGTCTGCTTAGCATCTGTAGCTCCTGACAGTGATGATTTTTTTGTAAAATATGATGGCCTGATCACTCAAAACTTTGCAGCACAGACAAAATGCGTATATATTTCCGTTCTGAATGGGCAGAACTGTCTTCCCTTGACAGAAACGAGCAAAGGCACGTGCTGGCTGAAAGCTATCAACGGCCGGTGTGAGGTCAACATCAACGGGGCCACGCTGAAGTCGCACTGCTGCGCCACGCTGGGGGAGGCCTGGGGCAGCCCGTGTAGCCGGTGTGAGGCAGGTAAGGGCAGAGGCCGAAGCCCGAGGCACCCAGGTCGCCGCGCACCGTAAGGCCGTCCCATTCAGTCAGCGGGCGCTGACATTGTGACGCTGTGGAAAAAATGGCTCTCCTCTGTTTTCAGATCCCTTTTGTCCTAAGGGACATGCCCGAATTAGAGGGACAGTGTGTGAAGGTAAGGCTGCCTCTGAGCCGGGAGAGAAAATCCATAGCCCAGCTCAGTTTTAATGACGCGCTGTTAACACTAGAAAGACTGACTGGGTCAATTGACCCAGTCAGTCTTTCTAGGTATATACTGCTGTAAAATACTA
>JAODUD010000008.1:7544909-7562847 GCA_026784285.1 Stomatorhinus walkeri
GCTGTGCTTAACATCAGTTGCTAGGTCTTTGTCACTGCTGCTTTTTCCCAGTACGATTTAAAACTTTTCATGTTCCCTAATCAGCTAGATCTGGGAGAGGTACAAATTGATAAGCATGAAAAATTTCAATTATTTTCATGCATATCTAACGGAAAAAACAGAAAGTTTAAAATCAAAACAGGACTTAGAGATGAGTACCGTACCATACCAGTTAAAATAAGATACCCTTTCAAAAACAACTGTTCTTGCTTGAGTTTAAATTGTACAGATAATTAACTGTAAAGATAAAGCAAGCACACAGTTTGGGTGACAGAATCATAGGCTGGGATAACTGTGTGACTCCCTTGCAGAGGGAAGTAAATAGTGCAGTAAGTGTCCCCGCAGCTCTGAGGTAATTCTGATTCCCGACGGCCAACGGTAATGACGAGGGAGACCAAGACGATCCTTCAGCACAGAGCAGCTAGAGGAGCTGGGTTTACAATCTGCCAGCATGTGTAACAGCAGTAGTGCTGACCATAATGCCACCCCCTCCCCCGGCCCCCACACCCATCACCCAAAGCCATTCCTGCCAGACAGCCTGGAGAAAAATACTCCAGGCACACATCAGGCCTGCATACCGCCTTTTGTGTGGGCGGCTTCAGCCGGGAACTTCCCTTTTACCTTATGCCTATTGTTGTCGCCGGAATACTACAGCCGCAGGCCGTACCATCTACGGCGAGCGAGCTGCAAGCGGAGGGGGGGGGGACGCAGTGCGTTCGCTCATGCCCCTCATGAGTACGAATCATTCAATGCACATCAGGCTGCTCTCGTCGAGTTCATCCTAAGGTTGGGAGTGTCGCTCATCAGATGGCACTGTGGTTCCCGGGAAGCCGCTGTAGATCTGCGATGACACAGCACGTCCGCGGCCCCGCCGCCGCAAAGCCCATCAAAGTGATGCGCCATCGCGCCGCTTCATTCCATTACAGGGTGCTGTGGCCGCGGTTCCAGCTGCTCTCAGTCACTCTCTGATGGCACCAAGCGCAGCTCCATCAGGAATAGATGAATGGCACAGTGTTCAATAACCAGATTTTAGCATTTTCAAATGATCTCAGCGTAGTTGCAAATCATCTCCATCACTGAATGGAAGTTTATTTCTCTCTTTCTCTGTGGAAGGAGCGGCATACCGACGCAGGAAAGCGGGAGAAATCGATCAAATGGGCAAACAGAAGCAGACTGACAGACTGGATTCTATTATATTTGCCATTTAGCTGAATACTATCACATCTAACAGCTAATCAAAACTCTAACGGCTTCGCCTGCTCTTGTTTTTGTTTTTTCCAGATAATCACATTCAAGGTGTGTCATCTGTTATCTGGGTAATATTAATAGTTCAAGACACAGCGGTAATAGTTCAAGACACAGCGGTTTATCCTTCGGTTGTGACTCCGACATGCCTCCATCCCATTTCAGGTAGGCAGTCACGAGGGACAGATAATGGGCATCGGTATAAGAAAATATTTTTTAAAATCACCCCTGGCAGCCATTAGTGAGAGCCACGCTGGGTGTCATGTGACCGTATCCATCCCATAAGGCCCAAGCATGGCGTGTTCCCCAATTTGCCCTAAGGCCCCTATAAATCAAGTCTGTGCGTTGTCAAGTACACGTGTAATTCAATTTCCCATTTAGTACAAGCGAGGCCTCCCTCATGTAATCCCAACACAACCTGGCATGTGACGGGAGCGGTAAACCATGGAGGAAAGCTGATGGATGTGGTCCCTCTGCATGGTGGGGGATGAGGGAGGGGAAGGGATTAGGTCAGGGTCCTGTGGACGTGGTCTGCTGAGACCCCAGTGAGAAATGAAGCAGCTGAGACACTGGGCAGCTTAGCACTACTTCCTTAAACAGGATGCCCCCTGGCTGCCCCCTCCCCTGTCTCCACCTCTCGACGCTGCTACTAGCAGAGGTTGCTCCTGTTAATGACCTGACACTGTTCTCCTCCCGCAGACTGCGAGAAACGGGCTGGTGGTGTTTTCAGCTCTCGCCGTGTCACCCGGCAGGTTGTGCGCATCCGTCTGAACTTTGACCCTAAGGTGCAACCTGCCTGTTCGCCTGCTTAAATGCTGGACATGTTTTTGGTTAATGAATCTGAGGAGGAGAAGGCAATGCATGTGGCCATTACAAGTCAGATGTTGGGTTTCATGTTGATTAGTTCAACCTTAACCTTACTCCCATAAAAGGTCTAAAGTAATTTCTTGTGCTTCATTTGTCTGCTACCCTGTAGACATTAGCTATTGTTCATATGTCCTTTTCCAAGCTTTTCATCCATCACAACAGCTTCTTAACCTTCAAGTTTTTTTGTGTGGTGTTGACTCCTTATCCAGTCACCATCACGATATATGCTCTCGTTCACTGTCCCAACCAGAGGGATTCTCCCAATAGGGCAACATCTTTAAGCCTGGCACGGTTCTCTCTTCCCAGACCTAGATCTAGTTAGCTTTGAATTCCTGCAGTATTCGCACGTTTTCCCCATAATCTACCATCTTTGGTGTCCTTCCGAATCAGACCTGACGGTAACTGAAGTTGATCAGGCAAGCTTGCTTTTTATTGTTCTTCCACGTGTGCTGGACATCCGTGTTTCTCTTGGAAAGCCGAGCTCTGTGCAGTGGCAGGCCTGTCTGTGTTGTATCCTAGGATCAGTAAAAGTGCATTCCTCCCAAGAGGCTCCACCCCTTTAGTGCACCTGCTTCGACACCTGACCTCTCTGAGCCAGGGGTCACCCACACAGAAGGCAGGGAGAAGGTCAGCTGGGAGCTAACGCTAAAGTAAGGTGTGTCCCACTTTCTTTATCCAAGTGATCATATTAAATGGAATACACAGATGTACTGGGCAGTTGCAGCAGCATCACTGGCTTAGCTATTAGCCTGAAAAGCTATTGCTATACCTCTGTGAATAGCACCAGACCTTCACCTGCTCTAACTAGCCCCTATCACTGGCCAAATAATTTAACTATCATGAATAAATAAACCTTGATTGATTGCATATAAATCATCAGTATTCAGTCTGCAGATTCATTAAGTGCGGCTTTTATTAATGAACTCCAAATTGGGCGACTAATACCAGAAAAACCCGTCCGCGCACAGAGCAGTTTCTCAGAACACAGTGCAACCAGAGACACCAGTGCCTAAGGCTCTCAGGTACATCCTTACGGGCAACAAAGCCGCAATTCCACTGGGCGCGGCTTTCGCTTCTCTCCCTGTTTGGTGGTTCACTTCTTTTTATTGCAAACGGTTGTGGCATGCTGTACAATTATACAAACATCACAGATTTACAGTGTAACTCTTCATCAACCCTTTGACAGTTCCTCTCATCCACATATAAGACTTAATGCAGGCAGTAAAGGTAGATTTCAGGCATGAGTCAGACCTCGACATTGTTTGGGTTCACCATAACTTGGGTTCATAAATACCTGCTGTATTTATGAAGCAAACGAGACACTTTTGTATTATCCCTCAAGCAAACGGCTGGAGGTCAGGGGGTGGTATTTCATTAAACCACTGGTAAATACGGGTGAACTGAGTATCTTGGGCTGACAAGAACTAGTGTGGTGGTGTCATGTTCCATTGCTCCTTTTCCAAGTCCCTTTCTCCTCGACACTCTTATCTACATGGAAAAAGCAGTTTCCCTGGGGCAGGGGGTCTGTAATGTCAAGAATATGTTACTGTGCAGTGACGTGTTTCAGATGGGAGCCCAGTTTTGTGAGCTCCAACAGATCCATCTGTCTGGTTTTTGCTAATCACTCAGTGCCTGAGATGAGAAGAAGCAGGAAAGGACTCCAGGTGTAACTTGACGGCCTTCGTCACTAACAAAGGTCTGAGACACAGTTTATCGTAGCGGTTTTGGGAACCAGCCAGGTGGACGATTACGTGCGGAAGCTGCAAGGCGTAGGATAGAGACAGCATGTCCCTTTGCAGACTGGCTGATGGGCTCGCAGCCCTCACACAGCAATCAGCAGGCTAGTACCGAGCTCTCAATGGTGACAGCTACACCAGTACCAGGGATGTGGGCAGGTTTACATGCCCTGTCAATCAATCACTACCCTCTTCCCATTGGCTTAAATCATTTTGCGATTGACAACATACTGACTGCCTCATTCCTCCCAACACTATGTAGGGTAGTTCATCCTAGTTCATTCTGCTGTATCACGGAGAGTGATTCTGGCACAGAACCACCCGCTCCTGTGAAGCTGCAGTAACACCTTTGCTTTTTACTGAGCTTTAGGAAGTTGGGCTTGGCAGGATGTTACAGCTTGCATATGGCAACGTTTCCTGCCAATGTCAGAATGTAAACACGAGCCTCCCCTTGTCTGTCTCCTCTTATGTGAATGGCATTTGGAGCATCTTCACTGTGTCTCAGTATCAGTATGATAGCAATATGTAATTCTGTGAATGTACTAATAATACCCTTCCATCCCCCGCATTAAATATGCAGAGAAAGCTAGAAAAGATGCATTTTAACCTGAAACACCCTCATGGTTTATGAACACACACAGGCAGAACCTTTACAATAAAAGAAGGCATCCAGAATCACGTCCCAGGTCATTATAATGAAATACATCATTATAACAGTTGCAGTATAAAACTTACAGGTGACCATATACACATAGCTCCTGGTCGATCATTAACCCAAATGAGGCTGCCAGACTGTTTTCTTTTTGGCCACATTCCACAACGGTTGCCATAAGTATGCCTGACTGTCCCATGAGCTAACAGGAACGTTAGCGGATGCTAACAGTAAGAGAATGGGGAATGACCAGAGCGGTGTGCAGTGCAGGAGTTATCGTGGCTGTCACAGCTAAGCGATTTCTTCAGTCCGGTTTACCCCATTAATGAACCCGAAATGCTGGCATCAGTCTTTGCCAACAGCAGTCTAAATGTTCATTAAGGAAAAACTGGAGGCTTTGCACGTCACAATGTAGCCTATCAAGACCGGTCTCCGCTCCACCTTGTTTTGTAGATACTGTATGCATCTTCCAGCTGTTTATCCACTATAGAGTCTCATGGAGCCTGGAGTCTATCCCAGTGCATAGGGCACAAGGCAGGGAGGCGCCGTGACGAGATGCCAGTTCATAACACATGCACACACATTCCCTCTCACCTGCTGTGGCAAACCTGGAGATGCCAATTCACCTAATTGCATATGTTTAGACTGTGGCAGGAAATAAATACAGTACAGGAAAAACATGTAAGCTTTCTGACACGGAGCAGAGGTGGGATCCAGAGCCCCAGTACTGGCGCCGTGGGGTGATCATTGAACAGTCAGGTTGCCAGAGCCAACAGCCAGAGTGTCACATGACAATAGGGTCATACAGTTTGGTTGCTAAAGGAGCATAGCTAGATATGGGAAGTTTCTCAAGATGCATATTTAACCATACTTGTGTTCTCACATACCCGTTTGATGTCATCTTCCATTACCGAAGATCAATCCCAATACAAAAGAACAGAAGTACAGAGGATGGTGAAAATCCCCGGATGTCATTCTTGCCCCGCCCCAAATATCAAGGATATATCGGTTGCATCATTGCCAAATTAGAAAAATCCCATGATTCATTGCAACCCAATGTCTTTCTTGGGAGGCAAGTTAACAAGATCGCTCTTGCCAAGATCACAAGTACGATCTGATATTGAGCAACAGCCAGGAACAAGGTTAACCTCAAACTGTGACTCCATTTTTTTTAGAAACGAGTCCAATTACAATTAGTGACTGATAAATGAACAAAGCATGAAAATCACAAAATCTGCAGGCAGTTAAAAGAGCGTACTATTTACACACAGCTCAACTATTACCTAACCCAAACATAATGCGCAGTCGCATTTTAGGGGACTGTTATGTGAGATGAGTGGAGAGGAGCGTGTTGGCAGTATGACACTGGGTGCGGCGGCGATTAGCGGGGGGCAGTGATGAAGCGTGGGGTGGTTCTGCCAACAAATCGGTAAGGGGTCTGCAAGCTCGTTGGTCATCTGTGCTGGTTCTTCACACAACAGAAAATCAGCAGATGCTGCGACGGATTCCCCCACTTGATCAGGAGAAAGGCATCGCAGGGCTCTAACACGGCGATCTGGCTTTACTGAGAAGCCTTTAAATGGACTCCAACCTGCTACAAAAGTACCACTAAAATGTCATAAAAAGAAATTAAAAAAACAAAAACATTTTTCCATGTAGGATCCGCATTTCACTTGGGAACACAGAGCTCATGTATCACCACCAGCAAAACTGAGGCCTTGTGTCTGATGGGCAGGACACAGCAAAGCACTACACACTCTGGAGCAGAAAAGAACCTAGGTCTGTTGAGTCGCGACCAGACCCGTCATGCCACACGGCCACAGTCGTCACACCCAAGTAAGCGCCCACCTTGTTGAGGGACACCTCATTAGCTTCACCGTTTCCTGGCCCGCGTTGCCCTCGTACGCCTCATCGGTCCATCCCCGCCGGCTGATCTGCGCCATAGAAGGCAGCCATGACATCAAACGGGTGGCGAGGGAAGGGAGGGGAGGGGTGGGGCGCTGCTCAGCAAAGCTCATTTCCCAGCATCGGCGGCCTTAGAGCTATAATTACGCCGAGCGTGATGCAGCCTGCTCCAGAGATTCTGAGGAAGAGGAAGATTGGGCACAGTTTCTGAAATGCATTAGGGAACCCTCCGTATCTCCTCCCCCAGGCACACGTATGTTTGCGTGCTCTTACGGACACACCTTGCTGTACGCCTGTACCTCTGCTAGATATGAGAGCAGCACGATGAGTGTGTCATAGCACAACTATAGGGGATGGATGTCGCCTCGGGGACAGAAACAGATAGAATTCCTGAGTGTTAAAAGAGAAAAGGCCTCGCAGTGTAAATATTTTGCCAGGCACTGACTCCCCTGATCAATAATTCTCTCACATGAACTAGAGCTTTGTTGACTCTTCGCGCCATCGCCACAGAAAACAGAGGGGTCACGACAGAGGCTGTATTTATATGACCTGCAAGGATTTGAACATGTTCTGGTCTGAGAAGTGAGAGTCAAAGGGTCGGGAGCCACATGCGTGTGGTTTTGCAGTGCCAGCTTGGGCCAAAATCTGAGGCTTAACAAGCTGCAGTTCAAACAGATTTGAACCCGCAGTGATCAGACTGCCCTCAGAGCCGCAGTATGGAAATGTGGATCTTCTGCGCTAAAGAATAATGGCTGGTCTAAATCTGTGTAGACAAGGAGAACATTATGTGAGATGTTGGGCGAACAGATTTATGTATCAGCTGCTTTGCCAAGTTCTATTAAGCTAGATAAAAAAGCAAAAATGGACAAAGAATGCTTTCCTGGGAAAATTCGGGAATGAGAAACAGGTGCAAGGGCTGGTCACCTGACTTCCTCCGCCAAGGTGGATGCTGGCCCCTATCCGACACAGTTAGTCGAAATCTCCCTTGTGGCTCGATGCTGATGGGGGCTTCCTCGGTACTGGTGATGTCACAGGCCCAGCCACACGGAGGGGCTGCTTTAGGAGATGTGAGGTGCACAGGGATCCTGCTGGTGGACGTCTCCCCACACGCCGCAATGTTCAGTGCACGGTGCCAGTTAGCAGCTAGTTTCATAGTGTTGGGAACACTTCTGGTTTTGATGTTATCCATACCCCTGGAACCAGTTACCTAGTTATACTTGATTAATCAGTGGAATAGTGGTTTGTCATCAGACGGGCCACGGGGCAGCTATTGTAAATGTGCGCAGCCCAGTTTTCAGCAGAACCGCTAAGGTGGCTGCCTGCTGGTTTTAATTAACTTCCAGACCACGTGACCTGTCATCGGTGATTTGTTTCCCCGTTGATAAACGGACAGATCTTCCCTAATTGGGAAGGCTTCGGAGAATCCTGCTTCTCCCACACATGCATCCCACACAGAGGTCTATATTGTGAATGTTTGAAGAAGCGATATTGCAATGGGGATCGTGTGGAAATACACAGAGATATGAGTCTTGGCAGTTTGGCACATTTTGACACAGGGATCTGTCTGGCAGCTCAGTGGCTCAGTGCACAGTGGAATTGCTGCTTCAAACCTCTAGAGCTGGGAGTATGGATAACCTCCCTTGGTCTCTCTGTGGAGTTTGCCCATAGGGTTAGGCTGCAGCATCACCATGACTCAGTACTGGATTTATAGTATGGACAATGAATTTAAAACATTAATATCAAATGTAATGATTTACTGTACCATTTGTCATTGAATAATACTGTCATACCTATCCATTGTTCAGCTGGTCAGGGTTGCTGGTGCTGCAGAGCTGTGTGCCACTCAAAAACATGCTAACTGTCTCTCTTTGGACCGTGGAATAAGAGCAGAGAACATTCAGAGCAGAAGCAGCATTCGAACCCTCATGCCCAGAAGTGTGAGGTGACAGTGCCCCCCCACTGAGCCTCCCCAATACTGCACAGCCTCACATGCTACAAAACACACATCACCTGAAATAACTTCTCAATGGCTAAAGTATGCAAACATATAAATGATTGCTAGCGGTATCATTTTCGTTTTGCCTTTAACAGTATATTAACTGTGGACACTGATGGCGACAAAACAGTTTGAGACATTATTTCAAGATTTTGATACTCTTACTGGTTTTACTTGAGGCACTTTTAAACCTGTGCAACAGTTCTGTAGGAAAGTGGTATCTGGTTCACGGTCATTTTCAGCATTAGCTGAAGCTTTCACTCAATCGCCGACCTGATCCGGCTGTAAACGTTTGCCTATGGGGAATAATTACCCTTTTATGTAGCATTACTTGAGCGCATAAAGATAGGGTGGGAATACATTTGTGCAGCAGAGAGTTTTAGGAGAGGCTCTGTGCGGGTCACATTAAATCACTTGCACAGAGACTTCTTTGTAATCGGCATGGGAAGTCCACAGCAAGCAGCGAAAATGCTTTAAATCACATTCGGTGATGCCTGAAGTCATTCTCTTCTTTTCTTCCTTGACAGATAGAATTATCACCCATCATATGAGAAGCATTAGCCTCTGAAACAGTCCAAACCCATCTTTATCGTTACCAAGGCCTGGCTGCACGGGTGCCCAACAGCCCCTAACATGCGATGACGACCTTGCTTTTCCAAGTGGAGTTCCTGCATTCTTTGCAAGATGTACATATTTTCCCTCATGAGGCTTCCAGGCACCATGAGAGATATCTTTAAATCACAGGCGTCCTGTACTCAGACAGAGTATAATGTGTTCTTTAGACCCCATATTAAGGATCATTTTATGGGCTGGGAATTTAAAACAGTCGGTGTGAAAATGAAGACTGGAGCTGTGCGAGATTCTGGGGCAACCTGTAATTTTGGGGTTACTAAGAAGATGCACTGAGAAGAAAGTACATACCGCATTCTGTGAAGCCTGGCATGGCTGGTTTTATGGTTGCCACCTACTCTGTTCAGCATAACCAGTTTCATGCTGCTAGGGAGGTTCCTTTCCAGATACTGTTTTTGTCATGTGGCTGGGCACAGCATTTTTTTTCAATACCACATCATTATAACATTTGGTTAAAAACAGATGGGCTTCAGATTATGGCGTATTATTCAGGACTTCATGACAAAACAAGGCTTTGACCTCTCTGTAGGCTGGGATAGGACTTCTGAGCTGGAAGTAGATGGTTCCCCAACACCTTTGGACCTTTGGGAATCCTGGGTCCCTTTCTGCTCAGTAGGACCATGTACTGGTTCTCTTGGACTCTCCAGGGGAATCATCTGAAAAAAAGGCTTGATACATCCGCTGAAGCGTGATCTGGATTCATAAGCAGGATCTTAATTCTAGTGGTTAATAGCAAAGCCTGTAATCCTCATTTTCTTGAGAGACTGTGATTTAATTATAATTAGAAAGGCCTTTAAAAGCATATTAAGTTTTGCTTTTTAGGCATGATTTGACTCATGTGTTTTATTTTTTGATATTTTCAATATTTGGAGTTTCCAATTAAACATCTGGACATGTACATTTGCCAAGTGGGAACATATAAAAGAATTCAGCTAAAAAGCAGTAAGAGCCCATAATACTCTCTCTGTTTATTTGTCCATCTGCCCGTCTCGCAGAGCGTCGTTAAGCGTGCCAGCGTACGCAGATTTAACACGCCAGCAGGGAGCTTTCTCTCTACTACCATGTTCAGCCTTTTTGCTTTTTCTGTTCGATGTTATTTCCACTCTGCTCTCTGCATCCATAACGTCCTCCCGATTGTCCCAGGAAACTGTGGCTGCAGGGCCAATTAATTTGGGGTTTAATTGTTAGTCGGACCTAGAATGCTCTGGAGCCGACAGCATGCACGGTGAGTCATCATGCAGCAACTTTGGCGTACTGAAAATCGAAAAGAGGTATGATTTTGTAATGTGGGCTATTTTTGTGACCAGGTGTGGTGGGCAGTGTCTAATTCCTCAGGATAGGTAGATCGTTCTGGCAGCTACTGTTTTAGGTGACTTTACTGGGCTGCCCTGTTTGTGATGGACAGTGTGTTTATTCCCGTCTGTCTGGATGGACTCTCCGCAGATATTAACGAGTGTGAGATCGGCGCTCACAACTGTGACCGGCACGCCTTGTGCACCAACACGGCAGGGAGCTTCAAGTGCAGCTGTGGGCCTGGCTGGATCGGCGACGGCATAACCTGCACCGGTGAGAGCGACGCGCCCGCCCGCCACCAGCGGGCATTTGCTCCAGTCAATGACTCTGGCTGGAAGTGAGGATGCCTGAGCTCTGCTGTATAGCTCTTGCATTCTGATCCTCCATACACTTCTTACTGGGTATTTATCTGTCACAAGCCCGGCTCGACTTATACGTATTCGACTACTTGACACCTGTCATGTACTGTCTGCCTTGCTTGTGGATGGGATTTGGAGAAAAGCTATATGTTAAATTAAAAAATAAATAAACAGATGGGAATGCTAGCTAAACTGTTGTATGTCTGAGACCCCCCCCTGCCTGCCCCACACTGTTGTACATCTGGGACCCCTTGTGAATCCCACCCTGCTGTATGCTGCAGACCTGGACGAGTGCTCCAGCGACACCAACCAATGCAACCACCATGCAGAGTGCAGGAACACCATGGGCTCCTACCGCTGTGTCTGCAAGGAGGGCTTCACCGGGAACGGCTTCTTCTGCACAGGTCTTTGCAGCCCCCGCGCTGTCCAACCGCCCTCCAAAACACACTAACAGAGCTCTGGCCTTGTGCTTTCATGCTTGCAGGGTAATTCAGGGCATCTGAGTGGAGAAGTCGTTTCATATCCCTGATGAAAACGTATCTCTTACAGTACAAACTCTGATGGTATTTCTTGTTATGTCTAGGAAGGTTAGGGTGGATGATGTTGCTGTTTTATATATATTTTAGTTATTGGCTTGACTCATTTCAGTGAACTAATTTCTCACATGAACACGAATTAAAATTAAAATGCAAAGTTCATTACATTTGAAAACCACTTCCCAATTCTCCGAATATAGTCACTGCAGATTACAGCAATGTTCGAATGGTTATTACTGGAAATATATGGACATGACTAAATGGATCCAGCATGCATTGGCGCTGACTGCCATCCACTTGGGGGATTTCATCACAGCACTACTGCTAATCTTACCCGCGTTAAGGCTGCAGGGTAAAACTTGGCAGCCGGTGAAAATTAGTTACCGAGCACGGGTGGGATCACAGTCAATGTCGCCGACGTGTGGATTTTTAAAAGAGGCAGTAACCGTACTCCTGTAATGAGGAGTATGTGACGCCTGGTGCTTTTTCAGAAGCTCAGCACTCGCCGCTTTCGGCTGGACCGGTTCTGAAGCTGTGAACGTTTCTTTCCTTTTGTCTTCCGCCTTGCCGGGGTCGGAGACAGACGTTGACGAGTGTGCAGAAAACGCCGACCTGTGCGAGAACGGCCACTGCCTGAATGTGCCGGGCGGCTACCGCTGTGAGTGCGACATGGCCTTCATCCCAACTCCAGATGGGAAGGCGTGTGAGGGTGAGCTTGCACCCCCGCGCTGAGAACCAGCTCCACCCAGCTATACAGGATCCATGTCTCCCAAGTCTGCTATTGGCTATAACAAGACAAGTCAAGTGAATTGTTGTGGACTCGATTTCTGTATCACCATGGCTAGTTAAGTGTCTGTCCCATCTTTCTGTCCACAGACATAGACGAGTGCACCTTTGAAGATATCTGCCTCAACGGGAGGTGCAAGAATACACCAGGCTTTTTTCATTGTGAATGCGACGCAGGGTATGAGTTGGACAAGAGCAGGGTCAACTGCACAGGTAGAGGCTGCCCCCCCTGCCCACTGGGTCCCATTACAGGACCCAGAATCTCTGCCTGTCAAACCAAGAGTCTGGTTCTATCACCCTAAAGGCACTCATTAATTCCTGGTATATTCTCCAGATATAAACGAGTGCTCCATTCCGACCATGTGCATCAGCGGCATCTGCATCAACACTCAAGGCAGCTACATCTGCACCTGTCCGCCGGACTTCACGCCGAACCCGACCGGGGTTGGCTGCGTGGGTGAGACGCATAGTCAGGGCCTCATGGAAATTTATGAATGATGCAGGAAAGCAGTTCAGTGAGAGTCCAGTCAGTAGGACCATATTGACTCATCTTTTTTCAGTTAATGACAAGATTACCATGCACTAAAGACTCATGTTCCATTAATATGTGTGCTGTTTCCTAGACACTCGATCTGGCAACTGCTACCTGGATGTGATTCTGCGAGGCGACGCGTCTGAGAATCTGGACTGTTCCAATGAGATCGGTGTGGCGGTGTCCAAGGCCTCGTGCTGCTGCTCTCAGGGCCGCGCCTGGGGACACCCATGTGAGGTCTGCCCCCCTGTCAACTCCAGTGAGTCTTGCTGTTGTTGGATAATCTTCTAATCAGTTACCAGAATTCCAGTTTAGTATATCAAAGAATGTTCCAGAAACAGCACATCTCATTCAGGCAATTAAGTATTTATCAAAGCCTTTATTATTTGAAACACAGGCTTCAGTAATGTGGCCTTATTGAGACAATGTAGAATTAGATGTGTGTGTGTGTGTGTGTTTATTATGGGTGTAATGGTAAACAAAGGTCACAGTTCTGCACAAACCATGGTTTTGGGTTGAGTTGGTTTGGTGCTGGTTCTGAACATCAGTGAAAACAATTTGTTTTGAAGAAAGAGTTAAGCCAGAAGGCAAAGTGATCCATGTACCAGTCAATCTGTTTTCCTCACCTGTAGTCCTTTGCAGAGCATCTTCGCTCAGCCTTAGAGGTAGGGTGAGATGATTGGCCATTCAGGAGGGGCTCGAAGGAGCCCCTCTTCCTCCACATAGAAAGGAGTCAGTTGAGGTGGAAGAACCAGCACATGCTGGAGAGATTTTATCTCTCAGCTAGCCTGAGAACACCTTGGTATTCCCCTGGGGGAGGTGGCTGGAGAGAGAGAGGTCTGGGCATCTCTGCTTCATTATAAAAACAGGAGCAGGAAAGAAACAGGACTGCGAGGGGTCAAAATGGGAAGGCTGGGACTGGGAAGGACAAAGGCAACAGGAGGACTGACGTTAATGATTGGACTGGGGACCACCGGACTGGGAAGCACATATATACGGGACTAATGAGGGACTAAAAAGAATAGGATGTAGTTGGGAATAAACAGGAGGGTTCTGGAGGACCAGCAGTGACCCCTGCTGGTCATACTGGGCAATGGCCAGGACAGGTCATTACACTACTGAGTATGGTATCATATTTGTAGCGATAAACAGAACAAACAGAAAGCCAGATCTGAGCCTGATAGATATGTGTACCGTATAGCATTAGTACTGACTCTGTATTTCTCTTGTATTTCACTTTATATTTTATTTTCACTGTCGTTAAATAACATGAAATAAGGATTAGGTGACTATGGGAACAGCCCCTATTATGCTAAAATTTCATGTTCTCCTTCAGCCGTATACAAAACCCTATGTCCTGGAGGGGAAGGATTCCGGCCCAACCCTATCACTGTCATTCTGGAAGGTGAGACTTCACATTTTTTCATTGACTTTGCTCTCATAATGCAGTTATAGGGGATCAATTTTAGGGTGCAGTAGAGTGGGTCCCTTGGAGATTGTCCTTCCTCATCTTTTTTTTGATAGACATCAACGAGTGTCAGGAACTTCCAGGCCTGTGCCAAGGAGGATCCTGCATCAACACCTTTGGGAGTTTCCATTGTGAATGTCCCAAGGGTTTCGAGCTGAACGAGGAGACTAGAATCTGTGAAGGTAAAAAAATGGGGGATCATTAACTGAAATGAAATCAAGACCAGGTCTGTCATGCAGCCCGTCTTGACAAAAACCGATGCCTTTCGCTCACATTTTTACTGCCAGACCTGCACCAAAATGTCACACAAGCTGACGAATTGTAGCAGTGTGGTTGAATTTGCCCTTGTGCTGAGCCCAAGGAAACCCACAGCAGTTACAGGGCCTTGTGTTGTGGTCCCAAGCCTGGACAAGGGCAAGCTCTGCTAAATACATAGTTTGGAATTCAGAAAACTGTACTGTGAGAGACAGAACTCACTGTACTTAAGTCTTTTCAGTGGAGTGTTCTTACTGGAGAAGAATCAAGAATCTGGATTCATCTGCTTATGTGTCCCAAGTTTCACAATCAACAGGCAAAACGACTTTTGTTGTTTTTAATGTGCTTGGTCAGCAATGTAGAGAATGAATGACTGTTGCCGTAGATGTTGATGAATGCGAGAGACCAGGGATCTGTGGACCGGGCCAGTGTTACAACACCATTGGAAACTACACTTGCATCTGCCCACCGGACTACATGCAGGTCAACGGTGGAAACAACTGCATGGGTAAGATGGCTGCTCTTCAAACCAGCTTCAGTCAGTCTGGATGCCATATTTATAGGCAGGCAGTGCTGTCGAAGACCTCAAGAAGTTGTCCGTGTTGACAGCTTCTGCATGTCGCCTAGTTTGGTTATTTTTCTTCTTTGTCTTTTGACTCTAGACATGAGAAAGAGCCTGTGCTTCCGTCAGTTCCACTCAGAAAATGGCACCTGCGATGGCGAGCTGGCCTTCAACATGACCAAGAAGATGTGCTGCTGCTCGTACAACATCGGCCGGGCCTGGAACAAACCGTGCGAACAGTGCCCCGTGCCCAGCACCAGTGAGTCATGCACCCGGGCGGGTGTCGGGGCGACCAGCAGGACTCGCTGAAGCCCCGAGGGCCCACTAATCCACTGCTGGCTCTCTCGCTCTGTAGATGACTTCACCATCCTGTGTGGCAGTGAGAGGCCTGGATATTACATCGACATTTACACCGGACAGGTCATTGGTAAAGAAAACGCTTGTAAACTTCACCTAATATACACTAATGCTACTCATAACAAGTTATCATTGATACGTGTACAGTATATAGTTGCCTGTGAGGAATCCGTTGTTGTTTGTCAGATATTGACGAGTGCCGGGAGATTCCAGGTGTGTGTGAGAACGGGGTCTGCATCAACATGATCGGCAGCTTCAGGTGCGAGTGTCCGGCAGGCTTCATCTACAATGACAAGCTGCTCATCTGCGAAGGTCGGTTCCTGCTTTTCAGTCCTCGTGTCTATCCCGTTCACTGGGAAGTGGACAATTCTGAACTTCCTCGAATGTTGGCAAAAGCCGACTCGCGTGTCACATGTCTGTGACCTGATGAGTTTCACATCTTGCTGTGTTTCCTATGAAGACATCGACGAGTGCCAGAACGGCCCGGTGTGTCAGCACAACGCAGAGTGCCTGAACCTGCCGGGGAGCTTCCGCTGCGAATGCAAGCCGGGTTATCGTCTTACCCCCACCGGACAGTGCCTGGGTGCGTCAGCCTAGAGAAGGCTCTCCGTCCTCCACTATCCTGCTGAGCAGAGCAGAGGCACCTGAACATAAGAAATATGTATTGTGGATGTGATTCCTCAGTCTAATGCTGGACTGGAAAAAATAAGATTTGCATTGATAGAGTTTGTAGTGATAGAGTTTAAGCAACAAATTTTCATAATACTGAAGATTTTAGTGAAAAGACCAAAACACTTTATTTCTTGTCTCCTATGCATACAGCAGTTTTAACAATGTAGTGATTAGTCAAGATTTTCCGAAAAGATTTACTAGTTTAAATAATATTTTAGAAATTGTCTGTTGGCTGTGGTTGTTTAAATGTCACTTGTTCAGGAAAATGGAGACATGAGAACATTTGTTATTTAGCAGAGAAAAATGTAAGTTATTTTAAGCGTTGGCTATTATTCAAAACTGTTATTCATCGATGTGTTGCTCATCACTAAGCAAGAGTTTTATGTATTAAACTTTGCTTCAGCATGTTGTGTGTGTGTGTGTGTGTGAGTGAGACTCTGGTTGTAATAGTTTCCTTTGTTGTTGCTAAATTGTTCAGTCACATCACATTGGACCAGGGTTCCCTAACCCCCAAAGACCTACCATTCTCCTCCCCCTTCAGATCGCAATGAATGCATTGAGAACCCCAGCATCTGTAATCCTGGGAAGTGTTATGACACTGACGGCAGTTACAAATGTGTGTGTCCAAACGGCTTCAAGGCCACTTCCGACCTGTCTATGTGTATAGGTGAGTTTCACTGGCTCCAGGCATAAACAGTGAACATAGATATATGTGTATAGACGAGAGGAAATGCATGCCGACAGCGCCAATACTAGAGGCCTGTGATACTAGAAGGCTGGGCCACATTGACACATCTCTGCTGTCGGATACAGATGTGGACGAGTGTGAAAGACAGCCATGCGCGAATGGGACCTGCAAGAACACAGTGGGGTCCTACAATTGCCTGTGCTACCCTGGCTTTGAGCTGTCTCACAACAACGACTGCATCGGTGAGCGTTTCCCCAACGTTCCCTCTCTGTTTGACATCTCCTATGAGGTCGGTGGTCTGACCTGCCATATCGCCGGCTCTCCTCTGCCCATCCTTGCTGTCACAGCTGCCATGTAACCACACCTCCTTTCTCAGACATGGACGAATGTTCCTCGCAGAGGACCCTCTGCCATAACGGGCAGTGCATCAACACGCTGGGCTCCTTCACATGCGTGTGTCGTGAAGGATACGAGCTGACGGCCGACGGCAGGATCTGTGTAGGTGAGGAACCTGTCTGTCTGAGTCTTTCTCTCTCTGCAAAAACAAAGGCCATCACAAAGAAGGAGTGCATCTAGGGCCAAAATGAACACCTTTGACCTTCATACAAAAGGTTAATTGCAGGTTCTGACCTGGATTTAAAGAGGTATCTGTGTTTGGATCATCATGGATGGGTAAACACTGTAAGTAAATGGTAAATGCATCAACCAAGCAGCTAAATGTAATTTGTAGACTTGCACAATAACACGTTGTACTGATTGATTTTACGGCCAATTTTATGGTTTGTTGTGCCATGTACAGTGGTTTTACTTATGTGAGTTGCATCACATGTTGTGTTCTGAAACCTAGATTTATTTACACTTTAGTGGTTCATTGTTTATCTGTGCAAAGGTTAGAAAAGACTAGGCTTCACAACAAAGAGGATTTTTAAAGGGTTGCATGTCTTCCATTCAGGACTGTAGTTGGAAAAGTGCAACGATTGGATCATCTTTCTCATACAGACATAAACGAGTGCCTGGTGAATCCAGGGATATGCAGTCCAGGAACGTGTCAGAATCTCGATGGCACCTACCGGTGCATCTGCCCATCCGGTTACTACGTGACTGATGACAGATGTGAAGGTAGGTATGCGTCACTCTGATTGGTGAGCATCATGCCACTTGGTGTGCATCGCTCTGATTGGTGTGCATCATGCTGCTTGGTGTGCGTCACTTTGATTGCTGCATCATGCTGCTTGGTGTGCGTCACTCTGATTGGTGTGCATCATGCTGCTTGGTGTGCATCTCTCTGATTGGTGTGCATCATGCCGCTTGGTGTGCGTCACTCTGATTGGTGTGCATCATGCCGCTTGGTGTGCATTGC
>JAODUD010000008.1:7563107-7578416 GCA_026784285.1 Stomatorhinus walkeri
CTGATTGGTGTGCATCACTCTGATTGGTGTGCGTCACTCTGATTGGTGTGCATCACTCTGATTGGTGTGCATCATGCCGCTTGGTGTGCGTCACTCTGATTGGTGTGCATCACTCTGATTGGTGTGCGTCACTCTGATTGGTGTGCATCACTCTGATTGGTGTGCATCATGCTGCTTTACAGCCACAGCAGCCTGTTTGATGCCCCTGGCTGAGCTTAGTGTGCTAAGCATTCACTTAGCAACCTGTCCCGTAAAACGTGGTGCCGCTTTAATTTATAAAACAAACAACTCTGTAGGTCAAAGCCGATACTTTCTGGAAGCTCAAATTTTTGCATACGTGGCTTTTAGACCTTCTAGCGTGTTTTTTAAGCAAATCCAAAAAAATCTGTTTGAAAAGCAAAAAAATAAAAAATAATAAACCTCCCTTCTCGACAAATTTGCTCTGGCCTGTGCTGACAAGCTAAATACCTCACATATGAAACCCTTCTCCGACAGGAAGGTCTGCTAGACATGCACCTGTTGGGATTAAATTGCATCTAGACGCGACCGTAGCTGTAAATGCTGAAATCGTATCTGATTTCTGAAGGGTGCCAGGCTCTGCTGACGCAGCCAGGAAATGCACACCTGCTGTTTGCCTGCGTGCAGAGCCACGCATGAGCAGTATTATTGCAATCATCCTGTTATGGATTTTGGGGTGCAGGATAAATCTATCCTCAGACCTGGCTTCTTTCTGCAATGCAAGTGATGCAGGAAAGTAGATTGATAGCACCTAGATTTCTTTACAGATGTGAAATTAGGCCATTACGGTGCCGAAAAGGTAGCACTTAACATCCATCCATCCACCTATCCATCCATCCATAACCACATATCCAGGAATGGGTTGCGGAGCCAGTCCATCACAGGGCACATACAGTAGCACTAATGCCAGTTCACCTAACTGCATGTTGGACAGTGGGAAGGACCCAGATTACCTGGAGGAAATTAAACCCACTGAAGTACAGGGGGAACCAGCCACTTTTATAATATATATACTGTAATATAATATATGGAGTATCACAGAGACTGGAGTGAATTCTCATCTTTACATTTACGTATTCTTGTAGCTATTGTTTATTTTATTAATATGTACCTTTATCTGTAATCTTATGTATTCTGCCTCTTGTCCTATGTGTGTCTCGGTTTTTGTTACCGGAATGTCCTACTGTAGTTTCCTTCCAGGAGTCAATAAAGTACCGTCTCTGCCTGTATGTCTTTGAAGACGGGGTTATTTGTGTACGCCGGACTGAGACACACTTTTCATGTTGCAGATATTGATGAGTGTGCGCATAGCGCCGACTTCTGTGTGTTGGGGACCTGCTCGAACACAGAAGGCAGCTTCCGTTGCCTCTGTCCAGAAGGCTTCCTTCTCTCCCCTTCTGGAAGGAGATGCCTTGGTAAGCCAGCCTCACCTCTTTAATCATGGTCACATGACAGGATCACCTGACATGATCACCTGACATGTTCTGGCTAGATTACTTAAGGATGGACGTAGTATCTTCCTGGTCAAACATATCATCCTTTTTTACCTTAAGATGAATGGATTAGTAATAAAATTAATTAATCTCTATGCCATTCAGCAGTGTAGTTAAGACAGTAAGAAGGGAATTATGGTATAGATAAGACTTGCAGAGAAAACAGTAAAAAATTGATATGAAAATGATATGATAATACAAAGTTTTTTCTCTCACACACATGCAGTCCAATCTTAGCCATCTGTTAGCAGAAAAATAGACTATAAGATTTGATTTGTACAATAGGAGGGTTTCATCTTGTTCTCAGGGGTGTGAGGCAGCTAACACAGCCCAGATGTCTCAGTCTGAGGCTCCGTGTTGCTCTTGGGCTTCAGCACTCCGCGGTTTTTCCATTTCCTCACCTTTTGAGCTGAAGAGGCCGTTCACTCACACGGCTGGGAGTTCCCCGCCAAAGCTTGCGTTGATGTCATCAGCTAAAAGGGGGGAAATGTTTACGTTTCCTGGTTTACCCTTACACAGATGGACTGTGAGAGGGTGGGAGAGCGCAGCTCAGAAAATGAGAAGCAGGCCATAGAAATTATGAGAGTAACGAGCTAATAAACAGCTCCAGAGCGCCTTTTCCAGTCCTTCAGGTTGCGTTATTTAGATTATGTTATCATAAGGTATGACATCTCTTTCAGTAATGCTACATTTCATGGTTAAACATGCCCTTCTGCTTTCATGCAGCCGTCATGAATGACTGGTGTGGGATATAAATCTCTTTTACGTAGGGAATGCTGACCAATCGGTGAGAAGGGAACCATAACACGTCATTTTTCCATTGAGTCTCTGAGCCAGGTGAATGTATTTTATGGCCTGTAGAGGTTGTAGGTCATCTGTGTGGGACGTGTAGTAAAGAAGCACAGAAATGAACAAATTCTTGCCCTTTGTTTCCGTTGACAACTGGAAAAGTATTTAGCTACTGAAATTAACGGTGAATATATTTAGCTACTAAATTTAACAGTAAAGCATTGAACTGAACAAATGTAATTGTTCATCATGCTGGACAGAGTATCAGTAGTTCAGTGAACAGTAACTAACATGTAGTAACTGTTCCTCTGCCCGCCCAGATCTCCGCGTTAACTACTGCTTCACCAGATTCGAAAATGGCATTTGCCTGGCACCCAAACCCCACAACACCACCAAAGGAGAGTGTTGCTGCAGTGCCATGCCAGGACAGGGCTGGGGACAGCCCTGTGAGATCTGTCCCGACATGAATGATGGTGAGTGGTGGACAGGGAAAGTGTGGCAGTGAAGAGAGCATGGGAAAGTGACTGGCTGCTGCTCTGGGCTTATCTGTATGTCATGAATGACGAATGATCAGCAGATATTTAGATATTAAGTCTGATATTTTTGCTTCCAGAGGCATTTGCTTTGCTGTGTCCCGCAGTTGGTCAGACCATCGACAAAGACAACAATCCAATAGGTAAGGCGTTTTTGATGGTCTGTGACACAGACTGACCGCAAAGGGGTACTGCCACGCCTCATTTCCTCTCTGTTTCAGACATAGATGAGTGCACAGCAAACCCTAACATATGCAACAATGGGCAGTGCATCAACACAGACAGGTCTTACCGCTGCGAATGTCCCTTTGGGTTCCGGCTGGACTACAGCGGCGTCAGATGTGAAGGTAAGGGGCAGGTGGGAGTTGGCCTGATCTCACCGGAAAGGTTGCTTCAACGTTACCCATGACACGGAACATATATTCCCCCAAGATATCGACGAGTGTGATGTGGGCAACCCTTGCGGTAACGGGACGTGCACCAATGTTGTTGGGGCCTTTGAGTGCAGCTGTGATGATGGCTTTGAGCCTGGGCCCATGGTCACTTGTGAAGGTGAGTCAGGGAGAGTTTTGATATTTTGACAAACCAGCTTGTGAAGACAGAGACTGAATTGTCTGTACACCTTCTCTTTCGCTCCCTCCAGATGTGAACGAATGCTCCCAGAATCCCCTGCTCTGTGCGTTCCGCTGCATCAACACGGTGGGCTCATACGAGTGCACGTGCCCCGCAGGCTACATCCTGCGTGAGGATGGGAGGATGTGCAAAGGTACAGCAGCTTTGTGCTTTACAGGGTTTGTGCTGCCATGTCTGGATGGACAGACCCGAGCTAAAGGTGTCCGATATTAACACGGACTCAGAGAGTGTTTTTTCTGTCTATAAAGGGAGAGAAATGAGGATCTCTAGACATGTGTGATGTCTGAAGGACGTCTAAAAACATCTCCCAGGCAGTTCATTTCCTTGCAGACCAAAAAAAGGCTGTGGATGTAAACAGATAACGTTTAAAAACCACAGCTGGTCCAGTCTGGAGCTATACCGCTTTTATTTATGTTTGATTATAAACAGAACATTAGCTCGGTTTTTAAACATGTCAGCCAAGAACAATCTGTGCATGAAGTGGGTTACATGGCTCTTCTGACTTTATAAAGGATTGCATTCCCCCTAATGCCATGCATTGAATTTCCTCACAATATCACGGTCACGCTTGAGCCTGTGCCAGCGCCACACCCAAACAGGAAACCATGAACCATTGATTAGTATGAATACAAACAAATGTCTCTGTCTTCCAGATCAGAATGAGTGTGAGGATGGGATTGATGACTGTGGAAGCAGAGGAATGATCTGCAAGAACCTGATTGGCACTTTCATGTGTATCTGTGTCCCTGGCTACATTCGACAGCCCAACGGTGACGGCTGCGTAGGTGAGGCAATGACCCATGTCTTTCCTGAAGCATATTTCCATTTGTACTTCCATGTATGCAGACTCCTGGCAACTAAACCTTACTCACCCACCCCCAGACCTGTCTGTTCAGTATTAGGTCACTAAATAACAGTAAGCCTTGAATAGTGTGCTCTTTCTGTTTTATTGTATCTTATTTGTGAAAGGATTTTTCAGCAATAATACTTGATATGACTGAAATCCCGTAAAACTCAGCATTGCATCTCAATGAAAGAATGTGAATCTTCCTGCCAGTTGTTCTGTGATGCCTCTCAGAAATCATACTTTGCCTTTCTCACAATTCTTCACGTAATCTGGTAGAAGAATAGTTCAGTTCACTTCCTTCACATGAATGCACCTGTCGGGGTGCTTATTCTTGACATGCCCTTGCGTAAGTAATAGCAGCACATACCTGACTTGCCCCTCTGTGTTTCTTCACACCCCAGACCTGAACGAGTGCTCAGCCAAACCGGGTATCTGTGCAAATGGCCGCTGCGAGAACACGATAGGGAGTTACCGCTGCAGGTGCGACTCGGGCTTCGCCCCAAGCCCCTCGCACACCGAGTGCATTGGTACGTTCCAAAAGCTTTCTATGTTTTTTTTAATCTGATTTATTTAACTTGTTGAAGTGATATTTGGTAAAATACTAAATGTCACTTCAACATTTAGTAAAAACGAGATAAAAACAGTTGCTGCTAGCATTTCTTTGGGGGGGGGGGGGCTTTACATTTAAGTGTCCTCAGGTTTGAAGTTGTACCTATAAACCATGAAAGCAATCATATTGCTAGGCCATATTGTCAAATCCCTCTTCAGTTACCTGCGCGTCTGTGTTTATAATACAGTAACATCAGTGACATGGTACCATGGCATTGTGGGACATTTGGATACCATGGACATGGTTGTCTTTGTGGTGGGTGTCATGGCCGTTCACGGCTTCACCGGTCTCCCCACAGACAACAGGCAGGGATTCTGCTTCACGGAGGTTTTGCAGACTCTGTGCCAGATGACCTCCACGAGCCGCACCAGCGTCACCAAGTCTGAGTGCTGCTGCAATGGCGGGCGAGGCTGGGGCCACAACTGCGAGCTCTGCCCCCTACCAGGCACCACACAGTATAAGAAGATGTGCCCGCTGGGCCCAGGATACACCACTGACCGCAGAGGTACCGCCACAGACGGCTTGTGTCCCTCAATGCTAGATCAGTTGACACGGAATTCTTGCAGACAATTTCCCAGCCTGCTTTCTGTTCTCGTTAAGATATTGACGAGTGTCACGTCATGGGGAACTTGTGCCGTAATGGGCAGTGCGCCAACACTCAGGGCTCCTTCAGATGTATCTGCAAACCAGGCTACACCACAGACATCACATCGACCACCTGCGTGGGTAGGTGCCTTCGCATGATTACAGAAGGAGCGTATACATGAGAGGAGGTCAACCCAGTGGGATTTGGTTGCTCGTACAATTCCCTTTCCCAATGGCCGGGGCAGGACCAGAGGTCATTTCGGGGCGGCATATAAATCTAAATATGAATATAAGGCCTCTAGAAAATAAGGGAACATTCATGGTACATAGACGCTATAACTGTACATTGTTTATAATTCAGGCACTGGTTGCCAGGTGTCTTGAGGCTGCAGAGCAAAGGTCCGCTGCTTAAAGGAACGTAATTCTGGGCAAGAAAAAAATGATAAGACAGGGGTGGCCAATGGGGGGGGCAAGTTTCGATCTATGGTGGCCATGGCCGCCACTCACCACCCCCCCTGATTTGCGTGTGCCCTTAGCGTCTCCCTGAACCATCTCTCTTTGTTGGAAGCGCAGATGTGGATGAGTGCATCCAGGCGCCGAAGCCATGTAACTTCATCTGCAAGAACACAGATGGAGGCTTCCTGTGCTCCTGCCCGAGGGGATACATCCTCCAGGAGGATAGGAAGAGCTGCAGAGGTAACAAGGAAGCCAAGTCCTGGAGCTGGGGTCTGCTCGTACCCCTAAGCAGCCGTATCACTGCGCAGATGATATCGCTGGGGTGCGTGTGCTCGCATCTTCTGCGCAGTGATACGATTGGTGCGCGCAGTTCAGTAGAAGAAAATGGTTCCTATATCAGACTGCTCACTACAAAGTATATGGGTTATCTTGAGTAACATTGCTGTTAAATTTTTCAAATGTTTTTTTGGTGCCTTAATTATCACAGAAAGAATGCCATTCCGTCCTATAATATTTAGGAGAAGATCGACATTTCTACAGCTGACATGTCCAAAACTAGTCAGCACCTGCAGAAAAACCTAGGCAGATAGATGACACTGAAGCCCCTCTAAAACAAATCTTTTTCAGTGTTGGGGTGAACTGCCCTTTTAATGACAGATGAAATTCTTGTACCTACCCTAGGAACGTTAAAAAAGCATGCAAAGCCATTTTTATAAAGGTGTATTCAAAGACCCGCAGACTGTCGCATTTCTCTGGTAGGGTGTTCCTGCTTCACCCTGTCAATTTCTGCCATTGTCTGGCTGTATTGAGTCAGCAAGGGTTGATGCTGCTCGCTCTGGTTCACCTTCCTGCAGTGGAGAAACAGCATTTGATATTTCCATGAAGGGGATGGACAGCGCAGTTGGGCACACAGGAGTGATCCTGCCTTCAGTCTCCAGTACATGTGTGTGCACCAGGGACTCCCCACTGCCACCCAATGGTCACTCTGAAAACCACTATTCCATTATTTGTAGTACCTTTCCTGGAGGTTTAACAAAGAGTGCAAAATTACTAGGAATGAACACCATCTGCAGCCGTGGAAGATATCTAGGGTGACCACCTAATCCATGTCAGGGGGGCACTATGAGCTAGGACAGGATTTGTAAATTACCATTTCAGTTAAAAAGACCTGGATTTCACTTGAGCACTGACCTCTTGCTGTGTGCTGATTGGTCAGTCTCCTATAATCATGTGTGTCACAAATGTTAATGTGAAACAGCAGGATCAGTCTTTCAATCAAGGAAGCAAATCAGTCAAAGCACAGGAAGACCTGAACCATTTAGGCAAACATGGGAACCTGTAAAGCTGTAAAGTAGTTTGTAAAACCTGAAGAAGCTCATAGTGTCTGCCCTGACATGGATTAAGGTGGTTACCCTAAAGATAACAGCATGTAAAGTTACACAATATCATGAAGCTTTTGTGGCAATGAAATGCTAGGAGACAACAGGAGTGTAGAAACATCCATGGCTGTAGGAGAAAACTACTGGCTGGTGATATTCAGCTGGGCTCATTAACCTTAACCAACCAATATACAGGTTTTGTGTGAACAATAATAAATATCTGGGTGAGTATTCAGGAGGGTTAACTAGCAGAGTTAAACAGGTCGGCCTGTGGTATTTGCTGCATAGCTCACAGTGTGTCATTTACTGTGTAGTTTGCACTGCATCGTCCACTGCATAGCTCGCGGTGTGTCATTTACCGCGTAGCTCGTGGTGTGGTACAAGTCTCATGGCACACATTCAGTCAGCGGTCACCAGGGGTGGAGCAGACAGAGCATAATATAACCGGTGAAGTAATATTAACGCAACAGAGACACTTATTGCACATTTCAGCCAGTCAGTCAGTTTCTAGGTTAGCATTTGGCAAGCAGAGTGCTGGGCGCAACGCCCAGTGAGGCCTGTAGTTTGTAAATCACACTCCTAACTTCTCCATGGGCGTAGCAACTGTCTAGTACACAGTCCTGATGAATACAGCCCACTTTGAATTAGCCATGCCATTTACAATGAACTAGTAACTTTGCACCACCCTCATTATTTATCTTTTTAAATCTTTATTTACATATTTCTAGGCTGATTTCTCTCCGGTTTTCCCCGAAGTCCAGTTCACTTGCAGGGCACTGGCTTTGGACGGGAAAATAATGAATAATTAGTGTCTTCTGCCCTGCCTGACATGGCCTGTGAAAGTCAGGGGCTTTGATGGGTGTCTGGAGCATGGGGGCACGGGGGCACCGGCCCTCACTCAGGCAGCAGTTTGTGTTGTTTGGCAGCAGATGTCTCTCGCTTCCTGGATTAGGCAGGCCTAGTTTGCAGTTTTCCTCCTGTGCTGGAGGGAGCTGGTCTCTGTGAATGCACACACACACACACACACACACACACACGGATGCACACACACACTCTCTCTCTCTCACACATACACACACCCTCTGTCACACACACACACACGGATGCACACACTCTCTCACACACACACACACATGGATGCACACACTCTCTCTCTCTCACACACACACACACACGTTTTTATTCACATCTTTGTGGGGACTATCCATTCATTTCTATGGGCAAAACCCTAATCCCGTCAATGACAAACCTAACCATAAGTAACCAAACAAAATACACGACTTTGGGCATTTTCAGATTTTTGATTGCAATCATAGATTTTGACAAAAATTGACTTTCCCCTTTTGGGGACAGAAAAAAATGGTCCCCACAATGTCAAAATAACAGGTTTTTATAACATTGTGGGAAACAGCATATACATAACACACACACACCTCCACACCAATAATCTGCCTTTCACAGTAACTCCTTCGAAGGCTCAGAGGTAACACTGACCCCAGCTTATGAGAGTGCCTGTGTTCATGTGCCTCTCTGCCCTGCCTCAGATCTGGACGAGTGCTCAACCAAACAGCACAACTGCCAGTTCCTGTGTGTCAACACCATCGGCGGCTTCACCTGCAAGTGCCCCCCCGGCTTCAGCCAGCACCACACGGCCTGCATCGGTGAGTCACCCACACACGTGCTCCTTTCTGAGGTAGCCAAGCTGAACTAATGAATCCATTTAGCTTTCATCATACGCCATAAAATAGCTCTCTTTGGGATATCTCAGACTTAATGGTTTCAGTATTATATCTAAAAATCAAATTAAGCCTGACTGATTTGTAGTTATGCTAACTTAACTATGACTTGTTATGGAGCATTGAGCCGTCTGTTGTCATGGATACAGCAGTATTAGTCAGCTCCTGCTGAAACTCCCATGACCTCAGCCTTAAACACTTGAAATTAAGTAAACTCTTTCAGCCAGTCTACTGGGCACTTTTAATAGAGACGGGGCATTGCAGAGACACCTTTTAATGCACCAAATAAATGACTGTGAAATAACTGTTTCACTGAGTAACATTTTTGTAAGACCATACCGATGAGGACAAATCATACCAGTAACTATCGCGGAAAACAAAACCATGAACACAAAGTAGTTACTAAGAATAGTGAGTATCAGTAATTTGTCATGGATTGTTTTACTGGTTACAAGCAAAGTTTTCGAGGGAGGAATCAGAGTGCACCCAGTTAGCCCCGTCACACTGATCTTCAGAGGTGGAAAGTTCAAGTTTAGAAAGTACAAATCCAGACCAAAGGTTTGTTTCAACCAATCATTTGAGTACTCTGTGACTGTGACTCTTTATGCTCAATTGGTTGGTTGAAACAAAACCTTGGTCTGGATTTGTACTTTCTGGACCTGAACTTTCCACCTCCGCTGATCTTAGGACTACAGATCCCCGTTCAGTCGTTTGAGGATAGCAGTGGTAGGACTGAGGCTTGTCATCTTGTTCCTGCAGACAACAATGAGTGTGCCATGGACCCTGGCCTTTGTGGCTCAGACGGAGTGTGCCAAAACAGTCCCGGCAGCTTCAGCTGCGAGTGTCAGCGTGGTTACCTCCTGGACCAGAGTGGACAGAAGTGCGAAGGTCACAGCCGCATCTCCAGACAAGGAGTTTCTGTATCTCACTGTGACTCATGGTCTGTTTTCGAACATAAGTTCAGACTGGATAAGTTCCATTAAACCTTTAGTGCTTGTTTTCTGCTGTCCCACGCTGCGTCCTATAGACGTGAACGAGTGCGAGGGGAACCATCGATGCCAGCATGGCTGTCAGAACCTGGTGGGCGGATATCGGTGCAGCTGTCCCCAGGGATACCTCCAGCACTACCATTGGAACCAGTGCGTAGGTGAGGCCACTTGTCTCTTTCTACAGGATGTCGCATCGTGAAGTTCCCCAAGACCGCCTGCTAGCTCACTCTCTTTCTAGGACTTCCCTTCAATGATCATTTTGAGGGTAAAGACTGCAGGAAATAGATCTAAGAAAGGAGGCTTTTATTAAATTATGGTTGCCCCTCATTTTACCCGAATATGAAAATATACATTAGCACACAGGTATGACAGTCAGAAGGAGGTGGGCCTGTCCCAGTTTAGATGACAGTGTGATGTAACATTGGAACATTGTTGGAAACATTCATAAAAGGACTCGATTTACAGTTCTTTTCGTTTCCATCTTTAATTTAAATAATTTATTTTGGCCTACTCAGTATTTATAGTATTATACTTTTAAGGTCTATGGGACAGAATGTCCTCTTAGATGTATATATTTTTTGTGTGTGTGTGTTTAGTTTAAGAGAAAGATTGTTAGGTTGTTATGGCACATGCGGGGGTGGGGTTTGGGGTGCCTGAACACTTGCAACTTTTGCCTGAACAAATGAACATGCCCCCCCCTCCCCATTCCCCGATGTCACATGTGCCTGCCGTTGAGGGCATTACCAGTAATGTCACTAGTCAGCCGCACCCCTTCCTTTGGAGCACCTGGCCCTCAAAAAATCAGTGTCTGTTCCTGGCTCACTGCGCCACATCGCTTCTTCATCTGTCCGTTTTCGTGTGTCCGTCGTCTTTTGCACTCAGATGAAAACGAGTGCCAGAACAGCCAGGTGTGTGGCGACGCTTCCTGCCACAACACACTGGGCAGTTTCCGTTGCCTCTGCCCCACCGGGTTCAACTACCAGGCGTTCAGCGGGGCTTGCGAGGACATCAACGAGTGCTCGTCCTCCCAGAAACCCTGCAGCCACGGCTGCTCCAACACTGAAGGGGGCTACCTGTGCGGCTGCCCGCCAGGCTACTACCGAGCAGGACAAGGGTTAGCGCCCTCTGGCTGCTGCACGTTGAAACCTTAGCATCCATGCCTGCCGGACGTCTCTCCAAATCATGTATAATTTTGTCCCTCTTCCTTACAGGCACTGCGTCACCGGTCTGGGCTTTGAGAGCGGAGACCAGGGTGCCAAAAGTGATGACAACACCCTCTCCCCTGAGGCTTGCTATGAATGCAAAGTTAACGGTTACCCCAAAAACGGCAGAAAGCGCAGGAGTGCCAATGTAACAGACGATGGAGCTCTTAGCGGCTCACAGGTAAGCTTCAAGGCCTGTTTAGCAGCCCTAAAATCACACGCAGTGGCTGTTATGTATGATTTCCTGCAGCTCAATTCCCAGAACAGACTTTAAGTATTTGACCTGTCATCTAATGCAAGAAAGATCGCTGAAGTGAAAAACCACCATTGTCAACACACCACAGCACAGTGCACAACAATGAAATGTGTTCTTTGCATTTAATCCATATGTGACATAACAGGGGGCAGCTATTATTATTATTAGTGCGTGGGGAGCAGTGCATGTGGGCGGTACGTTTGTGGTTGGAGATTCGAACCAGCAGCCTTTCGATCAGAAGCACATGTTCCGAGCCGTTAGGTTACCACTGCCCCAAAACTCAGCTTTTGCTGAAATTTGAGCTTGGATCACAGAGTCCAGAGTACCAAGCATTGCTCCCAGGAACCACACTGGAAACACATCCCACCATCATGGGAGATTAACTATTAATCCTTGACGGCAATTTTTTTTAAATGCATGTGTTTTTGTTTAGTGAGTCTTCAGCTGATTGCACAATGGTCTGTTATATTTTCAGGACGAGCAAGAGATTGTGAGCCTCGCAAGTGTGGATGTGGAGAACACGTTCCTTCTGAACCTCAGCATCAGCAATATGAGCAGCAAAAGGCGCATCTTGGAGTTTACACCCGCTCTGTCCACCCTCAGCAACCACATCCGTTACTTGATTGACTTCGGGAACGAGGAGGGCCTCTTCAAGATCAACCAGAAGGAAGGAATAAGCTACCTTCATTTAACCAAGATGAAGCTTCAACCTGGAGCACATTATTTACAAATCAGCAGTATTCCGCTGTACAAAAAGAGAGAACTGGCCCAGCTGGAAGACAAGAATGACAAAGACTACCTCACCGGTCAGCTGGGGGACACGCTGAAAATGAAAGTGCAGATCATTCTCCACTAACAGCACAAGGAAACGGTGAAATTACGTGTAACCAAAGAGACAGAAGAACGGCACAGTTGATTCCCAAAGACAATTCCACATATCATGGATTCAACCTCTTATTGCCTGCAGCGGCTGCACAAAGGCAGCCTCTTCGGGAGCAGCCACAGAGTGGGGGAGAAAAAGAATGAGGGGAAAAATCAGCCCCATAGTGTGTCATCTTCTCATTCTGAGTGCAGAAAGCTCCTCGCTGAATAAGGGTTTGCATGATGATATGTTGAATCTTACGACAATCCGAGGGACACAAATTGCAGAAAGGCACTGATGCTAAGACTTTTTTTTTTTATATATAAAGAAAACCGCTTAGCTAATGTTGAGGATTTGGATCGGCCTTGAAGGACTTTTTCATACTTCTGCTTTTCCATCTTTTCAGCTGACTAGATTGGCATTGTATTACGTATTCATTTCTACTGGCAACGTGACATCCTAGGATTAAAAAATGAACCGTAAAATGTCAGATTGCCCAAGTCTGAGGGAAGGAGACCCTAAAGCGGTAAAAGGGAGGTTTGCAGCTGTACCCTAACAGCCACTGTGGTGGTGCCAAGAGACTCTTTATTTCATTATGTTTTGGGTTTGAATTTTGCATCTTGCCAGTAAATTGTGGCATTTTATTATTTCAGTGACAAGACTTAAGTCACTGTTTACCATTCAAGGATGAAATTCTTTTAAGCAGGTTCCTGTGAATGTTTCTCTGGATCACTAAGGAAAATACTTGGGCCTTCTGAAGTTTTACAGACCAGATAGCCAAAAAGCAACTTTACCGTCTGAAAATTAAATCTGCAACCAACCAAAGTTTAGCTCAGTAGTCTCTTTGTTTTCAGTTATATCTATATTACATGTAAATGAAGTGTGTTTATACTGTAACCATACCACTTTTTTAATCATCAAAGCAATTGTTAACTACATAAAGCCCTGGAAAGAAGGGTTTTGTAATGGTGCTTATAATGACCAACTACTTAATTGTATACACCATTCTGATGAGGTAATATCTGTGACTGAACATTATGCACTGAGGCCTTGTTGGCCACACCCATTCTCGCAAGTACAATCAGTGCTGTCATCAAAGATGATGCAACCACCTTTCACTACCAGTGTTTGTTCACCTCGGTGAGGGATTAGTTTCAGTAAATTCACAATAAAAACATTTTTTTGGTTTAACGGGGCTTGGTTATACTTAAATGTGTAGTGTGCCATTGTCAACATGACTTGATATTTAAAGCAGGATCTTTCGGACCAAATTCCAGTGACACATCCTGTTTTTTCCACTTACTGTAGGTTCACAGAGTGGTGATAGTGACATTCATCAATACATTCAAAAGAAAAATACACTTCTGCTCATAGAAAAACAGAAATCATAGGGTAGTTACTGGGTTTACTGCCAATGTAATTAGTGTTGATTATGTGTCACATGTGTGGTCAGGCGGTATCACAGCCAATGAGACAGACCACCTTAGTTCCTTTGGCTACCTACATGTTTGTCCCACCTCTACACTCAACCCGTGTTCAGTTCAGAAGATGTGAGAACATTCCGGTTTGTGGTTTTGGCTCTTGATGGGGTGAGGGGGGGTAAACAGGTACTGAAAGCTGTGATTGAATGCATCTTTGTCTCCCAGCCAATCAGTGTTTAATGGGCAAGGGGCCCTCATGCATGAAATCTGTAGGAAAAACTCTGCTTTGAAATGATTTCATCTTTAGCCAACAAATCACAGAAAGGACTGCTTGGCTGGTTTTATATCAGAGGATCAGAATTACCGGTGAACAGGAACAGAAAACCTATGGATTTCTAAATGCCTGATGCATTCCTGAGGCACCAGGTGAGAAGACTTACTTTCAAGGTAATTAGTGCAGTCGCAGGCTGACGTGTGTGGCCTGCTGGGATCTCGTTTAAATTCTAGGTCTATGGTCAAGATGTTTCTTGATGCACAAGTTTTAGAATATATTTTGTATGTCATTAATCCCCAAATTATCATTCGAGGGGGTGGTACAATGGTTAGTACTGCTGCCTCACACCCCTGGAAACAGGGTTTGAGTCTCAGCCAGGGTTCTGCGAGTGGAGTTTGCATGTTGTCGTGTTTGCATACCTCCAGGTGCTCTGGTTCCCCCCACAGCCCAAAAACAGGCTAGAGTGAACTGGCATTCCTAAACACCCCAATGGTGTGAGAGTGTGAATGATGTGAGAATGTGCCCTGTGATGGGTTGACACCCCATCTTCTATGATAGGCTCCAGTGTTTACAGAAAATGGATGGATGGATAATTCCAGAAGTGTATTTTTCAGTAAGTATGACTGGATAACTAGCTCAATAATAAGTCCATTCAAAATTCTGAATATCAGCTATAAAAGAGTTTTGGCCTGTTGGACATTAAAGTTATGCAGTTTTCGTTCTCCAAAAGTATGTTGTACATGAGTTTGGCAAATTCATTGTCTCAGTTCATATCATTACAGTCAGTTATGGGCACAAGTTCCATGTTTAGATGGGAACTGGTGGTTGCCAAACTAACGGTATTAATTCATAACCTACAAATATATACCGGATTCACGTTAGTTGCTTAATACTCAGCAACTAAAAGAGCATTGTGGAATGTAAAGGTGTCTTTATGAAGACAAACTGGCAATATACTGCTATGATATTCTGGAATCCAAAAATCAAAAGCAAATGGGTTTCTTCAATGTACATGTAGCACCGTTCAGTGACAAATGCAAGATCAATTAACCTGGCCGATTTAAGGCTGGGAAAGGAATCTTTATGACAGTATGACCATAGTTTTGCAGCATCTCCTCATGACGTTAACATATGTACAGTGGGGCAAAGAAGTATTTAGTCAGCCACCGATTGTGCAAGTTCTCCCACTTAAAATGATGACAGAGGTCAGTAATTTTCATCATAGG
>JAODUD010000008.1:7578516-7603244 GCA_026784285.1 Stomatorhinus walkeri
TGACCTCTGTCATCATTTTAAGTGGGAGAACTTGCACAATCGGTGGCTGACTAAATACTTTTTTGCCCCACTGTAGGTAATCGAAAGAAAAAAAACAAGGAGACAAGATGTTCCAAAGCTATTACACTTTATGTAAGAAAATAAAAATACAAATAAGGTTCGAATACCCAAATAATAACATTTAAAGTAGCTCAGTCAGCTTTGGCCAGTCGATCCAAAACCATCAGCCCCGCGTTCTGTTTCATCAAGTGCCTGGGTAAAATAATAATGTAAACTGGTGGAGGGGGAGGTGCATAAAGGAATGGGGGTTATTTTCATACTGTAAGCTGCACAGGCAGGTTACCTCACACTGCTCCAGGTCGGGCTGGCAGATTCTCTCACAGATCAGCTGGGCGATGCGCTCCCCTTTGCAGACTATGGTTAGAACAACAGCTTTGTTGTGGGTTTTTTCCTTTGTTAATACACCTTGCAATCGCATGCACATACCACCATACCCAAAAACCAATACAAAAAAAATCATATTCTATTAACCGTACAGAAGAGTAGGCGATGAAATAAAAGCAAATACGCAATAATGGCTTCTGTATAATGAATACTTCTTACTTTACCAGAATATTTTTAGGCCAGCTGGTGACCTATGAATTTAATTGTGAGCTGCACTACAAAATACCACATTATAGGTTTAGTTGTCTATTCCAGAGTTAAAAAGGTCACCTATTCCACTTAATAATATGTGGGTAATAAACATTTTAAAACAAGTCTTACCTTGAAACGTTTCTTTACTGAAGTTGAAAAGGACAACACCGACATTCCCTCTGTAATCCTCATCTACAACTCCAGCTTAGGGAAAAAAACGTATTAGAAATCTCTTTAGAAAGCCACAGACCTCATGCCTTAGAGTGGCTTACATGTGCTAGTGACTCAGCCCAGTCCGAAATCTGAATTAACAAAAGACGGACACTGATTGTTTAAAAATGGTATTAATTACCTCCGACATCTATGAAGTATTTTACAGCTAATCCGGATCGTGGTGCTTAAAAACAAAAAATGAGTTAATTATATTCATTTGTTTTTACACGTTTACACGTCTGGATCAAGGAAAGAAGTAGGCAATAAAGGACATACCCACTCTACCATAGCATCCAGGGGGGACGGCGATCTGGATATCAGTATTTACTACAGCCTTTTCCATTGGGGCTATAGAGTAGTCATAAGCACTGTCAAAAAATAAATAGGCAGTTATTGTAATTTTAATGTTATTTCATTTTATAAATACTGACATGCTTTTGTTTCATGCTGAATGTGAGGAAAACTTAAATTTCTGATGCCTCACTTAAGTTAACTTAATTGCACCTTGCTTAAATTTAAACCCACAGCGCCTACCACGGGTTTATAAAAATAATTCATAGCTTATAATTAAAAACTTCAACTAAAAACTTTTTATTTATTTAATATTAAAACTTGCGGCAATAAATCAGAAAGTTTTTTGCATTTAATTTGATGTTTGTAGCTCCATTTCCGCCGCACGCAATTGCTAAAATGGCATCATTGATTGACGTGGATATATGTCAGTGTAACACCGCTAATGTATCACAAATATAACCAACCTGTACAGATCATAACCGGCGGCATTCGCTGATGCCTTAGTTGGGATGGTAGCATTTTCCGAAAGTCTGGCGACCTTCAGTACCGGCTTGACATGCTCAGGGGCGCTGCTCGTACTTCTAGTGGCTGTTAGGGTAACCAAGGTGCAGACCAGGGCTTACTGCCACACGGCGCCGGTGTTCTGTCGAGTTAGGCTACCGTAATCGATATCGATACCCCTAGCCCCCCCCCCCAAAACCCTTACGTTAACCCTAACCTCTAAAACCTAATCCTAACCACAAAACAGTGGAACTACACAGGCGCTGAAAGGCTGGATAGCACGTCTCGATGGGTAGGATATTATGACAGAACTACCTTCAACTGTGACGCTAAGCTTTTGTTCCATGCCGATCAATATATTTTGCAGCTGTTTATCTAGTATAGGGTCGCGGGGCTTTTATAACACTAATTACATATTATTTAAAAGAGCATTAACTATTCATTTATTCTTCTTAATATTATTATTTTTTACCCACGACCGGTTAACTGGGAAGGAAGTAATGTCGATAATGTAATACTTGAAATAGATTTTACTTAGATGTTTTCGTTTTATGCAAACAAAATATAAAATACTTGTACCGCGATCCTCGTAACATTGTTACCGTTTGATGTGTCGGATTACTGTCAGCTCATGGTGCCCAGCCCGCCGCAATATGCATGCGCTGTTTGTCACTATTCACAACGAATGTTTGGTTAGCTCATTTATGCTAAGCTACTATAAATACACCGGTGAGCCAGAAAACGAAGTTACCCGTATACAAGGACTGCCGTATACAAGATCACGCTTAGCCAGGAGTACATAAGTATGCTAAAATACCTGGGTTTTTTCTTGTAGCGATGGCGCATTTCTGAAAGTGAGGACAAGGTCTTCTTTGTAATAACCGTACGTACAGACGACAGTGTAACGAAACACAACTGTAGATATGTTTGGTTTTGTAAAAGAGACAAGCCATTTCTTGAAACTGAGCTAATTTCTGCAGCCCACGAAATGATGAATGATGGGAAATTCTGAAACAAGTTTTGTCGTTGAAAGCGTCACCGCAGTAAGCCTGCTGCGCAACCGACTTAACAGAACAAGTACAATCCTGCCAGACGTAGTAGAGGAATATATTACACTCAGGCATAACTTATGGGCGTTCTAGGCACATAAAACGTAGCCTTGGTACGTTTAATCATTGCATTGCTGATTTTAATTATTTTTTTCGTCGCAAATGTGGAATCAAATTTAACATTGTATTAAGTATTAGTACGTCTGTGTCTAGCTACAGGTAATGTCTGTCATCCATCCATATATTTGAGTTGACTGCTTATTAAGCATTTTATATCAACTTTATGCTTTTTTCATTAGATAACTAAAAGACACCGACACAGTGTTTCTGTAGAACTTGAAAATGAACACATTGTATACCAAAATCAAACACTTATTAAAAATTCCACTTGCATTTAAAAAAAACAATACATTTTATGACAACCAGCAACAAAGTACATGAATTGATATTGCAGCCTGAAAAAGTGTTTTTATTTGCAAACTAAGTGCCTAAAAATGATTTAAGCGCAACTTAAACTGAAGTTCATACAAAGAACAATGCAGCAATAAATTAAGATGATTTAAAAATATGTGTGCAAAGTTTACAACCCCATTAGGTTTTAGATGAAACGTGTGTAAGTGTATAATATCATAACATCCACGTGGTTTCATGAATAACATATTCTGCTCAAACCTAAATGACTGGGTAGAGCTATTCAACAGGATGGGCTACTGTTTCGTTTGTCTCGCACCTTACAGATAGTGTCATTGCTACCAACAGATGAACCAGAGCTTTCAAACTGCATAGGAAATCTCTCTTAACTCTACTTTGCAACCACTATAGAAATATGCTCTGGTCCTGTATGCCTCCATCCAGACATTGCGCTAACTGGGCAATCACAGAGACCGAGAGATTTATCTCTCACTAGCATTAAGAATGTGTGATTTACATTGACTATGTAGCTATGAAGCTTGCCATTAGTGCCAAATATGTATTTACGTCAAGTTCAATTTAAATGGGGCACTGTACTGTAAAATATGTTTATTTCAGCAATGTAGCAAATATGAAAAAGCTTATATGGTGTTTAAATGGCTTGTGGTATGTCAAACTGACCTTTATCCTGTGTTAAACCTTGTGTTAAACCGTTTAATTTAATGTTGAAAATATTGTATACATGTTATGAATTTACATCTTCATCCTGCAAAGCCAGTACATGGACTAAATGCAGTTGAATATGATATTAAATGGATATTTCCACTAGAGGGCAGCAGAAGAGCTACACGTGTAACCATTTTCCACATTGGACGTTACGTTATAGAAGCTGTTGTGGTGTTTGGCCGTGAGGGGGCCACTTAAGAGTAGAAGGTAAGCACACTCTTATGGTTTCCTCTGATAAGCAAGATTGGTGGGAGATTTTTGGTTAGGACATCCAGCCAAGCCATGTAGAGGTGGTCAGAGACAGCCCCTTTCCGAGCTATTGGCGTGCTCCTGCAAGATAGGTACGGTCCATGTAAGGGTTGATATGGTAGCTGCACACTACAGATTACTGAACAATTTAAGCCTAAAATCTACAGGTCTAAAAATGCACAAAAGACTGCAATTCAATCCAGGTCAGCCTTAGGCCCATCGGCACATTAATCAGGGGATTTGATACATTGTAATTGCACGATGTAAATATTGTAGCAATTTGCAGGCCTTCATGTCATATAACATGATCCTGCATGCTTCAAGCTTGCCATTAGTGCCAAACTGATTTTGGAAATACAGTTGACCTTTCTGCATCATGATCTTCCCCATCGCGGTTTCCATATATCGTGGGTCGGCATAAAAAATGAAATGGGAATTCTTTGGAAGTTTTTGGGGGTTTTATGGAAGCTACAGCTGACATGAAAAAAGTTTTATAAGTCATAAATGCATAAAATATATGTACAGTGCTGGTTTGGAGGATGTCAAGCGTGTTTACGGCAGCCTCTCAAGGGATATCTCATAGTGATCTCACAGTGGTCTTTGTATCTCGCATTTTCTCACTTTTTTCTGCCTTACTTTATTTTATGCAGTTTTTCCAGAACGCAGAGGGCCAGCATCCCTAAGCCCTTCTATGTGGAAGGGTCAACTGTACTTTCAATGGTAGCATTACTGTAAAAATGGCAGTTCATCACTGGGCATACAAACATGCACTATGGCCTATATAGAGATGAACGAATATGATTATTAATTCTCTGTAGGTATGTGCTAATTAAATGTACACAATTCTTGGAATAATTAAAATCCAGAGGCTGTATGAGTCCTGTGTACTTACACAATGATAAGGTTGGCTGCCCTTGAATTCTCTTGCAGCAGTTCATTCAGGCGAACTTGCAGGAATGTCTGTGTAGGGAAAAGTACCCACTGTTTATGTCTTGATTAAAGAATGCAGTGAAGTGTCTATTTTAGGTGTTTGCTGTTTCCACACTTCCAGCTGAGTTAATTCTGAATTGGGGACACCTTATGTCTTGTCCCCCTTTGTCTTTGCTCTTTGCTGGCCTGAATCTAAATCTGTGTGGCAATAAAGATTTCCTAATCTTTCTTCAGCAACTGAGATCTTGAGTTACTGTACCTTCTCCTCATGCATTTCCAGCTCGGTATCTGTGATCTTCCACGAGTTCTCCTTCTTCTGTGCCTCAGAAATGGCCGTCTCCTTTTTGCCATCGTGAAGGCGAAAAGGCTCAATCATGTCCTCAAAGTTTTTCCAGCTGAGAAAAGTAAGTACATATAGTTGCATCAAATTGGATTGGAGTGAGAAAAGCTTAATGTATTAAATCTTATTATGTGAGCCAAATGTTTTTTTACCTCTCAGAGCTTGGCTTGGAGGCAACGTCAGTGATGACGCTGATGTTTATGTATTTGATCCTGAATTGTTTAAGAAGGGCCTCCATCCTATGCAACAAACAGAAAGCCTGCTAACTACACATTTTCATACAAACAGGGTGCCTTTTGTTAATTCATTCATTGGGATTTCCCCCAACGTACTCTGCCCAGTCTTGCTCTATGCGGTCAGTCTGCCCCACAATGAAGATCCTCAGCTTGCAGTCTTTCCACTTCTTGCGTGTGGTTAGGATGTAGGGGATGAGCAGAGTCAGGCCTTGGGTAGAGAGAGTGTTCATCACTATCTCATAATATTATTGCCAGGGCCAGTCAAATTAATACACAAAATAGGAGGCCACCAAGGATTCCAGCTTCTGTGGTCGCACATCCTCCAAGACATGAAATTGACTGGCTGAGCAGAAGTACTGTGTAGTGCTCGTAGTATTGACTTTGGACTTGATGATAACAATTCACCACCCGCCTCTCACCTATATTCATGCACCAGGGACTCAAATGATACTCTGTAATGGTATCCTGAACCTAGACACTAAAGACTTTATTTGTTTCCAAAAAGCATAAGAATAAATTTGAATATGACACAATCTGTGTCAACAACAATTGTTTCTTTCTTAAACATACACCAATCAACCATAACATTAAAGCTGCCTGCTTGATATTGTGTAGGTCCCCCCCATGCTGCCAAAACAAGCTCTGACCCATCGAGGCCTTGACTCCACAAGACCGCTGAAGGTCTCCTGTGGTATCTGACACCAAGACAGCAGCAAATCCTTTAAGTCCTATAAATTGCGAATTGGGGGCTCCACGGATCAGACTTGTTTGTACAGCGCATCCCACAGATGCTAGATTGGATTGAGATCTGGGGAATTTGGAGGCCAAGTCAACACCTTGAACTATTTTTCATTTTCCTCAAACCATTCCAGAACAATTTTTGCAGTGTGGAAGGTTCCATTATCTTGCTGAGAGAGGCCACTGCTATCAGGGATTACCGCTGCTTTGAAGGGATTTACTTGGTCCGCAACAATGTTAGGTGATGTGTGTCAAAGTAACATCCACATGAATGCCAGGACCCAAGGTTTCCCAGCAAAACATTGCCCAGAGCATCACACTGTCTCTGCTGGCTTGCCTTCTTCCCATAGTGCATCCTGGTGCCACCTCTTCGTCAGGTAGATGACACATATGCATCGAGCCCTCCACATGATACAACAGAAAATGTGACTCATCAGACTAGGCCACCTTCTTCCATTGCTCCATGGTCAAGTTCTGACGCTCCCATGTCCATTGTTGGCATTTTTGATGACGGACAGGGGTCAGCATTCTACGCACCCCCATACACAGCAAAATGTGATGGACTGTATGTTCTGATACCTTTCTATCATAGCCAGCATTAGCTTTTTCAGCTGTTGGTGCTACAGTAGCTCTCCTGTGGGATCGGACCAGACGGGCTGACCTCCATTCCCAGGCACATCAATGAGCCTTGGGCACCCATCACCTTTCCTTGGACCGCTTTTGGTAGGCACTTAGATGCTGACCACTGCATACTGGAAACACCCCACAAGACCTGTCGTTATGGAAATGCCCTGACCCAGTCGTCTAGCCATCACAATTTGGCCCTCGTCAAAGTCATTCAGATCCTTACTCTTGGCCATTTTTCCTGCTTCCAACACATCAACTTCAAGAACTGGCTGTTCACTTTCCTAACATGTAATGGCACCATTTACAGGTGCCATTTTAACAAGGTGATCAATGTTATTCACTTTAGTGGCTTTAATGTTATGGCTGATCAGTGTATATCTTTAACTTCAATATGCCTTTTTTGTATAACAAAGTTGGCTGGATGTTGCTGATTTCCAGAAGTGTGTATGAGTTAATATCAAGATTACTATTAACCAGATAAGAGATTGCATATGCAGAGTATGGTGTAAGATCGGTGTTTAGCTCAGAGAACAGATCACACCACCTGGATCTGGCCAAAAGAAAAAGAAATGAGGAAAGGTACATATTTAGTAAAAAAATAACATAAATAAATCTTGTGTGATGTTAAAATTCCAGGATGAAGGTGTGTAATCCAGCAACCCAACCATCTTCCAAGCTTTTATGCAAACCAGGAAAGCAAGAAAGTCATAAAATCCAACATACAATGACTAATGCAGTTAAACATCACTGTGACTGTAATGCAATGTACTGTAAGTGACATAACTGGCTTTTACCTCCGTCGTCAAAGAGCCACCACACATCGATTGTGCCTTTGGTTTGTTTCCTCTGGAACTGGGTGCTTGCTTCCATTAACCTCTGATTAACTTTTGGTACCTGAGAAGTTTGTGGGCCATTCACAGACACTGTAGGGGTGGGGGAGATGGGATGGGATCGGAATGGAGTATGAATTTTTTGACTTCACACTAATTTTGTTAACCTACAGAATTGAATATAACTGTCATGAATATAAACAATAAACAAAAACTTATAAATTGCATTAAATGTTATAGACAAGAATGACATTTTGATGTGCATTTCTCATTTAGAAAACTTAAATGTAGTGGTATTTGTGCAACTGCATGGTTTGTGGTAATACCAGTACAGGAAGCCTATAAATGAATTCTGGTACCTTGTGGTGTTAGCATTTGTTTAGTTTTCCTGGACCAGAAGGGGCCCTTTCCAGCCTGCTGAAACTCATCAGCCTCCACAGTCTGCTGCTCCAGGGCCAACTTCTCCATCTCCTCTGCAGCCCAACACAGATGCTACAGAATTACACTCAGCTGAAAACAGTCGGGATCTATGGTATTTAACTTGGCTTCAACCTTCAAATTTACTACCCTGATATGGAAGGAAAACATTTATCAAGTCACATGCAAGTAACCTTCGGATCGGTTCCTTTGATAAGATTCCAGTGTATTTTAAATCTGGAGAGTTTAAATTCCATCATAAACTATCAATATATGTAATGAAGGCACAGTGTGCTATATGGCCTCTTAATCAATTATATTGTCATCGTGTCACATTTGTTATGAATGCTCTGGAGATGATTACGCCTATTTCAGGTCGTGCATGTCTAGCACTGCATACCAACCTTCTGCCTCGATGATGGAGGAAATGTCCAGGCCCTGACTGACTCTCAGTATCACAAGGCCGTATTCGAAGTCGAACGCATCGCTGCCACAAACAGGACCAGAGCAAACAATTAAGGCTCAGACCCACTTCAGCATCAGTGTTAGTGGCAGTACAGCCGGAGGCACTTACTGCAGTACGCCAACGTAGTTCTGCACGTCCTCTATGGTTGCAGTCCTCCAGTCTTTCTTAAACCCAATCACGATAGTGTTGGGCCTCAGTCGACCCAGTCCAGATGCCTATTATCCGATAACCAATAGATATGAGTTTTATGGTCCCCAAATTAGTTGTTAAAATCAGCTGAACATGTTAACTCTACGTATAAATTGTAATGATGGTTTGAGGACAGTGCATTTGGATATTTAAAATCCTGATAACGTATCAGTAGCTTGAGCTGCTTTTCCGATAATGAAAGCTGTAACACTGTCTTGCTCTGTCATCAATTTCACGTCGTCCTGAATATACTTACCTGTAGGAGATTTTCCACGCCTTCCCTGAAGGAATCGCTCGCTACCGCTGTGTAGAAAGCTTTGCGTTTTTTCGTGTTCAGCCATGCCTGGTTAGGCTCTATTCCCGCGTTCATCTCTTGGAGCATCTTTAACCGTGGTCCCTGGTTGAATAGAATCTGTGTCACAATAGTGGCATCCCTGTCCTGCTCCGTGAATGTAACGTAATTTGATTATAAATTTCAACTTGTGTTTGGGGTTTCAGTTTGACTTGCGTGTCATTCCCTCTGTTATGGGTTGTATTAAAGCAGGCTGCGTATTAATGACTGAATGTAGTAAACAGGTGAGGTTTAACTGCTGGTGTATAAAATCTCTAATCTATCTGAAGAAAAGTCAAGTTTTATTGACCCTTTACAAAGACCATGAACATCTGAATGCCATTTAAGTTTACAACACTATAAAGTGTGTCCTCACCACAAACACTTGGCAGGTGAGACAAAGCCCATAGCCCTTCGTGATGGAGTGGGCCAAGTCAAGGAGTGCAGGGCGGGACTTGGGGGCTCCAGTCAGCACAATGCACTGGGGCCTGAGGGGAACAGGAGATTAAAGGTGCCTGCATCTTGTAAATGACTGTAATAGATGCATCATTTCCAATTCTAAAAAATGGTCACAGTGATGAACACATGCTCAAGCAACAGACTTCAACAATTTAATTAAAACCTTCAGAATAGTTTAACGTCTTTTTCCCGGAATGCCTCCATCTTTTGTCACAACACCTGAAGTTTTTGATGTGGTCATCCACAGTAGATAAGGTCAAAGCATTGTTTACAGCGTTGACAAATGTCACTGCCTGTGTCGAGGAACCCCAGTTCACATCTGCAGGGCAAAAAAAAACGAAATGAAAACAAACAAGAAGCGGTGCTCTGTGAAAGGTCACATGGTCCAGCTAACAATGACAATGTCATAGGACTGTGTTTTTTCAGTCACCTGGCTTTTTCACTGTAACGTAGATGTACAGGAAGATCTCAATGCCGTAGGTCAGCAGCGCAGCCCACCAGTTGATGACGAACATCACAGAGCAACACAAGATGGCACCCAGCAGAGACAGCCACATGTTGTAGTATTTGTAAGCCGGTCTCCATCCTGCCAGAGCAAATCTCTCCAGTTATACCATGTGCAGATGGGAGACTCAAGCATTATGATGAGTGCCTTAATAAAATCCATGCATCGTCTAACATAAATTTACAAGAAACTGCAAAATGGCTCTTGCTCTATTGTATCTCTCAGGTTGTTTCACAGAAAAACACGTTTCCGACTAACAATTTGCTTTATATCTCATTGAGTAGTGCATCAGGTATCCGTATTGGGACCTATAATTTTACTTCAGTCTTACTATTGAATATGAGGCTTTGTATTCTTCTTAGCACAGCTCGCATAAGAATTAATAAGTGAATTACCTGGTGACTTTGCATAGGAAGCGTGAAAGCAGGAGAAGTTGATGAGGGCATAAGAGGCTAGGAAGAAGTTCGAAATGATGGGAGCGATTACGTTGAGCTCCGCTGAGAAACAGAGATGAAAATATAAATGTCAAGGGGATCCTAGTAAAACCTGCTGGAGAGTTTCTGAGTTACGCCGATACATACGGGGAAATTATATATTATTTACATTTTACTTTAATTTATTAATTTTTTTTTTAGGATTTAGTTTTTTCCCCATACTTTACCCAATTTTTTTTCACTGAAGATTGGTTAAACTATTTTAGATTAGGTGCATAATTTCAGGACACAACAATATAGAAAGTTCCAGAAGTAGGAATGTTTTAGTCATGTAGAGAAACTTGATACCAGTTTTGTTATCAAATGTCAAAATGTTGTCTTGTGTGTAAAATCTGGGCAGACTTATACTTTATGTTGATCTGTGATTTGTGTTGGATGTCAGGCTGGGTTTTTCCAGTGCTCAGGTTTATATATAGTCACCGATAAGAATGAATGCCACTGCGATGGCGAACGTGAGGACGTAGCCACGGAAGGGCTCGTTGTTTTTGCCATGTCCCTTGGCGAAGAAATGTAGCGCCGTGTAGATGTTATCTTTGCACAGTGCCTGTGAGTGGAGAATATTTTCAAGGTTACATTTATGGCGCTCATGACAGAAATGAGAGAATAATAACCATATTCAAAAAACCAGGCATTTTTCATCTGTTTAAAAATAGCTGAAGCTGTATTTTGTGTAGTGATTTGAACCTCAAAGGAACTGAGTTCCCCAGAACCTAAAAGTGAACAGCTCAGTTGAAATGAACGTCAGTGTGTGAAACGGTCACAGTACCTACCTGGAACACTTTGGGGGCGCTAACAAGAGAGGCAAGGGCTGATGAGAGAGTAGCTGAGAACGTTCCTGCCGTTATAAGTGGGCCAAAGCCAGACACCATAGTCATGACCTGGGCGAAATGGGACACAGAATGATTCAGCACCACAAAGAGTTCCGCTCATTCTAAACAATACTAACATGACGTGAATACTTGTTTCAAGTCACCAGTTTCATTTAAATGTTGAAGTTGCATGTGTCTGGCTACCTGGAAATTGTTCATGAGTCCGAATCTACAGGACTCTATTTTGCAGGATGTAAAGTTGTAGCCGAGTTCACAGGCTACCGAGCCGTTGCAGTTCACCGGCCCTGAGAAAGTGCTGTTGACATTGCCAGTTGCATCCCGCACAACTGTAGAGGCTAAAAGGAAAGTAACAAGACAACAGGGTCACTCATTGTTAATTGGGTGATGAATCCAAATAAAGATAAACTTCAAACCCTATTCACCAACACAGTTTTGTATGGTGTTCTAAGGGAAATCTGGGTAACTTTTAGAAGGACTCATTGTATTCATAATAGGTGGATATAAAAATGCTTTATATAATTTGTTGACATGGTTGCTCAACACTGATACTTGACATAAAATTTGAAGTACTACCTTGTTTCGGAGACACCACGTTCAATTATGGATGCAATGTAACTTTAATCCAACATATATCTATATATTCAACCACAAGTTTACCATCTGGTCCAGGATGGTTGTAAGCGTGTCGCTACCTGGCCAATTTTGGATGGGACTGTTCACTGACAAAGGGCTGCATGGAATGCAGTAACATACATGACAAGTTAGGCTGCAAAGTATGCCTTCTTAAAGAAATATTTAACATGGATTATTGGACAGGCAGTACTGTGGGAGTACATCTCACATCATTGTAGGACTGCCAGAATTACATGATTTGGGGACCAGGTGGTGCTTCAGATTGTATTACATTTATCTATATCAGGGTGGCCAATCTTATCCAGAAAGGGCCGTTGTGTGTGCGGGTTTTTACTGCAACTCCTTAATTAGATTACTAATTAGAGGACTGATTGGCTGAAGAGTCCTCACACCTGGGTTTGAACAGCTGACCTAAAGATTACCCCAAAAACCTGCATATACACCGGCCCTTTGCAGATAAGATTGGCCACTGCTGGTCTAAATCCTTCACTGTCTGTTTTGGGAAACTGGATACCAAGCTTTTTGACGTTGCTTTTTGCAGGTACATGACATTGGACTCTGGTTTTGTCAGTCGCCACCATGCTATGTGACCATGGACTTTCACCTTGTATCACTGATATCACTTTTTTTGCACAGTCCACATGTTTCTGCTTTCGTTGTCTTTGATAATAGACCACACGCCAAGCATGACATACAGATGTCCTCCGTCAAAGTCATAATATCATTTTTCCCTGCAGGGACATTTTGACATATTTCATATGCTAATTGAATGATATATAGAAGGTGCCGTATACTTTTTAGACGAATTCGGACTGCATTTATAGTCCTGCATTTGAGTCCATGGATTTGATATTTAATTTCATATGCAATCAATGCAGTCAAATTTATGATATTACAGCGGTGTTTTCCAACTCTATTCCTTGCAGGACATTGTGCATGCTGAGCTCTTAATTAATTAAGCCTCATTGAGCTATTTATTGAATTAATACCTGGAATTAAAAATGGTAAAGACTTTAAAATCATGTTAAACTGACTCCATTAACTCAAGACCTGATTCTTCTGTTATACTAAGTCAAAGTGTCATTTGCAATAATATGACATTAAGAGCTGAATGGACTGAATGTATACCATACTTAGTATATTTCAAGGACTGTGGTTGAGAAATGATGTGGCACACACATTTATCTGGATGTGTAAAATCACTTCTAATGTAATAACATTGCACTAGGTGGTGTGGAGGCTCTGAGGAGAAACATGAACGCATGTGTTTTGACGAGCAGGTTTTTTCGTCCTAGTCTGTTTTCTCAGTGGGTCTTTGGAAGGGGAAGCTGTCAGTTGATTTAAAATTTTGCTGCAAAAGACTAACAGCGGAATCAAGCCAGGTATTTGATTAGACCATGGATTCTGTGAGCCATTATATACAGGGTGGGCCATTTATATGGATACACCTTAATAATCCAACACAATGGACAGCACATTGAACACATTTTACTAGTGGTCAGAAACTTGTAAATAACTCATGAAAGAATAAAGTTACGTTAAAACCACACCATTGTTTTTCTTGTGAAATTCCCAATAAGTTTGATGTGTCACATGACCATCTTCCTATTGAAAAAACAAAAGTTGGATTCAAAATGGGCGACTTCAAAATAGCCAAATGGTCACCACCCATCTTGAAAAGTTTCCCCCCTCACATACTGTATACTAATGTGCCACAAACAAGAAGTTTATATCACCAACCATTCCCATTTTATTAAGGTGTATCCATATAAATGGCCCACCCTGTACATTGATTTTAAAGCAAGCTTTTGTGCCATTTCAATTAATATTCAAACACCAGTGTATTTAAGCATCCCCAAACAACCCTAATTAATCTGTAGAGACCGCAAGGGCAGCTATGAAATAACTCATGATTCTCAGAGTGACAATTTGATGAAACGAAAGTTTTGGAGGTCGAAGGTATGTGCCCTTAAGAAAATGCAGGATTGTTTACTTACACACACAAATGGCTACACCTAGATACGTTATTCCTGTGATGAAAATAGCCAGCAGAGTGCCCTGTGGAATTGCAGCTTGAGGGTCCTTTTCAAAAGAAATTCAATTACGTGTTAAAGGAGGACGACACGTGAATCATAGCAACATTTTCCGCTGAATGGTCTGGAATGGTCTGAAATCACACATTTTAATAAATCATTCTGAATATAAGCGTTAGGTAATTCAATTCTGTTAAATAAACGATGTACACCACGGCAGTTTTACAATTAAATGTTAAGCTTTTGTGAGTGTTTCTCAGTGTTAGTGGCCCATAGAGCAAAGTCATTTAGTTTGTGTTCTTCGGGCAGTATTGTATGCAAAGTCTAGAAATATACCAATTTCGGTGCAAAGCCAGTGCTATTCTTTAGGGGAGTTGCTGATTTGTGCACCTTTTTTTACAGCTGTATATTTTGCTCAAAGATACTAAAACCTAGATCCTGATCCAGGAAGCTTCATTATTTGGGTCTGAAGATGATTGAAGTTAGTTTGTGAACATAAATGCAAAGCTTTGTTTTCCCTCAGTGTTTGTGGAAGTGGTCGCAGGAAGTGGTATTTTTGAATGAAACGATTTCCTGGGGGAAAATGACAAAAAGCCAAAATTCAGCACTGTTGACAAGAAAAACAGCTAGGTGCCCTCTTCTGGCACTTTGGGGTCATCCCTGACCACTGGCACCTACCTTCAGATCCCCAGAAATATTGGCACCTGCCAGAATGCCTGTGGCTGCAGGGAAGAAGATGGCAAATACGGAGAAAAAGGTCTCGCCCTCTCGAAAATTGGGGATGAAGTTTTCCGCAAATATGGATGCTGCAACACAGGTGGAAACGTCTATTTCACATGGGGCACCTCTAGAGATTTTGGGCCACATTAAAGGCCCCCCTACCCAGACCAATCCAATTATATTTCAAAATTGTTAGGACTCCTGTCACTCAGGGGCCCTTAGAATCATCCTAATTCCGCCCCCACCGCCCTTCAGGACACCCCTGATTTCACATCCTGTGGAGTTTGCCTGTTGCACAAGAGCACAGAACTCATACAGTTCTGGTTGCAGTAAATTATGTCATTATAATGATGATATATTATCCGGTGCAACTGACCTACTGCAGCACATGGAGGTGCAGTGAGAGTCGCTGGTGGAACACCTTCACCTTTCTCTCACCTTGGTAATTGAAAAAGCCTTTAGATTTCTTTTCCTTGGTCGCAGGGATAACTGTTCCCACGAAGAAATTTGCGATGGCCACCAGCAAGATAATCAACAGGATGATTTGAGCCTGAAGTAAAAAATAATAAGTTACTTGTGGAAAGTATGGGGAAGAACATGTTTATATATCAGCTGAGGGGAAAAAACTAGTGGGCGTATTGGAAAACTCAACAGTATATCCAGGAAGTGATGTCACAGGAAGGTAGGGCATAAATATGGCACGTGCCATTGCTGGGGTTCAGTGGGGGAGGGGTGTCTGCTCATACATTCAAACTACCCGCTTTGTAAATGGGGTGTTCTACCAGAAATAATAACCAAAGCTTGCATTTCATTTTGGTCTCACCTTGGCCTCCCACTCCATTCCGGCCAATGAAATCCCCAGGAGCAGCACCACTGTGATGCAGCCAACAATTCTGATGTCATTGACCTCATCCACCATGATGGCATTGCTGTCCTATGAAGCATCACAGTGGATGACATCATTAAGACAAATGACACTGCCATTTTCCCTGCTGAATAATGAGTTGGTCATGAGACAATCATTACAAATTAAATTCAGACAAATGTCTTGTCCTTCCCCCCTTTGCTTAGGACTCAGTGAATGAAATATTTCAGCACATGCCTGTGTGTGTGTTGTTCTCAGTGTGTTTGCTGCTTGAGGCTGGCTTAGAGCCCAAAGCTGGCTGCTTTGCTCTGTCCCCAAACCCCTGAAAAGGAGAGCATGGGGCAGCAGTCTTACTGCATGACTGTGAAGCTATGTTGTGTTTGCAATGCTTCCTGCTAAAGCTGATATCTATTTCACTCGCAATTGATTTTGCATTTTATTTGTTTGTTTGTTTTTACATATTTTGTTTAACTTTCTTGTGAAACTATTTGCTATTATTTAATGTTTTATTTCCACATTGAGTGTTTAAGATAGCAATAGATTGTTCGTAATGCTATACATCACGCATGTCTTGCAGGGTGAACCCTGCCAGGGACTGGTACCAGGCTCATTCCAACCCTGCTGTTCTGGGAGATGGGTGGATAGATAGATTTTTTTAAATAATGATAGTTTAATTATATTACGTGACAGCTCATCAAATATACTGCCATTGTATGATGGCAATGTTTTTTTTCTGAATAATGCAACAACTTCAAATAATGCAAGATTAGAAAAAAGACAACAATAGTATAATAATATTGTGGCAAAAAAATGCATCTATACCTTAAGGAGATCCACGACCGTCTCAGCAAAGCCCACCACATACATAGCCACAGCCACTGCATTGGCAAAGGCAAAAATCAAGCCAATGGAGCCACCAAACTCGGGCCCCAGGCTGCGGGAGATCAGGTAGTAAGCACCCCCTGAAACAGACACGCAGAAAGTCAGGTATCTAGAGGCGAATCCAGAATCAAGTGAACAAAACACCGTTTGAAGTATGGGAGAAAATTTTCAGAGATAGCAAAATTGTAAGTGTAATCTATTAAAGTTCATAATTGAATTTTAAGCCTCATAAATATCTATCTATGTATAACAATAATCATCCATGCATTTCCTGTTTACCCCCCCTCCCCATCCCCCATTACCTACCTCCACGAACCACGCCATTAGTGCAGATCGCAGACATGGAGAGACCAGTGACAGTGGTCACCACGAGGCTCAGGAGGATGATGACAATCCCTAGACCTTGAAAGCAAAGGCTGTCTGTCAGAGCAGCTGGGAACCAAAACCCTTCATGCAAATGCCAGTGAGTTACTCTTCTATTTCAAATCACTAGACTCTTTAAAGCCACAATACATAGCAGTATGATACAGGGGCAGATCTAAGGGGTGGCCACGCCCCCTCACCCCCAGTAAATATGTAGCCCCCCTAACAGCCACCCCTTCCTCAGGGTCTGGCTCCGCCCCTGGTGTGATACTCTGCCGCCTGTGTGAAGGGTTCTAATTCTCTTTATTGAGCTGTGCCTCTCTAAGGATTAAGTAATTTCTTTCTATTGCATAGGTGCACAGTGAGCTTTTTTGGCTATAAAGAACGATGGCCCGCAGCTCTCCTTAACACCTCAAAAGGCAAAATATAACCGCAATAAGTCACAAATTGCCCACTTGAAAGAGTAATTGAGCTGCAAGGCTTAAGGCCACCTCTTAACTCAAGAATCTTTTGTATGTTTTTTCCCCCACCTGGAACTTGCGACTTTAAATCATCATTAGTTACACATCATAAAATCTCTAATTCCAGTATGTCAGGACCAAAAGAATAAGGGACACACATTAGCAATGCCCCCCCCCCCCCCATAGCATGAACTGCATTGTTGGCTAATGGTCTTTGTAATATTCCACTAGGTCCAGTTTGGACTCGAGCAGTGATTTCCAACCTCATTGACTGACATGCCCAATGTCTGTTACTGACTTTCACCAGAAGGACAGTGAGAACACGTAATGATTAGCTCTCTGTTGGCTTTGGTGAGTGGCCCAGGTGCTCCTTAATATTGTCACACAATCCCCTTCGTTTCATGTTAGCCTCCATAATCAACTGGGTTTAGGTCTGAGTAGCACCGACTTTAGTGACCCTACTTGTTTTAGTAACAAGAGAGCAAAAAACATTTTTGTGTCGAAGGGGCATTTTTGGATAAATTTGGAAATAAAATGCAGTGTGCTATATGCAGTGTAACCTATGTCAATGTATCATTCTGATAATTTGGTGACTTGATAACATAAATATGTACACACAAAAAAACAGAAAATAAACAGCAGACAGGCCCGCATGTCTAATGGGGACTGGAGATGCATTCGATCATCCACTCACCGATGCCAGCTTGACCAAACACCCATGAAAGACGGATGAAAAGCATCACTCCCCAGATGTTCAGCATGCACCGTACCTGGGAAGGCAGGGATGAAGGCAGGGGTGGTGGCAGGGGGCATAGGTCATAGGTCATAGGTCATCGTCCTGTCAAATACTGTGGTGCCTGATTTGAGGACTCTAAGCATCCAAAGAGCTTTAGAGTGAATGACAATGGGCCACACTGATTGACACATTCCTCAAGGTTTAAACATAATGAGAGTTAAATGGGATTTCATCCGTGCCTTCATACTTTCATAAATAGAACCTCTCTGCAACTACTCTTGGTGGGGACATTCCCACACTCACCAATACACCCTTGATCCAGCCAAATTTGACTAATCCTCCTGTGTCCTCAGGCGGTGAGACCGATTCCAGGTCAACCGGCGTTCCATCACTCCCAGTTGTCTCGTCGTTAATGGGTCCACCATTCTGTGGGGGGAGAAGATGAATTATAAATGAACAATGTCACTGAGCAAAGCTCAATCTTAACAGAAGAGAAGAGAAGGTGCTGAATCGAGTTCAGTATGTAGACTGGGCATATTACATATTTCTGCTGTGGCTGTGTTAACCCTCCCCACAACGATACAGTTGGCCTGCTGATTTTCTTTAAGTTCTCTGAGCTCATTTCCATTAATTACTCAATTTAAAGACAAACAGATCAATGCATTTGCTCAAAGGGGCTGTTCTTCACCAGCTAAATGCGGACGAAATGGCTTCCTGGCCGGCGTCCGTTGCCGAGCGCGACCCCCATTTCGAGCAGGCAGATGATGTTTGATGTGTCGTCTGTTCGGCCTGGCTTGCCTGTTCCGCTTCATTACCGGTGCAAAGACGTGTTACTGGAAGATGCCAGACCTCCTGGCGCTAACGGGTGCCAGTGGTCAAGGTGTAGGAGCAGAGAGGACCAGCCTGACAAACTGCTACAGTAAAAATGGCACAGCATGCTTTATGTTCTCTGCTCCTGCCGACCTGCTCAAACAATAATTGAATAGAAGCTTTGGTTTGTACTTCTCCTACAGTAAACTGCTCCCTCATTGCACAAAAATTGGTACAAAGAGCTTTACGTTATGAAGGCTTCTCCTGCTTCACAAAGGCAGGACACAGAGTCATATTCTGATTGTTGTTTCTCATTGATTTAAGTGGAGCTTTTCATTATATTGAATATGAACATCCGAAGCGCTGATGGAGACTTGAATAGCTTGGAATGGGTTCTGTTGCTTGGTGCTATTTATCTCAATTTTCCTTGAAAGAGGAATCCTACTTCACTAAAAGGCTTTAAATTTTAACTTTAGGCTGTCACTAGTATTCGTACAGCTAGCTACAGCCAAAATATCGTTCACTTTATGTTTTTGAAGCTATGCCTAAGTAGAAGACTTGCATGTTTATTTGTTGCCTGACACACTAGAACAGTCCCAATCTGATCCTCAGGGACTTGCAGACAGTCCACATTTTTGTTCCCTCTCTGGTCCCAATATAGAGCTGGGAAGGAGCATAAATGTGGACTGGGATGGAGCAAAAACATGGACTGGCTGTGAGTCCCTGAGGACTGGACTGGGAGACACTGCACTAGAATAATAACAATCCTTCTCCCTCTGGGGGTGAATTAACGTCCACACCTTTGTATAGGGTCTGCCAGATGGACACTCACCTGGAAGACGCTGTGAAGCTCCTGCAGGGAGGGCCGGATTGCGCGATGCCCGCTGACACTGCCCAGGTTGCGGTAGAAGTCTATGTTGGGCACCCTGTCCAGCGTGTTGTGGCCAAAGGCACTGACGACCGAGTGTCGGACCTCCCGGCCTTTGCCCTTGTCTCCGGCCATGTAGCCGTTCCCCGCCGTGTCTGAGAAGGACGACTCCTCGTAGTGTGGCGGCTCGTCAAGGGACGCATCGTATCCCAGGTTCACCCTCTCGCCTCCAGTTGCAGAGTAGTCCTCCATCATCGTGCCTAGGTGCTCCACACCCTCAGTCGATCAGGATCAGTCGGTAATATGCAACAGACTAAAATCCTCCAGTCAGTTATGCATCCAGTAAAATCACCCTGTGTTGCTGTTTCTTATTGAAACATCAGTGCCAAAGTGTCCAACAAATAATCTTATGAAATACAAGCCCTTCATGTACAGTGGCAATTTAGCATCTACTTTTATACTCGGGGCTGTTCTTAGGGTATGACCATTGGCTCTACCCTATTGGTTCAACTGAAGAACTTTAAACAGCAGAGGAACAAGGCTTCCTCAATAAAGAGGACAAATAGGGGATGGTTAATAATTAATCAAGCCATAAAGACCACAAAGAATTGTCCTTTAAATCAAGGATCCTCCTAGAGATTTTCCTGCTCCCATACCAATTAATACCAAGAGAAGCCTTTTAAAATTAAATTACCAATTAAGACAGCCAGAGCCTCAGAAAGACAATTAAAATGACAAGAAGTAGCACCCCATGGTAGTGATAAACATTTTTATTTATCGTAATATAACAAGAATTAGTGTAACTGGAATGAGTGTTGCTTTACAGATTTTCTCAACATTTCTACAGATCTACAAGTGGACCTTGGCATTTTGTTGCTGATGGAATTTGGCCCTCAGGGATAAAATAGCTGGGGACCTCTGCGGAGCACAATTTGCAGTAAAGAATGGCATTAGGCTGAGTAAGAAGGCAGTTCAGGATTGGACCTGCAGACAAATTATGACCTTATTTGTACTTAGTCATGACAGAAATAGCAGAATTGAAATGAGCACAGAAGGTTCTTGAGAAATTTATTACATTTTATTAGGTTTTGAACATCTAGTAGCATTTCAGAGATTGCTGAGAATTGACGCGTATTATTCAGAAACTTGATAAGCACTTATCCGCATGTCAGATCTTTCATGTGCGTAAGGTCTTTGATAAGTGAACAGATGATAATATTAATTACACGTCAGTGCTATTTTGCTTGAAAGGAATAGAGTAGCGCTTAATGCCAAGTGTTTGTAAAAGTTAATATGAGACCACAATTAACCAGAGCTGCCCCAAGGCAATTCTTTACAAACACATGACTTATTTCCCTCACTTTTCCAGAAGTCATTAAGAAAATGTTTCCTTATTACTCTGACATTACTGCTACTTTGTGTTCACTGTGAATCTCAGAATGAGTCTTGTTACCTGACCTTGAAAAAGCATTCAGACCATTCATCCAGTATTTGTAACCAGATCCAATGCATTGAAAGTTTAAATAGCCAATTCCGTAGTGGGATTCTAAATTTACTGAATAATTAAATTCTCCCTGATAAATTCTGTATAGTGTGGCTCCCTATTGAAAATGAATGGTAGGAAGTTAAACAATCAAATTATTTCCCACAGCAAGTGTAAACTGTTTCTCAAGATCTGCTTTGTTTGTTGTTGTGTGTGAATTTCTTATAATCATCTCAGTTCAGCACAGCCAGTCTGACATTAGAATTTCTTTGTGAAAATACATTAGCCTGGACCCCCAGCAGCTGATATCTGGATGCCTTTGGGCAGACCAGCCAGGTAAAGTCGAATCACTGTCTGTCTTACAAGTTGTCTATCTGGATAAGGGCACAAGAACAGCAACAGGTGAGGCAATTGAAATGATTAAAATACATCGGATAATAATCATGGATGTCAGTGGCCAGTAGTGCAGAAATATCTGCATGTGACACACATGGCAGATCTTCACGTATTTGTATAATTCTTTGTCATTCTCTAGCTGACTCATCCTTTAACACAATTAAGCGGAAAAAAAATTTAATGGAAAAAATGAAATTGTTTTTTTTGCTACTTTAAAGCAGGAAAGAAGCAGTACAAAATCCCTGTTTGCTTTGTCACACAAATGTTCTAAATTTTTCATGGACTGTTTATCCAAAATGCTGTTTGTGTGTTTTTGTGAATGTGGGCGTCTTTGAGCTACACAATGGCTTCCCAGAGGGTGGTGTAGCCTTTGGATGACGTGATGCGTGTTTGTGTGATGCTGTCTGTGTTTGAGTGATGTCACGCATGTTCTCGTGTGCGCTGTGCGAGAGGGGTGTGTACATGCAGCGCACGTGCTCAGTTTACACAGCAGAGCTGGCTTGTGGGCCGCTGCTGAGTTCTTTGTGAGCCACCAGCCCGTTCAGTGCTTAAACTCCCAGATCTCAATCCCCTGCTTCTCTCACATATTAGCTTGCCGCTGTTGTTGCTTGTCTTTTCTGAGAACCCGAAGAACCAGACATAGTGCTGATGGAATTTTTTAAGCAAGATGACATTTTATTCAACTGAGAATACCACTGATATGACCTTCTTCCGTCCTTTCCTCTCAACCACCTCCTTCTTGGTGCTCGTAGGCTTTTTAGCCATGCCTTAGGACGGAATACTGATTAATCATCACAGACTGCACACACACAGACTGCACACACACAGACACACACCTAGTACTCTGTCTCTTTGGAAAGCGCTGACACTCAAATTGAAGGCACGGTAACCCACTCAAGGTTAAAGTAAGGCAAATTCACAGAATACATACATTTGCAAACAGTACGTGGCATCTCAGGTGGCAGGGTACCTCTGGGTGCCCAGTGGATCTCAGGCAATGAAGGATCATCTGTTTTTCTTTTGTCCTTTTCATCTCTATTTATGAATTAAGATTCATAAGACTATTATGGCCCAGATGGAGTGATAGAGGTTTATAACTTTGTCACTCTGAAACAGGACTAAGTTGGCACTAACTTTGACTTCTACAGAAAACTGAAGCTTTACAATTATTCTTTAAACTGTCACATATCCGTAGAAATTGGTGAGTCATTTTGAGCTGGACTTCTTGCCCCTGTGATATTTAATTGCTCCAGGTGCATCATGGAAGTCCAGAGGCAATTCATGTTGGGACTCAAGCCACTGTCTCCCACCCAAGGGGAAAACCACAGCCAGGCCCCCTTGGTGAGGCTACTGGGATAAACTGCAGTATATTACATTGCTTGGGAACAACCTGTATCCTCACCCGACAGCACAAAAGCAGGTCTTCACACAGCTCACTTGTAGTGTTCCCGTCCGTGATCATGTGAAATTGAGAACAAGGCACAAGCTGCAATTCACTTTATGCTTCTCCTATTATTTTTCTTCCCTAATAAATCTATTTGTTTTCCCTGAGACTCACATCCAGCCTTCAAATTCCCAGCACAATAAACCTGAGCCAGGGAAGCATAACAATATACTCAAGTTCCTGGGTGATCACAGATGGACGGACCCAGCCTTGGTTCGAAACCAACCTGTCTAAATTGCAACTGGTTGGTATGACTCAGGCCAAGGCGTACTCAAAGGTTCCTTTTTCCAGCCCCTCCACCCCATCTGCCCAAGTGGAGGAGGGCATGCTGCTATAGGGGTCCAGCAGGATTCTGAAGCACCTGGCAATCAGCAGCCCCAGGAAGACCAGCAGCATGCCGACCAGGGCGAACGCCATCTTCTGCTCCAGGCTTAGAGGGTGGCCCACGATGTCGTCCCCGTTCATGGCCGCCAGGGAATGGTTGAAGTGGACGTTACACATGATGAAAGCCATATTTCTGTATCCCACTCATGTTAGGTCCAGCTTGCTGGTAAATAAGCTGGGATGGGAGAAGAGAAAGCTGCGATTAATGTGAGTCGTTCAGGGAATAATCGTATCAGATGGGGAGACGTCGGTGTCGTTACGTCGCAGATCTGTGGGCTGGTGAACAGGAAAATGAATTCTTATGGACTATGTATGTTTTTTCCTTTACAAACATAAATAAGAGATTAAAAAATTATTTCTTCTCTCCTAGATTACACATCATACAGCATTTAGCTTTAAAATGGATACTGATCAGTTTGCTCTTATGTCTATTTTTCAATTTAATGCAATATGTGTGTATTGCATTAAACAGAGAGAGAGAGAAATGTGTGTTTAACACAGTGCAAGTTAAAACTAAGAACATTAACACATAGCAACACGGGCATTTCTTGCTAAATAACATTTTGAACATAAATGTCTTTCATTCTAGCTTATCGTACTCTTTTTATGCATGAAATTAAACGTCCAACTACTTTAACAGCTGGCAAAAAAAAAACAAAAAATTATTCACAAATGCGACGAGCAGGAAGAAGCTGTCTGTACCTGTTGCTATCAAGCTAGAGATGAGAGTGACACAGGAATAAAGACTCATAATTAAGGCAGACAGACACCCCCAGACTGTAAACATACAGACCCTTGGAAACGTGCCGCGAGATGTAGAATAGCATGCTGCTCACCTTCATTCCAGCCTCATTCTCCCAGACCTGTTGCTAGGAATCCTACTGGAGTGCTCACAATAGTCTCTTAGCAAAAATCTGAGCTCCTTATATTGATTCCTATACCTTTGTCAATAGGTGGAGAGCACTGGGTTCTGGCCCAATTCTGTGCCAGGTTTTGCTCCCAGAGTCTCAGCTTCAGTGATTTTGAAAAGGGGTGAGAGAAATTAGCTTTTTTTCGTCCTCTGATGAGAGCACAGCCTGCCCCCCCATCTCGAGGTGCGACTTGCCAGCCTGTGATTCTTCGCGGAGGGATGCGCCGTTTCTCACTGGCTGGTGCTTCATTATCATTCCGACCCCCCCC
>JAODUD010000008.1:7605478-7634064 GCA_026784285.1 Stomatorhinus walkeri
GCTATCCCATATGACTGGGTTCCCCAATTCAGGTCCTGGCTATCCCATATGACTGGGTTCCCCAATTCAGGTCCTGGCTATCCCATATGACTGGGTTCCCCAATTCAGGTCCTGGATATCCCATATGACAGGGTTCCCCAATTCAGGTCCTGGCTATCCCATATGACAGGGTTCTCCAATTCAGGTCCTGGCTATCCTATATGATAGGCTTCCCCAGTCTACAACACAGTTTGCAGATTTACCTGCTCAAAACACAATAACATAAAAAAACATTTACAAGCAGAAATTTGCAAAAGAGAGGAGGCCATTCAGCCCATCCAGCTCATCTGGGGAGAACTTAACTAATAGCTCAGAGTTGTTAAAATCTTGTCTAGCTCTGATTTAAAGGAACCCAAGGTTTTAGCTTGTACAACACTAACATGAAGACTATTCCATACTCCAACTACACGCTGTGTAAAGAAGTACTTTCTCAAGTCCAATTTAAATTGTTCTCCGGCCAATTTCCACCTATGGCTACGTGTTCTTGTATTTGAGCTAATATTGAAGTAACTATTTGTTTGTACAGCATCCAGACCTATTAGAATCACATAGACCTGGATCATGTTCCACCTTAGTCTCCTTTGCTCAAGGCTGAGCAGATTCAGCTCAGCTAACCTCTCTACGTAAGACATTCCTCTAAGACCAGAATCATTACTGTAGCCATACGTTGAACACTTTCTAGAGCAGCAATGTCCTTTTTAAGGTAAGGTAACTTTATTCAGCTCACCAGCAAATTGCAAGGTTTAGTAGGTGAGGCACAAATCACAGAAAATTGTAAAGATAGCTGTGGGAGTAATGTGGTATATCAGGCCCGGCTGTGAATGGGGCTGAGCAGCCTTGGATTGGACTAGTTAGTCCAATGCATCCCACAGATGGTCGACACCTACCCAGCAGTCCATATGATGAGACAGAAAATGGTATTAATTGGCCCAGGCCACCTTTTTCCATTGCTCCAAGGTCCAGTTCTGATGCTTGTGTGCCCAATGTAGGTGCTATATGGAGTTATCATTGGCACTCTGGCTGGGCTCTGTGTGTTTTGACAGATTACTCTGTGAGCAAAATCAAAATTTGTGCCACAGCTGCTGTTCAGTACCAGATTCTAGCAGAGAAGAAATTTCACAAATGGACCGATCGAAGAGGTGGCATTCTATGACGGGACCATACTTCACTGAGCTGTGATGTCTGTAAACCTGACTGCATGGGTTGGTGCTTGATTTTCTACAACTATGGCAATGGGTCTGAATGTAACACCCTGATTCAATGATTAAGAGATGTCTCCCAATACTTTTTCCCATAAAATGCCAGACCTTGGCACTCACTGTTTTTATGAGAGTCAACATTATTTGCTTCTTGTGGAGGTGTACATACAGTAACACAATAATGTAACAATGTAACTCCCCTGTCCATTAGGTGGGTGGATGTGGAGATCGTTCAGGGCTACAAGTACCTCGGCATCCACTTGGACAATAAGCTGGACTGGTCAAAGCACTCTCTGGCCACCTACAAGATGGGTCAAAGTAGGATGTACTTCCTACGCAGACTCAGGTCCTTTAGAGTCTGCAACACTAAGCTGCCGATGTTTTATGAGTCTGTGGTGGCCAGTACCATTTACTACTCTGTAGCAAGCTGGGGCGGCAGCGTGAAAGTGGCAGAGGCCAGGAGGATCAACAAACTTATCAGGAAAGCGGCTTCTGTAGAGGGTGAGGAACTCGACAGCTTGGAAATAGTGGCTGAACGGGGAATATTGTTCATATTTCAGTCCATCATGGACAATGCTGATCACCCGCTCCACAACGTGGTGGCTGATCAGAGAAGCACTTTTAGCTACAGGCTGACTAGCATGAAGTGCTCCACTGAACGCCACAGAAGATCATTCCTACCTACAGCCATCAGACTCTATAACTCCTCCCAATGACTTCACACCCAGCCTTCAGCCACTTAGCATAAACTCCATCCTGCCACACACCCATACTTTAGCCTGTGCAATAAACCTGCTGCTACTTGGGTGTGCAATATTCATTTGGCAATTTACCTGCATTACTACGTGCAATAATCACTTAGCAGTATTTATTCTATTTAATATATCGTATTTCTGTTTCTCTTATGAATATACATATATAGCGCATATATAGTGTATATAGCGCAGTCTCTCTTTTATAATTTTATTTCAGTTTCTTATACTTATATCTGATATTTTTACGTTCTTGTCTTGTGTCTCTGTGTGACATGAGCGATTTCCTCCGGGATCAATGAAGTTTGTTCTGATTCTGAACAACTTCAGGTGTACAAGCAAGCAATATCTCGGCAGGGGTATGATTAACTGAATCAGCCATTTTAGTAGAAAAAAATCCTTAAGTACAAATTAATATACTGGCTTCCTGTCCAGTGCATACCCCAGTTTTGCGCTGCCCATGATACACTGGGATAGAGTCTTCTGCATCTATGACCAGGTTAATTAAGGGGCTGGAAAATGCAAGCCATATTCATATCACTAAATATCACAGCTGGAACACCATAAGCCGATTATCTTTGGAATAACACGAAATCTTAACACACACTATCACATACTTCTAAGAAAGCACTATCGTCACACTTTGAACCATCGTACCCACAAATCATTTCCTATGCATTTTTTCTGCTGTAAGTGCATAGCCTATGCGCAGCATAGTGAACGCCCACAGTGCAGCACCACACTTGCAGGGTCCAATTCCCTGGTTTGCCAATAGCCTTCCGTGACGTTCTCGCGCCTTCTCTCGCGATACCGTGCGCGGCGGCGACCAGCTTCGGCTGATTTGAACTGCGCAGTGCAGCCGTGGCGTTTGGACTCTCCCTTCGGAAACCTGACGATGATGGCTGGAGTATCGCAGGAAGTCGACGACAAGCAAGAGGATGCGGGCGCCACGAGCGAGACTGAGAGCGTCCCCCAGAAGGAAAACAGCAATGACGTGAAAACGTAACCGTACTTTAAAACAGCGATTCTGGTCTGTGTGATGCATAGGTTTATGCTATTTAAAATGGAGGCTAACGTTATGCAGGACTAAATCAAGCCGACACGACTGAATATGAATAGAAGCCAACGCTTTTAAAACCCTTACACGTCTTAAAAGCAGTTCAGTTACTTGGAGCAGGTTTTCAGCCCATTGTATTTTACCCGACCCCCACAAACTTTGATAGCTTTTTCTTTGCTAGCTAGAGGGATATGTGGTACACAGCAGAGAATGTAGCATGAGCCGGTCCTGTAGATGCCCGCCTTCACTGGATGCTGTGAGTGGCTGCTTCAGGATTACTGAAGCTCATCGCACGTTCATCAGGACCGTGTGGCCCGGGCCCCGCAGATGTCCCCATTCAGCTGTGTCACTGATGCTGTGCCTTCCAGCCAACTAGCTAGTCAGATTGCGGTTTATGGAAATGATCTATTCTAGGGAAGAAATACAATGATATGCCAGGTACCTAACTAGCAGTCTGTATTAATATTTAGCTAGCCAGCGTGCAGTGCCATATTGTGAACTTATGAAATGCATGTTGACATTGATTTGCGGTAATGTGACTTTTAAGTGTGTGTTTTTAATTTATTTTTAATTCATTATCTCTTGCTGCAGAGACTCAGATGAAACCCCGAAGGAAAAACCAGAACTTAAAGAGAAATCATCCGGAGGCAGGAAATCCAGCCGATTCCAGCCCTATTCGAAAGACAAGCATGGAGACAAGAAGGGAGTGTATCGAAACCGAGTGTTCATTAGCAATATCCCATACGACATGAAGTGGCAGGCAATCAAAGATCTCATGAGAGAAAAAGGTATCAATGAGTGTGACAAATGGAATTTACATATTAGGCTGCCCCGACTCCCCGAAAACTCTTCAAATATGGAAGCCATGTCTAAAATCTCACGGTCATGCGGAGACTCTTATCTCTTGCTTGTAATAGAGTCCGATTTCAGCTTTCTCTGAACATTTTAAATTTGTGTTCTGGGTCTCAATTGGGTTTCTAAATAGGGTTGGAAAGAAGCTTATACTTTGGGCAGGAATTATCGATAAGCGTGAAATTGTTCAGAGCTTTGTTACAGTATTGATGTATATATATTTTTAAAACCTGTTATTTGATGATATAACGTGTGTTGTTGTATCTGTTGTAAGGTGACACGTATGTTATTGAAATCATGCCCTGGTGCACACTGGTTTGAACTATTGGATTTCTGATTCTTAAACATTCTTAGACATGCTTTTGATAACTGGAAGGCTTTGAAAAGGTGGATGGTCACCTTAAAACAGTTCAGTTTTATTGGTTTGGTCATTTGTTTGCAACTGTACAGCTAACATTAGCTAATTTTGAAGTGTTTTCATACTTTAGGTTGAATACAGCTCGTTAATGGCTGGATTGGTGTGTCTGTAACTGAACAGAATGGCATGGTGTTTTGTCTGGTGGTATGTTGGTCTGGACCTATTGCTAATTGAGGATTTCTGCCTGTAGTCTTGTACCAAGGCCAACAGTGAAGCGAAGACTGGTGTTTTTAAATGCATTGTTTTCTTGGTATTTTCCCTTTGCATGTCTCATGTAGTTGGTGAGGTTACATACGTGGAACTCTTTAAGGATGCAGAAGGAAAATCAAGGGTAAGTCATGTGGACAACTGGCTGTGCGAGGTTTTAAATTCCCTTGCCAGTTCTCACTTTATCAGGTGCCCTACCAGGTAATGAGCCTCCGGGTTACACTCATGTGAATTGCTACTAAACTGGTTTTGTGGATTGAGCCAGTTAGAACTGGCTGTGGCTTGTGACATTCTCTGTCTGAGGGTCAGTTAGTTGATGCTACTTAATATGACTGGGACAAACTAACACTGTGCTATAACTTTTAGTGACTTTTGTTTTCGTTAAAGCTTACTTTTTGTTGTAGTGTTTAACTGGTTGGTAGTTATGGTTATTAAATATTTCAAAGGAAACATGCGTTTCAGTAACTGAACATTCCTAAATCTTGCTATTAGATTGATTGGTTGTTTTTTCTTTTTGGATGGTAGAAATTGCAGATCTGGGTAAACTCCACTTTTGTTTTGGCAATTAAGATCATTTTTATTTTTGACTAAATACATGCTTCTTTCTGCTATTCCACATATACCATTAATCCCTGAAAAAACATCTGTGAACGGTTCATCCAAGGTTTTGCCATGCATGTTTTTTCTTTATTTGTGTAGCCATTTTCTGAAGTTACCGTTTTAAAACTTGAGTGATTATTACAGTAGTTGCTGCAGCATTACTTTTTACTTTGGGCCATTATCTCCAAACCGTAATATACCTTTCATCTTGAATAAAATGGAGTAAACCTATGTGTGTATGTATAGAAATATCAGTTTGTGTATATCATTCATATACACACATTGTGACCTATCTTCAGATGTCTGGAGTATAGTGCCTTAAAGCTTTTACTAATAACAAAACTCAGTGGCCCAACTCGTTTTACTAAGAATACTTCCCTATAGAAGACCCGAGGCTGTAATTGCTTCAGCACTTCGGAAATAACCTTACATTTCTGATTCATGCTTATTGTTTAGAGCTAAAACCAAACTGTATGTGTACCAGCTATTATGTTTAAGATGATGTTAATCATTATTATTCTTTGTCTTTTTTTCCCTTTGGTACATCTCCACTTATGCCATGTTGACCCTCCAGGGATGTGGGTACGTGCCCCCCCCCCCACACACACACCATTGATTAAGGTTCCGTCTAGCTCATTCATGTTTGTGTTCTACCACATCGCACAGCTCATGAGCTTGTTGCATAGTTCAGGTATTCTTGTGTTGTGTAGGATGGCTAATGGCCCTTGAAAAGATGTCTGAGAATCACTGGTGTGTGTGGCCTTTAAAATCCTAATACCATTTTACCTGAATCTCGTTTCCAGTGTTGTGGAATTTAAAGACGAGGAATTTGTGAAGAAAGCTTTGGAAGTCATGAATAAGCATGATCTAAATGGCAGACCATTAAACATCAAGGAGGTAGGGCTATCAATGAGCCATGGAGGCTCTGATTTAATTTATTTTAGTGTTAAGCGTTGGCTGTTGGTTCTCTTGTGTTCTAACCATGTAGCTAATTCACAGGAGTTTCTCCCTTTTCAGGACCCTGATGGTGAGCATGCCCGTAGAGTGCTACAGCGCACTGCGGGTATGTTTCCTGGAGGGCGAGGCCAAGATGGTGGTCCAGGGGCAATGAACCTTCCTCCCTGCATTACCAACAATCCAAATATTCTTCCTGAGGTCATTAACTTCCTCCAGGCCGGCAGGTTGGGCTCGACAGTGTTTGTCGCCAATGTAAGGTTAAACCCCATTTTCCCCTTTGCCTTATTAGCGCTGTTGAACATTACCAGGTTACAGGGTATCTGTGTATCTGATTCTTATTTTATTCTGCTTCCTGCAGCTTGACTATAAAGTAGGCTGGAAGAAACTTAAGGAAGTTTTTAGCATGGCTGGGACTGTGAAAAGGGCAGATGTCAAAGAAGATAAAGATGGGAAGAGTCGCGGGATGGGAACCGTCACTTTCGAGCAACCGCTGGAAGCCGTCCAGGCCATCTGTATCCTCACCCTCCTTTATTTGAAATATCTCTGTGAAATGTACATTGTGGTTAATTCCTTTGACTGCTGCTCTAAGCAATGTTTAATGGTCAGATGCTGTTTGAAAGACCCATGCACGTGAAAATGGTAAGGTTGGTTTATTTATTTATGAAATTGTTTTGGTTTTGGGCATGTTTGTTGGTGATATAGCGTGTGAGGACCTGTGGATTTCATTGTAGGATGACAAATCCATTCCCCCTGATGACTTTCGGCCAGCTGAGAAGTCTCCTCAGTTGCCAAGTTGGTCCTTTTTGGATATTTTTTTTCCCTTGCTCCAGTGATTTAAAAATGGCCAGGCTGCTGCATTAGAACACTTTCGGCAATTATGACCGTCAATATTTTTGCAGGGGGTCTTGGTGGAATCGGAATGGGCCTTGGGCCCGGAGGTCAGCCGATCAACGCCACCCGCCTCAGTGCGGGCGGAGGAGGGATGGGCAGCATGAATCCTGGAGGTAAATGAACGTTTTGTTTACCTGGATGGTGGCTGTGGGGTGGGGAGTGGGGTCTGTTTTTGGTGATGACTTAAGTAAATGTAACTTACTCCACATAGGGATGGATGGCCCTGGATATGGTGGTATGGGCCGAATGGGAGGTGAGTTCTGCGTTAAATGAATTACGTCTTCATTATGACTAGAGGAGCAGAATTTGTGTTGGCATTCAAACCTTTTTTGCATCCTTGTTCTCAGGAATGGCCAGTGGAGGCGGATACAGTGGTATGGATGGTATGGGCAGCATGGGGGGCTATGCTGGCAGAGACATGACACCCATGAGCAGAATGGGAGGTAATGCAGGGTCACATGCTGCACACATGTGAATCCAACCGCTTAGCTGCAGAGCAACTCAATCGTTCTGAAATGATTTCTGCAGGAATGGATGATTATAGAGGGAACCTCGGCTCTGCCATGGGATCGATGGGGCTGGGCGGGGGAATGCCATCAGGAATGGGAAGTAACATGGGAGGTAGGCTGCTCTTCTATCTCATCAGAAAAAATACTACATTCAGTAATTATGGGATTGCACCAAGATGGCATCCATTGTGACGCGCGCTACCTGTCTTTGACTGCATGACGTGTGACATTGCGCCATGTCCGCATATTTATTGTGATGATTGTTGCATCTTAATCTGTACTACTGATCTGTGTTTCATGTTCATTTGTGTTTAGCGGAAGGACATATAAAGATTTTCACTGCATAGTGGAACTGACTACGACAAACTCTTGAATTTTGAATGCACCTTAACTGTACTCTAAAATATGAAAGTTTTGTGAAGTATGTTGGTGGTGCTTTGGCAAAGTGCATTGTGTAGTGCTGATTGTCGGTAAAGGATTTCACGTGTGTGTGTGATTCTTGCAGACATGTATCGCTCCGGTATAGGAGGGGTGGACCGAGACCTGGGAAGGAACGAGCTGCCCATGAATCGTGGCTTTGGGGAGACGTTCGGTGGAATGGGTAAGACAGACCCATCTTCGCACGTGTGTGTGCCTGAGTGTGCGCGTGCGTAACAACTTTGTCCATCTCATAAAAGCACTTGACCAATTGGAAATGTGTAGGTGGTTAGTTCTTGTTTCTGCCTGTGAAGTGAAGTTGTTAGGCTGTTTGCAGCCAACCCTAATGCTTGTGCGGGTGTTGGTCTAGGCCTGACTGCTAGTGAATTCTCTTTATCAGGAGGAGGGTTGGGAGTCTTTGCAGCAGGGATGGGTAGTGCTGGCATTGGCCCGCTGAGCCCTGCAATAGGTACTTTTTCTCCTCCCCATTTGCTTCACATTCACTGACACCCTCTCTGCCAACTACATTTTCTGCTCCATGGGAATATTTGCAGCAGAAATGTATTACTAGGCATAAGATACTTGACACTATAATTATCTATGGTTTAAACAGTCTGCCCTTATTATGGGAGTGGGAGTCAATATTATGGAATAATATGTTGGTTCAGCATCTTTGTATTTGTACGGCACAAGGGTGAGTGCACGAGTTCTGCTTGAGTGGTCACGTGTGGAAGGGGCAGTGTCATGGTCTGGGATTAAGCTTTTCCAGTGAATTTGAAGGAAAAAATCTCACGCCAATATCCTTAAGCTTCTGACTGGTGCTGTAGAAGTTACTGGAAGCTTGGGTGCAAATTGGATTTTCAACTGATGCAGCAAACACTCTTAACGATGCTTCCTTTCTGTAGGTGGCAGGATGGGCAGTATGGGCATGGAGCGCATGGGCGCTGGCATTGAGCGGATGGCAAGTGCCATGGATATGAACCGTGGGTATAGGGGCTATGTAGGCGGCTCGAGTCACATGGGCAGCGGGATGTCTGACAGGAGCTCGGGCTCTAAGGCTGGCTGCCAGATATTTGTAAGAAATGTGAGTAGTAAAACCTGTCCTTCACTTAACTTCTCAGACCCATAGAGAACATTAACTTTAACTCTGTTTGACAGAACACAAATAATGTAGCATTATGCTATTACTTGATGTTATGTTAATTCATCATTAACGGATCGTGACACGTCTTTTCTCAAGCAGTTGCTATATTTGTGTTTTGCGTTAATTTTGTAAACCTTTGTGAATTACTGCAGGAACTGCAGAAGGAACAAGTTATGAATGACACGTCAATTATTGATCTCATATTTGTTCATCATTAATGAATCATGATCCATCTTTCATCCCAAGCAGTTACTATGTTTGCTACTGTATCTATTAATTCTGCAAGCCTTTACTGAACTACTGAGGAACAAGTAATGAATAACACAGTACTGATCTCGTTTTTTCATTATTAATGAATCGTGATGCATGTTCTCAAGCAATAACTGTTTGTTCATGACTTGTTCATGATTTGTACTCCGGTAGTAACAGTTATTACTAAGTATTTGTTCCCTGTCACCTGAAGTGTTACCGTTGACTTTTGCATTGCAGCTTTCCTATGATCTCACATGGCAAAAACTGAAGGAGAAATTCAGTCACTGTGGTAAGGCCTTTGGCTATTTCCTTTTACAATTTAAGTATTCCTGCTGGAGTGCTAGGTCCCTTTTTTGTTAATCTTTTTTTTTCTTATCAGGACAAGTGATGTTTGCTGAAATAAAGATGGAAAACGGCAGGTCCAAGGGGTGTGGGACTGTGCGCTTTGATTGCCCAGAAAGTGCCGAACAGGCCTGCCGAGTGATGAACGGCACAAAGATCAATGGACGAGAAGTGGATGTTCGCATCGACCGCAATGCTTAGTCTTGTAGTCATCAGTAGCCTTCTGAAGTTTTTGTTTTGTTTTAAAAACATTTTGTGTACAGTCATACCATGAACGCAGTGATAATCACCCACTTAACTCCATGTGTATAGAATTTGTTTATACATGGTGTCTCCAGTCTCCTTTTTTATTAATTATATTAATTGTGGCACATTTTTACAAGTAAACTTGTCACAAACTGTGGTGCGGTGATTTATAGTAATTTTTCCCAATGAAAATGGTAAAATGAGTGAGATGGATCCTGTATTGGATTGGTGATTGAAAGCTGAAACATGGGTAGGAACTGATGCCAATAACATTGGGAAAAGGCTTATTCCTTAACCGCCTTAAATGTGAGTGAATAGTGCTCTTGGTTAAAAAGAAGGAAACATTATAAATGTATATGGGTACTGCCACTGTGTGGAAGATAAATGATTGGTCAGGTGGCTCTGCTGTGGGAGAGAAGTGTGTATGTGTGTGTTTTTGTTTTGAATGTAAAATTGCTTTGCAGCTCTCATCACGGTCTGGGATTGGACAGCACCGTAACACTGAAGCAGTATTTCTCATAGTAAGGACTGAATTCCGGGAGTCGTACCCACGGAGCCCCTGAAGGTATGTGGGTACAAAATTAAAATGCAAAATCATCTTGTGCGCATGAGAAAGTAAGAGCATCTTATTTTGTTGCACAGGTCCCTTCAGGGGCTCTGTACATACCTAACTGCTCTCTCTAAATCAGTGACAGGTTTATTTTTCCACTAATTCTGGTTTGTTTTTTTAGACTTGGTAAATTAGTCAGCTGAAAAATGAGACATCAGGCAAAATGCTCTAAATCCTTTAATATGTTAATTCCTGAGTTCCGGCAGTGTGTGTTCTGTGGATCAGTCATTGCACCTTCTTATTGGGCTGTTGCCAATAATTCCAAGCTCATAGAGGATAGACAAAACCGCAAAGACAATGTACAGAAATAAGCACACGAGGCCAAGCTTCCAGTCCAGCCTCCACCTGTTCAGATGCACAGCCACAAAGAGGAGAATGACGGACAGGAGCAGTGTGGAGGTTGTGTATATCAGCCCTGCACTGTTGACTTCCACGGGGGACGATGTGTCCACAAACACTGTCTTTATAAACCATGGTAGTCCAAGGCACAGCATGTCAAACACGTTGGATCCTACAATGTTGGACATGGCCATGTCTGCTTTCCCTAAATGAAGGACAATACATATTATATAATATCTGTCAGGGTGTCACCACATTTCCCTCATATCCGTTTAGATGTCCTGAGAATATATGTGCATTTATCCCTGTGCATTTATCCCTGTGCATTTTCACTGCTCACAGCTGTGAAAAACTGCTGATTTTCTTGATATATTGAATATTAAGTACTAGAAAACTAAACTGATTTAATTCATTGATGATCGTAAATACCAGTACCTTCTCTGGCCACCATAACACTGGCGACTGTGTCTGGGATGCTTGTCCCAGCAGCCAGCAGCGTGAGACCCATCACTGTGTCTGGTATTTGTAGTGTTTCTCCTGAAGACCAAAAGAATAATGAATTCAATTATTGAGAAGTAAATTTGTGGTCTGGAATGCGTTCATGCAGTTTAGTACTTCTGAATATCCTCCTGAGCCCCCACCCATTCATTTATGTCCATTGTAGTGGACATTTTATTTTTGCATCTATCTTTTCACTGATGTTAGGAAACATATGTATTCATGTTGTACACTATAGAGGACATGCTATGAAATTAAAAAATTTGAAGAAATCTAAATTGTAAGATGTCTTATTTCCTCCAAAGACAAATAACCTAAAATTGAAGGACACTTGTTTTTCTTGGGTCTCAGGAGGATATATCACTCTGCGTCATACCACAGCCAGCTGACTATTTGAGAAGTTAAGTTTCCACTGAAAGGCTCTTCCCACCGTGTCTGTTCTACTAAACTAGCCTTCACATTGTGACAGAACTGTTGGGCTGAAATCTGCTCAAAGAAAGCACTGTTTCTTCAAAGGTTGCAGATCTAAAGCATAGCATTGTTACAACTGTGTACAGGGTTGTTCTCTCTTGACAGTATGGTGCATATTCTTTAAACCTGTCATTTCCCTCATCTGTGTGAGTGTATGATTACTAGCAGGATAATAGCCCAATTATACTCTGTGATGCCTGTTGGTATCACATGATTTCTCATGGTATCCCAGAGGGCAAAGCCATAATCCTGTGTTGGCCAGGAGCTAAATTTGACCTCAGAGGCTGCAGCAGTTCCTCAGGATATAACAATGGAATTTCAGGAATTAAGAATGAAACATGTGATTGTGCTTGTGTGCAGGTCTGACTTCCATTCTGCTCTCACAATAGTCTGAATCATTCAAACAATGTGTTCCTTTTAAACGTAAGCATCAAGATCTATATGAATCTTTTTATCCTATAATTAAAGAGATCATACTTTACAGTATACTGCTTTTCACACTTCAGTAGTTTCAACACAGAATGAAGCAAATACGTTTTACCTACTACTGTGACCATCCACACCAGTACGTAAGTGAAGGCCGAGATCCAAACTGCAGACATCAAGAATGTAATCATGAAGCATCTTCTCCAGAAAGGCTTTCTGCAGTCTGGTATGGTCAAATAAAGCAGCAGGATAGTGGGCAATGACAGCACCCACAGGATTCGCTTCAGTGCATTTTCTGGCATGGAGAAGACACTTCGGTGATCTTTAAGATGAAGAGAAAGGCCATAAATGTATCTTTAGAGCGACTTATTGGAACATGCTGGGCTATATATTTTTTAATTAGCACAGTAAATCGATGTTTGCTAAGTTGCGCAGGCCTGTTACATCATACCCTCCTGGATTTCGTTCAGACCATGCAGGCTGAGGGAGAGGTGGGAATATCCTGAGTCATCCTGAAAGATCCCGCTGTCAGTTCTGGAGCGGCTGTGGACCAGGAGGCTTCCTCTCTCATTCCAGCCAACAAGGGGCTGCTGCTCGCTCTGCTCCTCCTGGTCCTTTGTCAGGCAATGACAGCAAGGGCTGAACTTCTTCATAAAGTACTCGCTGACGCGAATGTCGAAGCCCAGCACCACAACATACGCACTATAAATAAGGAGTAGGCAGGCGGCATCATACCTTAAAAGTGAGAAGGGCAGGGCAAATAAAAAAGAAAGCATTAGCAAAATCTGATACAGCAATCTGTAACACTTAAATTGTACTGTAAATCAAACCGAAGTACAAAAATCATATTTGTAACATTCTTTGTTTATAATCATCACCACCAATATTCGTACAGTAATTTTTAAAGCGTAATACCAAAAATGCTAGGTGTTTCCACGATTTAGATTGTATCTAAAAAGAAACACTGATTTACTTATTTATTTCTTTTTTCAGTGTAAAACACCGTTAATTTATTATCACAACGGGTCCCTAGACAGCATATACTTACCAATAAACTTTGTTATCATAGATAATAGCAATAACAGCGGCGACGCTTAAGGCATAAGCCACACAGTCCCTGAACAATGGCCAGCAGGTGAGCTGTCCCACCTGAAAGCAGAATTAAGCCAGTTACAGTATCAGGGTGGCCAACTTTGGTCAGCTGGCTGGCCTGAGAGCTTCAAGTCTGTACACATTTTTACGTGTATGTAAGATAGAGTTTCATTACCATGAAAATAGTCTGTAGGGTTTGCAAACTACTCCAACGCTTTTGATGTTGCTAATCTCTAGGTTTATAGTGGAATAATACATATTTGGCGTCAGATTTCTTGCGTGAGCGTCCGAAAGCGTGAGTGTCACGCCCGATACGCGGATGTGTTTTCCATGCGAAAGAGGAGCTTCGCAAATTCAGCCGTATATCCTTAAGTAACTGACTTCAAATAATAAGCAAGTTAGAGTGCAACACGATTCTTATTTCAAGTGTAACTTCGCAGAAGTTCAAGTTATTTCACGGGAGAAATAACCGTACAGGATTAATATATGTTACTTACCATAGAGGTTAGAAGTCCACAGGCAGCACAAATTCCAAGGAGGTTATACACTGCAGATCCGACTATGGTACTTACACCGATGTCTCCCTTAGTTACAAAAACACCTAATGAAATAATGCACACATTATTATTATTACTAAACTTTTTAGCGTAGTGTGTATTTATCACGGCAGGATAACAGAAATAAATAGGCATACCGAGAAATGCCGTAACTAGTTCAGGTGCAGAGCTGCCCGCTGCCATAAAAGTAGCGCCGGCAACGTCTTGAGAAAGCCCAAGACCTGGGGAAAAATGTGTAGAAAATACTGTATTCTGTACAATTGTATAACAATTTGTGATTTATAAATGCAACAAAACCATCGCCGGTCACTTACGTTCGCTGATAACTTCAAGCGATGGTAAGAAATAATCCTCACATATTATTGACACTGCTAGCAGCATGTAAAAAATAATGATAAAATAAATGACAATGCCACCATCTTTCCGTTCTTGCACTGTGAAAAAACCATCTGGAAATTCCGAGGAAATTGGAGATATACACTGGGACTCATTTTCTGTAATAAAAATGAGATCATATAGCATTCTTTAGTAACATATAACCTCGATATTGTTTTCTGCGTCCAGAAGAGATATTTTTAGAGAATTATTCCCACTTAGTTCATTTTTAACTAGGAAACGGATAACAGTCATTATGAATTCTGACCATAATTTCTAAAGAACAGAAGCTCGAATGCAAAACACTGAAACCAACACATATTGGTACTTACCGACATCCCTTCGTAATCTTGTAGAATGTATGCCTGCTGACATTACGGACACTCTGAGCAATAACTGGACCGAACAATATAAAAGTACAACAGTTCCCAATACATAAAATACGACTTCTCTTCTTTTCTTTCTCTTATGTAGAAAAGTAGATTTCATTGTTCCCTGATTTTAAAACAGTGGACACTAACATGCAACTATTTCACTACGCCTGTGCAACGTACTTTGCGGGAGCTTCTGAGAAATTCAGCACTTCAAAAGTGAAGTGAGGCTTGGTTAGTTGGAAACCATCACATTTAACCCGGGACTAGAAATCACGGGATTAAACGTGAATGGGCATTTTGCCTTGGGCTTAGCAGGTGACCCACTAAGTTACAGAAAATAGAAGTGTGTAGAAAGGAATAGTTTTACTTATCGCAGTAATAACTGTTACAGAAAAAATCCAGGGCTGAGCTTCCCGAAGCTTTCTTAACGCTACATTGTTCGTAAGATCTGTCTTTTAACACATAAGTTCCGTGGCTTAACATAAAGATTGGTTTTATTAATGAGGACAAGTGTGTATAGATGATGGATGGATGGATGGATGGATAGATAGCTGCTACCTTTTACAGTCATTGTTACTAATTTGATATTTTATTTCACATGAACTACTGTGAAAAATATACATTGTTGATTAAAATAAACCTATCCCCCCACACACACATACACACCTTTTTCTGGCGCCATTGAATGGATGGATAGGTGGATGGATTGGAATTTACTTTTTAAAACAGATGCTCCCCTTTAACTTACGTTTTGTGCCTGCAATCAATAAATATGTCATTTTAAATCAATTGTTGTTTTGACAGAATCCCCAGTTGATGACAAATTAACTTGTAAATGTCAATATGTCTGTCAGAAAGCCCAGTACCACGTAATACACCAACTATCACACTTGCCATTTCCTGAGCTTGAAGGCATTTTACTGTGTTTTTTTAAGTCATCTGAAATTGGCACCTATGGGAAAACAATGCACATTCTGCCACACTGACATTAATTTATCTTGTCAATGTTAATACGTCTATTAGAAAGCTCAATGCTACCTGATACACCAGTATGTCCTGAGTGTGAAGATATTTTTGTGTAGTTTTTAAATTAATGCCCCCTGAAATGCATTTTCTGCCGTAATGACAGCAGTTCATCTGGTCAATGTCAATTCGTCTGTTAGAAAGCTAGGTACCATGTGATAAATTTACATATAACTGTTACAGTTACTGTATCCTGAGATTGAAAACAATGCATGTTCTGCCATAGTGGTAGAAATGTATTCACGCACACAATCACACTTACAGACAGTTTCCCATCTCCTGTTTACCTTGGCGTGTTTTTCGATTGTGGGTGGGGAGGACGTAGAACCAAGATCCACCACTCTGCAGAGATTAGCTTCAACCTAACTGGCTGTAATACTGAGATGCCACTGAAGGGCCTGATTTTTTGTATCAGGCGTGTTGAATTATGGCTGCACCTAAACCCTGCAGGGTGGTACAGTAGGTTTCCAGAAGCTGGAATGAGCAGCTATCACCCAGAGGAAACTCAAGAAAACTGTGATATTTAGCTTTCCTGTGGTGACATCTTGTGTTTTGTTTTTGAACGACAGTTTCTTCCGTCCTCCTTTTTTGCATTTAGTTTCAGAAGTGCCGGTGTTGCACAGGCAGCATAAACCTATAGGCTGTGATGTATACCGAGATAAATATTGAGCAATTTATGATAAATCCTGTCGAACAGGTAAGAGATTATCGACATTTTCCTTATGAATGACGAGAAATCAAGGTTGGCGTGCATAAATTTATATGATCGTGTCAGTTCATACAGTTGCACCTTTTCACAGCACACCCCTATAATCACTATCGTGCTTGCCTTTTACTTTGATCACTGAAAAACTGAAGCTAATAGCCCAAGATGTTTAATAGTGATGGGCAAATTAAGCTTCATGAACCATATATTGTATTTTCTACTTCATTAAAGGGTGCGCTTTATTTAAAAAGGGCACAAAGCACACACCCGCCGCCATCCCAGCGCGCCCTGCATCTCCTTTCTCCTCTTTATTGGCCACGCAAATGCTTCTTATTTGACTAAGAAGGCGCGAACTGACAGCGCGTGCTGGTCTCGTGAGCCTTGGTTGTCGAGCGCTCGTTTCGCCCTTTGCTGATATAGATGTTAACTTCACAAACCCCAGAACGCCTTAGCTGACGAACATCGCAAGGTTATTAAAATATTTTACGGTCCTGTGCAAAACGTTGAGTCTCAACTGCAGACCCTGGCAATTTCTTCAAAAAACGTCGGAAACATTTTTACGAAGATGTGAATTTTGGCCTGGTGTGTAACAAAACCGCAGCGGTGAGTAGGAATCATTTTGGTGCCAGTTAACCGAATATGATTTTTATTGCACTGCCGCCGTATATATTTACTCATAACTAAGAGCTGAACTATTTAGCCGAGAATGAGCCTTTCAATTTGAAAGTAGTTTGTAAATCCCGATGTATCTCAAAGTGTCCTCCCTGACGTGGATTATCTGGTCACCCTAAGTCCATAGTGCTTCTTCTGTTAGAGAAATTAGTCGAAGAGCGAGGGCCAGGAAGGGAAAGGACCTTGTGTAATTGTAAGTGTTGGTCCACGGGACTTGCTTCCTGTCATGGGTTTTCCCCCCCTAGATGGTCTTGTTAGTTAATTAGCACTGAGACCTGAGTCTTGGAGAGTGTCCTTCAAAAGATTGTGTTACATTGCATGTCTTGTGGAAGAAACCATATTAGACTCAGGTTCACATTGCTTGGTTGCCTTAGCTCTGCAGACAGTATATGCTGGTATATCTACAGAGAAATCCATATGTACAAATATATAACTGCTCAGACTGCAATAAACAAACAGCTTGTACATATGGGAAAGTCAATTGCACGATTGAAGGAGAAGGAATTGACTGTGTAGACCAGCGTCTTTGAGTTGTTTGGTCTAGCAGTGATGTTGCTGTTTTCACTCGTCCACAGGTTAATACAGCTGTGGTGCTGATTATATTCTGAGATGTCATGCAGGAGTATCTGTATAAGCCTGGGGTGAATTCCAATTATGCAGCTGCATTCTGTCATATTGTTCTGTTTCACAGAAGCAGTTTGATAATACACAGTCTATAGTCCAGAAAAGGGAACTGGGAACATTGAGAGGTAGTTATGGGTCACTGGAATTCAAGAAGGTTATTATTGGTGTGCTAATGAATGTGTAAATTTACCTGTCTAGGTAGATTCTGTAATCAGTGAAGTTATTCAATTTTACCAGAAGATGGCAGTAAATACATGTTTATAGTTTTTGTTTACCTGACACAACAGTAATGAAACTTGCGCTTGCATTCTTTATGTGGTGTGTTTTGGGTATCGTATAGTGCAGTAACTGAGGGTTTAAACTTACCAATCTGGACCCAAGAGGAACCTTGCTCTAGTAGTGCAGATCAGGTTACTCAGATTAAGGTACTCAAGGGAAATATCCAACTGCATAAGATGGCAAAAATTGTAACATCTTGTGTAAAAAGTCAAGTAAGCAGCTGATTTTAACTTTCCATTGTCTGTGAGTCCCCATGCACTGGCAAAAGAAACTATGAGGTTTTATTTTAAAACAACGTGTGTGGTTTAGGTGTCTGGGCCTATGACTGGAAAGTAACTGGTTTGAGTTGTGTACTTGGCAGAATAGTCACATTTTCATTAGGCCTGTAGTTATTAACTGCCTGAAATGTTCCAGGGCTGTCGGATAAGTGATGCCCCCTGCACTTGGACCCCAAGCTTCATTCTTAAAGTCGTGTATGTATATGTATGCCTCAAAGGAGAGCAGGAAGGGATAAGTGAAAATAAGCATTTCATTGTACTTGTACTATGTGCAAATGGCAAATAAAGAATAGTTTAATTTTGTTTAAAAGCATAGCAAGCTTTACGTCGCCATTACAAAATTACAGGAAGTTGTACATACTTTTTATGTTATGGGAATGCAGGTAGATTAACTTCTGTGGCATTAAAAATATAAAACATACTTTTTAATTTGTAAATAAAATTCAAATGCACTGGACTGACAACACATCCAAGCTGTTCCTCTGCTGTGCGTGTTGTGCTTCAGGCTCCCTGTAACGCTACCAATATGTAACTGGAAGATGGATGCATTTAAAAATCATTTAAAAAAATTAATCAGCAGGAACTGTTCAAAAGAGCAAATAATTGGTAATAGTTTTTCATTGATATAGACTGAGGGAATGATGATTTTTGCTACTTTTATTTGCATTTCATCACTACAGACATGCAAATGCTGTCCTTATTTTTGTTTTTTCAAGGTAAATGAGGTAATATATGATTACCTAATTATTTTCCAGTGCTGTCGAAGCCATGTGTTCAGACTCAAACTTTTAGCCTGTGCAAAAGACATAAACATAGGGAGGCAGGAGGAAGAAGGAAGAATAGGGAAATGGTTTAGATTTCCTATTTTTGAGACTTGCATAATGACATGACAGGGTGAACATTTTGTTCCTTTAAACCCATTTTGTCAAAGCAGCTGGCATTTGGTCAGTATCTCCTGGTAGGATGGAAGCATAAAGAAAGGGAAAATGTAAATGAATCTGATATATTATGGACCAGTTTTACTTGGTCTGATAAAATGGATAGCTACATGCAGTTAGAAGATGTGTTCTCTTTAAAAATTAATAGACCTTCCATTACCTTTGAAAATGGGATTTTTTGTTCTAGAACTATAATGTCCATTAGCTAGTGTAACTAGATTTCAGAATTATTACTTGCCTGAGATTTGCAATGATGGGATTTTTTCTAATGGGGTACAATGTATTGTATTGTTTGCTGCTTATCCTGGTAAGGTGGGAGTGTCTTGTGCTAAAAATCGGCCAATCTATTGAAAGCAGTTACCTATTGGAAAAAAGGTCAAAACTGCAGGTGTCTTTTTATACTGAATTTACCATTGCCAACTTTACCATTTTTTTAGGCAGATTAACATTTTTGTTGAGTCCTAAGCTTTTTATTTGTATAGTCATTGCATGACAATTTACAACAATCAGAAACTTAACTGGACTAGTTACAGCTATATAAGAATGTGTCATTAATCTTTATAACTTTACTATGAATAGGGTTTTGAGATTGAGGATGGTGGTGCTTGCCCTGCATGGAACTCGGCTGAAACACATTCAGATCTACAGCTGTTGTGTCATTTGTTCATTGCATGAGTCAACCAGCACACAGTAAATGGGATCCTTCAGGTTTCCTGGAGTCACTTTCGTAGAATGGGTACTAAAATTGTCATTTCAATAGATATTTTCGTTAGGGCCATGTGTGAGCACCAAGTCAGCTGACTGGGGCACCAAGGCATTGGATGAAAATGAGCACAGTAAGGCCCCGCCTTGTTCTCCCTGGCCGTCTCTAGCCCTGCTGTGCTGGAAGCTGCCCTATCACTACTTGATATTGATGTTGTTTTGGATGAGGGGAACAGATCCTTTCTCTGAATGTCAAGGATCTGTTAAATAGGTTTAAAAATGGCCCATTTTTTGCACTATTTAACTGCTTCAGAAGAACACATTTAGGGCCTTTATGGACAAGGCTTTTACAGAGCTGTGCCTTTGTATTGGCCAATGAAGAACAGAGGATCTGGACGTGTTGGACTTGGTGGAGGCTGCTGGCACTTTGTTAGGTGTTACTAAAGCTGCTGTTTACCTCAAGTTTATAGTGTTCATTTTCAGCTCTGGTGTAACACATAGTGTAAAATACTGTACTATTATCATTATTATTATTAATGCTAGGAGGTCTTTGAATTTTTATGTTGGCCCTGACAGCTGGCAGTGGAGACTGTCAAAAAACATGCTTGGACGAGCAGGTGGTGTTTGCGGTTTCTTTACGCCTTAAGTTATCTGTGAAACGTACACCACCCTACCACCATGTCAGGCATAAACATTCGGCACAGAAATAACAGCCCCTGTGGCACAGGGGTCCAAAAATAAAAGACCGCAAATAATAATTTAGTTTATCTGTCAGGAGCACGCACACTAGTTCCTGGTAGGATATTTCATTACATTACATTCTTGCATCTATTCAGGGGTGTTTGGTCTCTGTATCCATTAACATTTTAAGCTGGTTTTGATTTTTTTTGTGTTGATGCATGATGAACTGGTGCTTTGGCCTTTACATTTGATTTGGCTTCACTTGACTGCCAAAGCACTGGAATGTAAACATTTATGCTGGAGGATTTTCTGTATTGCAAAGCATTGTTTGTCTCAAAGTATCACCTTAATATTGTCATGATCCGTCTGTCCGAACCTCGTGTGTGCCACGCCCCCTCGCTCCCCGTGTTCAATCCTATTGGAAACCACCTGTTGTTCATCCGTCTGATTGTGATCATCTGTTTCCTGTTAGTTTATTATCAGTCATGAGTATTTAGTCCGCATCTGAGTTAGTCTCCCCAGATCTGTCATTGTAATGTTTCGTGGCGTATACCTCTGTTTGTCCTGTAATAAACCCTGTTTGCCTGGATTACCTGCCTTTCTGCCTTCTTGTTTGCCTGACGCTACGAACATTCAGGCACGCTCCGACCTTGAGTGTGACAAATATGACTTTGCTGCCTGCTTTTGCTTGCATAACAGAAATAAGTATTTAAATAACTTTTTTAAAAAATTAGTTGCACTTTTGCTGATAATTCCCCAACTTAAGACATTTAGTTTGAAATGTCAATGGAAAGGAAAACGACCTGTCCTGCTCATGGTCCCATCGATTTGTACTGGTGCTGCTTCAGGGCTGCTAATTAATTGCATCTTTTCTTAATTGCAAGTTTTCCCCCCCTCTTTTGGACACTATGAAAATGCTGAGAGATAGTGTATTGGTGTGAGTCTGAGGCACTCCATATGTCAGATTAGCTCAGTGCCAGCTGTCCACACTGAGGAGAGAGCACATTTAAATCCTGAAGGAATTTGTGGCCTAATGCAAATGAGTACACTGATTAAACTGAGTACCCACTGGCCAGATATATTCCTTGTGGTCTCTGTGTGGATCAGGGTGGGGGTCCGGTTTTTAGCTGCAGCTATCCTTACAGTTGTCAGTAATTTTTGATGAGGTCATAGTGAGTTCCCTGCAGCAATTATTGCTTCTTTTCACTCTCAGAAGCATTGCTCTGGAATATGGGCCATTCTCAAAAACTCATTACCATAACATATCAATTTTCTCTAATTTAAGAAATTAAAAACCGACTCAAATTATACAATTTCATTATTTAAGCTGTTGATTGATGGTAGATACTCAGTTTTATTGCCATTTATTTCTGTAATAAACAGAAGTGTTTTGTGAAATCCTGGGCAAGAGATGAGGGCGAAAAAATGACTAAACTGCTGAGAAAAATCAAGCAAAAATGCACATTTTATCAAAAAATTCACTGTTTATTGTGGGTTACATTCAATTAAGTTGAAAATTTTGTAAAAAGTTTGCAATTTGATCTTAACTGTTACGGTAATGGGGAAGCTTATGGTATTTGAGGAAAACGGTAAAATCTGAGCAAGAAATTACATTTTTAATATACCTAAAATATTACGGTGATGTCAGTTGCTCTACAGAAAAACAAGCACTTCTTTTTTGTAGCTTTATTTTTCTTTTAAAAAAATTCTCCACTTTCTCAGAATGATCCATACTGTAGTTTTCTGAGTGTCAGTAATTGACGAATCATGTCTTTACATTATGCTTGCCTATTACCTGTCTTTGTGCTGAGGCAGACATTTGTGTCACAGGTTTTGATTTATTTTTTTGTTTTGCATCGATCCCCTCTTCACGTCCTAAGTAACTGACCCATTGCTAGGGTCAGAGCAGACAAAAGCCAAGCGACCCCGCATGTGGTGAACAGGGAAAGCAGCGAACAGACGGAGACCCGCTTTGTGTCCGCGTGTGGAGCATAGGGGATGAAGGCTACCTCCCTGGGGCTTGGCTCAATGGCTGTGGCCAGCGGGGAACTGTGACTCTGCCGGAGCTCAGAACTGGCTGCGCTGTTTGTGTTGGCAGGCCGGTCTGAGGGGGGATGTGGGTTGTGCCCCCTGCATTGTCTGTCCAGGGTAAGCACTGCTTCATCCGCATCCTCCACTCATTCATAACAACCCGGCCACCCGTCTTGTCTTGTTTGTTTTTGTGATGTTTCTTTTTATCCTGCTGAATAAGCAAAAAGGCTTTCACTATTTTTTTTTTTTTTAATCAATTCTCATTGTGCTGAATCAGCTGCCCTCTCACACTCGAGCCAGTGGCCACCTGTATGGTGGAGCCATCTGTCTGAAGGGGACATGGTTTTACCTTCAGGAGCTCATACTTCATGCTATTGACTATATTTATGGATATATTAATTACCATTTTAAAAAACGAATTTACTTTTTTGTTTTCTGTTTGCATGGTTGTGCTTGTTTAATGACTGAAAACTATGGAGCAATAGTTTTTTTCCAATTTAGGAACAAACTCCACTTACAGATGGCTTTTTGCAATATATTATAGGGCAAGGAAAATTATGCAGGTGGGTGTTGGTGGTATGGTTAATTTCGATTTTGTTAATTTCCCTGGCTTTTTTTAATTGAATTGCAACACATTTAGTGCTGATTGATTTACAAGCAGATGTTACAACTGGAGCCAGGTGTTTGATTATTTATAATTGAAATCCCTCTTTCTCAGCATCTAAATCTGATATCTCATACCCAGAGAAGAGAAGACCATATTCTTGGAGATAGATTGTCAGAACCCATATGTTAAAAAAAGTCTTGTAAATTAATGCAAGAAATGCTGATGTTTCCGCTTGTGTTCCTGAAAAGAGTGAGAGAGCTGATGGTGGCAGATTACATGCAAGTCTGCTGAATTAAACACAAACCTTTATTCTACATAGGCACTCCATATTAAAATACCCAGTAAATACCAGTTATGTAAAATTCCTTTTGTGTCTGACATAAACAGTTTTGTTTCCTGTGCAGCTTTTGTGCATCTACTCTGTGCTGAATTTACAGAATGCCCTAACTCTGTTAACCAGTAGCTGTGTACAACACAGTGCCTTGGTGCATGAAGACATTATTTGTTACCAGGAAATAACATGCATATCAACAAGACACTAAGTATGCAGGGAGAGGACTTTTACTGGTACGCCATGTTTGTCAAAGGTGAAGGCTGAAAAGGGATAGCCTAGTCTTTACGTAGTGATGTCTAGCAAAGTGTTTACAGGTGTAAAATAAATTTTCAGTCTTGGGGCTTTCGATGTACTATTTATTGAGATGTGCTGTATGCGAAATAATATGCAGACACGTAGGAATTAAATCTGTCAGGAAGGAGTAAATATTCGTGCATTTTCAGACAAAAGATTCAAAATAAGGGCCTGACCAAAAGTTAGCCAATGATATGTCGGAGATGGACTGCGCTTGTCTTAAGTTAAAAAGTAATGGGAACCCGAGCCAGGTAAATGTTATAGCCTGCCTGTGCTGCGTCCACCTCAGCTGGCCAGTACAAGGAGCTCACTGCATGTTATGATATATGTTGGTGTCTAGGTGATGAAGAAAGGAATCTAAAGTGGGCTTTGCATACACACATGCAAAGGCTGGTATCCCAAAGCATGTAGCTTAGTTTTTAGAAGTAAACATTTAAGGGTAGTCCTTTTTGTTCCACAACAAAAAAAAGCAGACTTCTGCTTTTCTGATCCCATCCTTGCTAACTTTCTTCTTATAGTTTTCTTGTGAGTTTTTTTGGTGGTGTTTTTGTGAAGCCCAGCTTCATGGTCCAATGTGTTGTGCCTTTTGCTGAATGGTGGCTGAATGGCAGAAACCTCGTCGGCATGGCACAAGTTCACTTCAGTGGGTCACAGCCAGACAACCGACCCACCAAGTTCAAAAGGCTACTGTTCAAATTCATGACCACCTCATGGCCGGAAAGGTGGAGCATGGATGAGCCTCTTGGCCAGCGACTGAGACTCTGCTGTCATTTCCTTGACAACAACAGACGGCACCCAAGTAACTCAAACATTTACTTTTCATTTCACCTACAGCTTTGGCCTAATTTGTGCCAAGTATTTATGTAGTGTTTAAAATGATTTTTTTTTACATAGATAGTGAAAGCAGTTGTCCTACGGTTTCAGAAGAAGAGTGTTATTGCTCTGCCTTTCTTCCACAAGATCATTGACTAATCTAAATTGTTTGCAAATATTTCTTTTGGATTTTTGTGGATTTGGACCCAGGTAATGTGTTTTTTTTCTGCTAAAAAGTTTTTAGACTTTAGTTTTTGAAAGGTGCATAACTGCAGTTCTGACTGGTATAGGTATTTTGACTATATTAAGCTCTAAGCTGAGTTTTTGACTGAGTATTTGTTTCTCTTGCCTTGTTGTAGTAATTATGCTTTTTTGTGTTACATAAGTGGTGTATAATCATAGTCATGCATTTCTGGGGTCTGTATCAAAGCCATTACATTGACAGTGGATAAATGTGAAATTCCTTCAAATGCAGTTTAATGACAGAGGGTTATTATTACTTTAATTTATCCTTACTGGAGAGGTGCCTATTTTTATATGATCATATGCTTAGTCATCTGTATGTAACTAGCTCCCCTCTCCATGAGGACCCCAATAAGAAGCCTTTCGTTAGACCATGCAGGGGTATTGCCAGTTTGACATTTAATTTACACCAAGCAGTTTTTTAATCACACCGAGAACAAAAAACCAGGTGTATAAAATTTGTTTACTTGCACTTATTTGAATGAAACTTCTGTGCTGCCGGGTGGCTTGGGACTGGCAAAGTCTCATTCTTTGTCCATCAAGCTCTTTTGACACTGGGTCGACCCTTGGTATGACACAAAAGAACAGTCTTCAGAGAATGAATATTGCTGTGGCAGCACTTTCCTGTCAGACTTGGCAAAGAGAACTTGCGAAAACGGTGGACTTGCATAGCCCTGTTTGAGATGAGCAGGCCCAGTTCTTTAGTGTGGTATCTTCTGATTGTACCGGTTAATTCCAGTCAGTACCTCCAGGGCTCAACAAGATTTTCGAAATGAAATGCTGTTATCCATGTGCACAAACTTTGTTTGCTGCGTACATGTAAAATGTTGACTTGGGGCTTGCAGGATTAAATGGATGCAGTGGTTTTGCATTTAAAGCCCAGGAGACGGTAGCTTGAATGATGTTGGTGAAAGACCCAGCTGCCTAAACTGTGCAGTAGCTTAGAATTTCAAAGATGTGCGCGACATTTGATAAGCGTCTGCATTGCAGTTAAATAACAGGAGTGGTGATATTTGTCAGGGCAGCAGACGTGTGGCTTGTTGTTTACCTCCCAGGCAAAGGCATGCTGTAGTATTACCTTGAATTGTAATTGTAACTAGATGTCGGAACAACAACAGTGTATTCCCAGGATGGCTCCTTATAATCCCTACTCCTCCTACACCCCCCACCCTCCCCGATCTCTACAATAACCACAATAACCTCCATACACTTTCCCCACATCTCAAAAAAAGTTATTAGAAGCCGAACTTTCAACTTAATCTCAGTGTAATTGGTTCACCAGATTCAGCTAAAGGGATAAGTGTCTGAGGCGGTTTTTCTCTTTGCCATCACTATGTGGTGCTTCTTCAGTTTTGGTCCAGTTTATTTCAAAGTCTGCTCAACACAAGATCTTCACCCATACAATCTGTGTGCATTGTTTGAAAAAGATCCATGAAATACTTTTTCATTTGTTGCACAAACAAGTGTCAATCCCTGATCGGTAGTTTTGGAGACAGACTGGAGTCTTCCAGTTGGTGTCCACTCCCCCGGATCACCTGTAAATTAATACAATTACTCAAGTAAAATTTCCTTAATGGATTAAAATTATTTGCTTTGAATAAAGGTAATGATAGCTGGTGCTTTTGGTTTGCTTTAGGGCATGCTTTGAGTCCTTTTTTGAACAAAATTAAAGTACCATATCATGTCAGAAAATTCACCAAACCAGTTTATGAAGCTTCAATTCACCATCACTCAATAGGAGCATCTAAATAACTGAAAAATACAGTAGTTGGAGTTAGCCAGGTTAAACACTGCATTTATTGCCCCTTACAATGAAATGTATAGCTGTGGAGGAAGCAGTTTGTGTACTTGTGAACCCCCCCATCTCTAGCATTTCAGCATGGAGCTTTTATCACTGATGTACACTAAAGATGATCTTATGTGCTTGTGTTGAGGGTGTGTGATTTCTTCATGGAAAACGTGTGTGTGTGTGCAGCAAAAACCTAAAATGCCTGGTTTAGAGTCCCATACGATTTTGCAGGTTATTGAATATAGCTCTTAAGGTGAGGAATGAAGCAAACATTGTGATTTGTAGGCCCCCGAGGCCTGTGCATAGGACTCGTCTTGAAGAAAATAAATGTTATAAAGGCAATGAAGATGCAATAGAATTTCTGCAAGAGCAACATGCCCACTCTGTCACAAGTGACGAATGGGTGCTCTCTCCTCCAGTACCTCTCTTTCATCCAAGGCAGATGACGGGAAAGGTGTGTCTTGTGCCTCAGTTAGTGATGGGCAAGGTAAGCTGCTTCATTTTATTTTTCATTTGTGGTGATTTCCTTGGATGAATGTGCGCATTCTAGCCATTGGGGTGTCCAATGGAGCCCTTGGGTCTATACTCTTAACTATTGTCTGTCCCTGTGGGATTTGTACTGGATATACAAGTAGCAATTAGGCTGCTGGGAACAATAAGCTTCTTGTTGGCCTTGTAGAGTTAGAGACACAAGAATTGTCAGGAACTTCTTTTTTAACTCTTGATTATACCCTGGCTTGGACTGCCACAGTCTTCAGTAGGTGTCTCCAAGTATTTTATGCACAAATATAATATTTGTAAATACTGTGTTGACATTAATGTATGAAGTGAAAAAGACATTCCAGGCATAAATTTGGGAAAACAGTTATATCTGTCTTTGATGAACTGCACGTCCATCCCAGGCAGAATTTTGGCTCTAATCCTAGTTTGTATACCTGCTCTGACATCAGTTGGATGTAGTTTGTTTTATGGGATATAGTGAAACCTGCAGAGCTATGCTTTTTCCACGACAGTGCCTTGTTCCTTTTCAGAAATGCACTCAACATTCTTTCCCCTATCTGACCTGCTTAGTGTTGTCTTATGCATTGTCTTATACATAATAACAGAAGAATAAATGACACAAACATTCCACACAAGGAAGGAATAGACACAGAATCGTGTTAATACGTATAAAAATGCGTAATATGGAAGTTACATGTGAATTGTCCCCTATAGTTTAATGCTTAAAGCACATTTAACTGGACATGTCAATTATATCATTGTAAATTATATCATTTGTACTTTAAATGAATACAGTACATTTGTTATTGGTGATGGAAAAGCATTGGCGACTGGGATGAGGGGATAAAATAGCTGCAGAATTAAAAAATCTTATCACGCTGGTGACTATTTTAGTCACCATCTGTGTTGGGACAGGGGTTCAGAATGCATAGCTTAGTCTTTACTACTTGAAAAACAGCACAGAGTGCCCCTTGGATAACTTTGTGCACCTTAATTATCTTTTTCTCACAGACCCATGATCCTTACTGTGCTGAAGTTTTCAATTAAATTGAAAATATTAACTGCCACTGTTATGTTTGGCGATGTCGGGCAGGTAAGCAGGCGAGGAACTCATGAATGCGGGCAGGAAACGGGCTTTATTCCGGGAGATATGAAGGACAGCACACACCGTCGACACCACTTCAACACAACGTCAATGACAGATCTGGGGGAGACTGACTTAGACGCGGACTAAATACTCAAGACAAGTAGGAACTAATAGACAACAGGTGATAACAATCAGGAAATTGACCCGAGGTAACGAGGGGGGCGTGGCACACATGGGGTTCGGACGGGCAGGTCATGACAGCCACTATGTCCTGATTTGCAATCTACAGTAATCCCTCACTTATCGCGGGAGATAGGTTCCAAGGCCGACCGCGATAACTGAATTTCCGCGAAGTAGGGA
>JAODUD010000008.1:7634277-7661232 GCA_026784285.1 Stomatorhinus walkeri
ACTACTGTATATTTAAAAATCCGCGAAGTCGTGAATCCGCGATAAGTGAACCGCGAAGTAGCGAGGGATCACTGTAAATGCTTCTCCAAGCTATGGAATCATAATGTTTAGGAGGTATTAAAGTGGTTAAGTGGAATAAAGGTAGTAAAGGTACACATTTTAGGATAGACTCCCTGCTGTCATACCGTAAGAGGCTTAGAGAAATTGTCACTTGACACAGAGATTTCACTGCTGTTTGTTAATGATTTTTCTACTTCTTATGTCTAGAATAAAATATTTTTATTTCATTTTTCCCACTTTCAAGTGGATATTAAACTCATTTTGTGGGAACAGTCGTGACAGCTGAAATGCTGAAAACATGTTCTGTCCAAGTGCTCTCTTCAAAGCTCCCCTCAGACACTATTTTATAATCAGCATGTCAAATTGTAATTAAAGGTTTCAGATACGAAATACTTTCAGACAGAACAGAACTTGTGCAGCACAAATTTTGAGATAATTGCTACCTTTTAATCTTGAGGAAAAAAGTCATTAAGGAGGTTTTCAAAGCAAGATGGAGCTGGAAGAGACAGCCCTGGCAGGTATAGTGTGATCTTTTTAACCATTGTCACTTAAATATTGGGGAATGGACAGTACAGAGAGTGACAGCACTATGTTGCTCCACCAGCTCCTCTGATGTATGCATTCTGCACCCCAGCTTATTTTTTTTGTACCTCTGATTTCATTATTATATTAATTTAAATGCATGATTCAGTGGCTTGGGCTGCTTCTGTTTGAAATCCACTTGAAATTTCTTTAAATGAACCTTAAGCTATTTAGCTCTGGACATCCATTCTCTCACCTCTTGTTTTTGGGCAAACAGAACGTCTTTTTCAGTGTTTAAAGTAATCATGCTGAAACAATAAACCAGGAGGACTACTGAGTGCTTGGACTGTTTGCTCTCCCCCCCCCCCCCCAGTATTGATATATCTGATAGAGGGGTGGTTGGGACGGGGGGCCTCGCAGCCTGCATGCGAATCAGATGACGGCACTGTGACAAGCATCCACAATGGGCAGCGGTCATGTGAATGCCCAGAGGGGCAAGGGGGGGTGGAGTGGGGGGCCTAGTTACCTCGAGGTGTGATTTCTCAAAGCCTCTTGGATAAAGTAAATGAAGGGCCACTTGTGCCACTAGGGAGCCACCAATTGAGGGGGGGGCAAAGGTGGTTTTGCAGGACAGGCTTGAACAAAGCGGCGGCTATTCTTAGGGGAGAGCCCTCCACTTTATCGGTAGCTGACTGAGGTGTGTGTGTTTACTTTTCTCTTACGCTGGCACACATTGCCAAGCGGAGTGTTTGTTCTCCATATTACTTTGTGTTTTTTTTAATTTATATATTGCAGACTTTTTCATTTAGATTGAATTTGTGTTTACATTTTTCTCCTCAGAATCCTTATAATTCATAAAGGGTGTTAATTCACGTTGCGTATGTCCAGACTTTAGAAAGTTGTACAATGAATAGAGTCTTAACAATACATGGTGATCACATAAATTATGCTATTAATCTCTTTGGTATCAGCGTCTCTAAAAACTGCATGGCATTTTAACAAGCCGCAGATTCTTATTAAAGCCCACTCGTGGTTTATCCACCTGCCATGTTTGTTTATATCATTAAAATAAATGAAACATGAGGATAGTGATTGATTGCAGCATCACAAGTATGTTATTTTAATGCTGAACAGTGAAAAATACAGTGATGTGGAATTCAAAGTTTGGAGGCTAATTAACAACGTGGATTGGCTGGCTTAACGGCAGCACAATGACTCAAAGCGGAGGGGCCGAGAACCTCCCGATCTCATTCTTGACTGGCCAGAATGGTCGTCGTATGTTCTGTGTGTGGGGTGTTTCTTCGGCCCCACCCTCTAGTCCTTGTCTAAATGCCAAATCACAACTCTGCCAAGTGTTAAGCCCCTGGCGAACAGAGAACATGGGCCAGATGCAGTCGGCGCCTCAGAGGTTTGCCTGGCCTTATCTGTAAAGGTTTCGTCTGTGAAACACTCCAAATTCATGTTGTTTTTTTGTTTTTTTTAACTGAGTGGTGCTCCACCGACGTCCGAGGGGCGTGTATTATTTTCAGTGCCGTCGTCGTATTTGGAAAGATGCAGTGCAGATAGGTTTGCCTTTTGCGTTGATAATTATGTGCATCTTTGTTTTTATTTAGCTGGATGCTTTCATGCTCTATTTTTAGCTGTGCAGTCAATTTGCCTCAAATGCTTGTTATGCCATTTATTTCCCCATTTCCCTCCCTAGGAAATAGCTTTTCTTGATTGACTTGGTTTGTACTTGAAGGACAGGGAAACTCACACTGACCCTGCTGGGGGGTGCAAGGTCTGGGAGACTGGCCAGATGTCTCTAAATTACTGCTATATTGCAAAGGTTGCCACTGTTCCATTAAGCGTGATTTCTCAGACGGTGTATAGGGAAAAGACTGAAAGAGTCTTGAAGCTTCATGTGCGTCGAGGCCGTGAGGATAAAGATGGTTCCCTTGGCTGTTACGCTTGATTAGTCTAGCAGATCTGAATCAGTACTACTAGGAAATACACTTGTGTGTTCACACCAATGGAGCACATTGTAAATGTGGTGTATGACCATATTGTCAGAGCTTCTTAAACCAATAACTGACAGTATCTTGGCACTTCATTGCTGTGAATTCTTAGTTTTGGCTTTAAACGCACCTCCCAGCTTTAATGGATTCATAACAACATGCCTTAACAACAAACTTTATAGGTCAAATGCCCAACTGAGTGTGTCGTCATTCATATATATATATATATACACACACACACACACACAAAAGTAATGCATTAACTGAAAATCTTTCAGAATTAAATTATGTGCAGTAGTGTTTTATTTCAACTATACATGCTGTGTTAAAAAAAATCAATGAACATAATTATTTACACATTCACAGTACAGGTTTACAACATATCTACACATTAAAATACTCTGCAAAACATACAACTTTATCTCGTCTGCCAATTTAGATAGTATTAGAAATTAAACTGACAACTGGTTTATCTGCACACAAAAGCAGCATTGTGAATGAAATGTAAAGGTTCGGAGAAATCAAACTGCAACATATGGAATCCATACTGCAAAATACAAGGCAGCTCAACATTACAGAAGTTCTGGGAATGGAATACGTGTACAGCACTCACTGTGTACAAAAACTGATCAGCAGATGGTGATAGCTGAATTGAATGAATAGGCAATTATTAATTAGTCGTTTGTAAACAAAATGTACCTTTGGGCTTATAGACAAACCAATCTCTCTTGAAATACAACATAATGAAATTTTAGGAACATTGTTCAAGTTTGAACATTCCTTTAAAAAACTGCTAAGGTTATGTGTATCCAAGTGGAATAATTTCCACTATTGGAATTGGTCTGTCTATCACTGCAACACATCAATGAAATATTCCTTTTCAGCCATGTTATCTCTCTGAAATTTTTCACTTGATCGTCATTCTTGTATTAGAGAACAAAACTGATTTTTTTGTGGTTGAACTGAACTGAAACTTGAATATCAGTTGAAGCAAACATTTTAATTTGAAATAACATTTCTTTGTAATATATGGCAAATTTAAGGGTTAACAGCCTGGGGTGAGTTGGGAACAAGTCTGTCTTTCCATCCTGTTATCATAACATGTTTAATGCTTGGCACTTTAGTGTTGCAAATTAGCACTGTCCTGAAGAACAGACCTAATACACAAAAATACATTTTTGAACGCAGAGGAAACTAGTGAAATAGTATGTAGATCTTTAGGCTAACCGGTTTTTGTCCTGAAATGGAATGTGTGTCAATTAATGTTTTTTTCTGTTTTTAATAACTCCAGGATGGGGTTTGGACTGGTCCTGACACACCTCACATCTCTGGCAAAACAGTAGGAATATTAGGCCCTTTGATCTTCGTGAGAAATCCAATGTCCATGGTTATTCATTGAATAAGGCACAAAATGCACAGATCCAGGTAAACTTGCCAAAAAATATTTATATTATATATACATAAATTTATACACGCACAAAATGGTCATTACCGGCATGACTCTTTAGGATAAGTTGGTTATTTTTTTGTGATTGCACAATAACCTTACACAGGGTAATTGTTAGCAGTTCATTCTGATCGTGTATAAAACACTTGTATGTAAAAAAAATAAAATTTAAAATAAAATTAAAAAAACAATGCAGTTGAATGATTAGAGACCTATCTTGTTGTTTGCGGTGTTTCATGAGAAATGGGAAAACTTGGGGAGAGTTGTAACTTGGCATGCATAGCTACAGTGTTATGCTCCTCAAGGATTGTTACCAGTGCCAATAATTCATAACTAATGAATTCAAAGGCAATGTTCAAACAGGCTACTAGAAACCCTTCCATCCTACATGTTCCTATAGTTGTTCCCTAATGAATCATCACCTGCCTTTGTGTCTAAGAAGACACATTAATTTTGCTACATTAGCCCAGTCCTCCAGCCACCATGGACACCCAAGATGGATGGTGCATAAACGTTCATTTAATTTGGCATCAAAGCCTCCACTTTAGAGACTGCTTCGAAAAACCAAAATGCAAACAACACAAGTCAGAAATAAGCATGAGAAATTCTCCCTAGTCTGAAACACATAGCAGCAAGTACGTTTATTGTAATACACCAGAGATGGCAAACCTGATCCATGGAGAGCCACTGTGCGTACGGGTCTTTGGGATGGCCTCTCAATCAGCCAATAGTAAAGTCCATTCCTGGGGACCCACTCTTATTGGCTGATTGAGAGGCCATCCCAAAGACACGTACGCATAGCGGCTCTCCATGGATCAGGTTCGCCACCCCTGGTAATACACCTTGGGCAGCAGCTTTGCCTGGCAGCTACAAGTTGTTCCCTTTTTGACTGACTGCACATCCAATAGCATAAGTGCCTTTTATTTTCTGAGTGCTTTAAAATGTGGATAAGAATCTGCTCATTAAGTTATGTCCAAAATTCACCATCTGTCAGTACTCCACAGGTACATCTCTAAGACAAGGTCATACTTTTATGTACAGCATTACATTAGATCTTCAACTTTCCTCCTGGGGCACTTGACTAAACCATACATCTTTTCTCATTTAGCAAAGTTCACATTTTAATGGGAAGACAGTGCTCAGTGGCAGTGTAATGGAACCCATTCTTCAAGTATATCCATGTTGCGAATCTCCGACCTGGGAATGGCAAAGCTGCAGGAAGCTACTGGTCTGGCTCCACCATGCAGCGTGTTCTCCCCCCAGACACATCGGAGTGACAGATGCCATGACCATACATGTCCCGAAGCTCTTAAGGAAAACCTCTAATACGCCGTAAGCTGTATGTTTCAAGAGATGTTCAACAAAACAAAAACAAGTAGTACTGCTGGAAAGTAGCTTTCTCAGCCACTGGTAAAATTTTCCCTTTTCAAATACTCCAGGTCGGTTGGGTGTCCCAGTGACATTAGGACAGCCCTGTTTAGGTTCGTATTATAACATCCGTCATTCTTTAGAATGCAAGGAATCGTCTAGTGCTCCTCAGTAGCTGTATTTGTGCACAGCTCTCGTCTGTGTAGTCTGTTGCACAAAACCACTGGGCTTTGGAGGAACGTCTGGTTTTAAAGACGGGGTCCTTTTGATCCCCATTTGGGGCAGAGAGCCCTGCCCATTGTAGCTGCTCTGTCTAGACACAGAGGGCTGAGGGTGGGCTGCTACTGTTGCAGCATGCGAGTCCAATCTGGAAGGAGGTGTGGGGGGCATATAACCCCCTCTGTTGATACTGGACTGCCGTGACACAGCAGCTCCATTGGAGTTCATGCTTTTTGGAGGTGCTGATATAGAGTGCCTCTGTGAGGAGCTCCGATGGTAACCCCTCTGTCTCTCTAAGGTACTCATTTGTCCCGGTGGGCTGGTTGGCGTGGTGGGCACATCCACCCGTTTCGTTGGACTATTCCGGGGGAGGGATGAGGAGGGTGAGTACAGAGATGCTTCTCTGCTAGGGACTTTTGGCGGGATCTCCGTCATAGTCATGGCGTCCATCGCGTTCTGCCGAGACTTGGGCATATCTACGAGAATTGCTTTCATGTTAGTGGCTTCGTTTTCATTCAGGTGCTTCAGGAGTTCATTCAGGGTGTTCCTTGCATCCACCGAGCGCCTGTGCTCTTTCCGGCTGGACCTGGAGCTGCCACCGTGCTCGGTGTGTTGGACTTTGCGCTCCGGATGTGGCACATCTGCACCGGTGAAAAGGGCCTGGTAGCTGTGGGTGGCGTTAGGAAGAACAACTGCACTGGGAATGTGGGCCTGCCCGATAGCCGAGTGGGGGGGCGGGCTGGATGAGAAGTACTGGGGGCTTTTGGCTGCAGAGTCTTTCCGAGGTGTGCTGATCTTGCAGTGGGCCTTGTCCCATTGATTTTTTGCTGGCTGCAGGCCCTTCTGCTGAAGAACGGGTGTAGATTCTGGGGTCGGGAGGGCAGCCAGTTCTGGGGGTTGACCCTGACTACTTAGTATAATTGTCTTTGTGTCGCCAGTTGCCGTATCTTTTCCGTTACTCAGCAGGTTTGTGTAAAGTTTAGGGGAGTCTATACTTTGCTGGTACTCCTTCACAGGGCTATCAAACAGCCCGTTAAGTTTCGCAAAGCTGCCTGCCGAGTCTGTGCAGGACTGGGCAGACTCTGCGTCTTTGTGGACCCTCCTGGGCTTCCGTAGGAAGGCGTCCCGATAGCAGTACACCACCATTCCAGCTATGAAGGCCCCGAGCAGAAAGGCAGCGAACACACAGGTTATCAGCACATTCATGTGGACCATTTGGTTCGATTCCCCAGACTGAATCTCCCATATACCTGAAAAAGAAATAGCAGAATTTAAATGATTAAATTTAATTAGAGCCGTATGGTTTTATTCTTTTATATGTGAGATTTCTCTAAGTTCTCACTGGCCAGTGTCCTATCTGCATTTTCCTGGTGTTTAACTATCTACCTAAATCCAAATCATATGAACCGTGGGGGGAAAAACTAAACAATATACAGATCTGTTACTACCATTACCCTTTGAAAGGATAAGCAGATCACTGTGGTATTTGAAGGAGCATACAATATAGCATTAGTCAGTAACATGCAGATTGCATGGATATGTTTTCAAATTACATAGAAAGACTTAGAATAAGTAAAACAGTGAACCAGAAACTAGAACTTTCTTTCCATGACGTATTCTTGTCTTGCATGGGAGTTTCCTGTGTATGTGGATTAGTGAATACATATACCATTGTGAAATAACTGTACACCACTTGAGGAAATAAGTTTTCTGAATGACGTTGAGTTTTTAAAATCTATAGCAATTTTACCCTTGTTAGGTTCAAGAGCCTGCCAAACAGCTGTTTCCATGATTGGGGAGCAACTGCATTTTAGAAATGGGTTCAAAAACTGAGGAGAAATGGGTTCAAAAACTGGGGAGAAATGGGTTCAAAAACTGGGGAGAAGCATTATCTAATTGAGATTTGTTAGTTTCCACAGACACAAACAGTAATTTAACAATGCAGTGTGTTACACAGACCTTAGAGCTAAAACAGAGTAGAGTGTATAACATAGGCCTTTGGGAATTTTCTACAACTGTGGGTTAGAGGCATCTACCGGCAGTGAGAGGGAAAGAAGACCAAAGAAAGGAAAGTTTAAGGGAAATCATTTCCCATTAAGTAACAGGAGTGATGCGCATAAACATGGACAGAAAACAGGAGCAGCAGACATAAATCATAAATACAAGCACGAAAAGAAAATTGCAAAAACAAAACTACTGCCATAACAGCTGATGGAAATCCTGGATCACAAAATTCTTGATGCACTGGATTAGAATCCTCCAGCATATGGCATTCCTTGGTGAAAGAACACCTTGTATTACACATAATTACAAACAAATGTCTAGTAATTGCTGCATGACTATCGCACGTATTCCAGCATCCTTCACCCTCAGCCGGCCCTGGTTTAGATGGGGTAGCGTGCTGTCCTGGATTCTGGCTCCCTTTCAAAGACTTGCTAATGGCAGCTATTATTCCAGGATTTCCATTCAGCTGCAGAGCTCCCCCAGCAAAGGCCTTACCCTGCAGGACACCTGGTAATGATTCAAAAGAATGTGAAGTGGCTGGGTCATCTCGAAGCACGAATTTCCTTGAACCAAACAGTTCAGGTTTCTGAGTGGCAATGATCTGAGGTGATTCTATGGGGTCAGATGCCACAGAGGTGACTGAGGGTGAAACCAACTCCATGTCTGTGGTGACAAACAAACGGTCAACAAAAAAATAGCAAAAAAATAAAACATAAAAAAACAGTGTGTGCACGGTGGACAAAGAGCAGAGTTAAGTGCAAACTTAGTTGATGTGGTCAGTAAGCAGTGGGTTAGTTCACTTAGAACAAGGTTTTTTTTAAGTATGCACAATACTGATCAGATTTTTATTAGGACAATTTGTCACTATAGTATTTTCAGTGACCTAGCCTAATATGCTATTGCACAGGCCTGGTATGCACCATCCTAGTATTTAACTGCCCCTAAAACAACATATGTTAGTTGCTTAGCTAATATGTTGCACTCCTCTGCTAACAGTAACAGACACCATGTCAATAGCAAGAGAAAAGATTAGGAAGTCTGTCTTCATTAATGACTATGTGTGCACACTGCAAGAAGGGCCGATGAGGTACAGAAAGGAGAGAGTGTGCTGGATGGGAAGCCATGCAGAAAATGCATATACACAGGGGGGTGGAAATGCTGCTGGTGTCAGTAGAGATGGACCGTATCGCGCCTGGTGTGCAATGAGGCAGCTCGCCCACCTGCCACTACAGTTATGATGGCCAAGAGATGGCCGACCAATGGCTGACGATGGAGTGGAGAGGGCAGAAACAGACTCAACTTAAGGAAAGAAATCAATTGGGGAAAAAAGTAAAACTAACCAGATGTTGGATCACCAAATGATTTGTAATCTGGCGAAGATGTAGTAGCCAAAAATTCTAAAAGAATTAAAGGAACAAGAAATCAGTATAAAGTAATCAAAAAAAGCTCAAAACTAAACTCCTGAAAACCCAACAGCATTTTTATTTTAAATTCAAAAGTAATTATGCGTCACATAGCATATTCTTTTGCAAAGCCAGTTGGGTACACCAGAAAAGGATATTTTTTTTAAACTAGAAACCATTTACTTGAAATAGGTCATCCTTGTGAGTCTGCTGATAGCTTTGCATGGCATGTTATGAGTAATTACTATGATGTTAGTTGTAAATTAGGTGCATAAAAATGTATCAGGGAATTCCTAGGGCATCTCTGCAAGGTAAAGCATGGTTTGACTCTCACCGTGACAGTCACCCAGGTGTGCTGTATTGCCATACTCCACATCTTGTTCATAACCTGAGCTGCTTAGAGGAAACAAGATATTAAGATATTAGGGGACTGTATCACAGTGTTCTCTTTCAAATACTGGGCACAGTGATGAAGCAGCAGCACCTTCATATAGCTGTTTTAGGGCAGTTGAAAGGAGCGAAGTCTCAAAAATAAATCCAGAAGAAACTTACAGCCCACCAGGCTGGATCTTCTCACAGGAGCCATGAGTCGTCCAAGCACAGTAGGGGTCCCGCGATGCGATACAAGACCTGAATCAGCAACGTCAAGTAAAACTCACTGTTACTTTAGAAGGAGGGAGTTTTCGAATCTCTTATAATGGCAAAGCAGCATCAGTTACGATGAAGCTGAGTGGACTCACTTATGACATGAGCCGTGGCGTTCGCAGCGGCTAAGGGGCAGCCGGATGACGCAGCTGGAGAAAGCCACAAAGATACCATGGTTCTCTTTATCGAGATGCAGAGAGAGAATGCGTCGATCATCCTCGCTGTTTGATTGGCACCTGGACAAAGGGAGAGTAAAGAGAGCGACTTAGGTGGGATATTAATCATCCTATGGGATACCTTGTGGTAAAAGTCCATCAACAGGCTTATAAGCAGTTCAATTCTACAAAAATGTCTTCTGGAAATGTTGTTTAGCAGTATCTATCACACAGTTTACATGCACACTAAGAAAATTTGAATTATTGTTTTAGTCCAACTGAAATTCAGTTTGGTACGGAAATTATAGCACAGGGAGTTTGTCTCGCTAAAACATTTTTACTGTCCTTGGAAGAAAATCTTCACACAAGCTTTTGCATGAGCGCTGCATGCGTCCTTCAAGACATTCATAATCATTCTCATCCTCACTGTTTAAATCACTTCTAGATGGGTTCGCGCAAGATTTGTTGAACTTTTTTTTTTTTTATAAATGCCCTGATATTTATTACAACAAAATCACATCGCATATTTGAAAATTTTCCAATACACTTTATTTCTTGCTCTGCAGTCCTGATCTTGTATCTGATCTTCTGACCAGATTGCAATTAAACCTTGTGTCAGTCACTTCATTTGTCCACGCATCCACTATAATTTTTTTTTTTTTACATCCGTGATGTAATAGGTCAGCTGGAAAAAGCCCAATACTAACAAGCTGAAAGCAGCCATATCACCATGGAGTTGTACATACTTCGGTCAATAAATGGATTCCCCTCCCGTGCATGTATACTGGGACAAGGACAGTAGTCCGATTTTAAATGGTGTAGTTGAGCTGTAACCTTAGCTTGACTTAGCTGTGCATGTAAACATACTGACACATGCGTTGCCCATTCTTGACACCATTTCAACGATGTGCAGGAGGTGCCTGCTTACTTTGCTCGGTTGAAGACATCAATCTCCTCCAGAAGCACACTGCTGTTCAGTGAGGATGTGGAGGACTTCGCCAGGACCTTCAGGAGGATGCCAGCTTCGGAGCCGATGAAAACCACGGTGTAGTTATGATGAGGCCCAGCAGAATTGTCAACTGCTAAAGCAGTCATCCTGTACCTACAAACAGCCTTTTGTTAGCTCTTCCAAATGATGTTTTAACTCCAAGAAATTTAGTGTCACTCTCTTCCTGCTGGAACAGAGGGGTTTACTGACCTGACACGGGTTTTGGTGAACCAGGGCTCGTCCCTGACTGACGGCACTGCGGAATCCATCAAAGGATGGGATTTGATGAAAAGCAGAGTTTCGTCTGGAAAGTCGATGGAGGATTTGTAAGCTTCAGCCAGCCCTCGTCCCGCACAACAGCCTGGCCTGAGGGGAGCACAAGAAGGGATGCATTTACTTTTAGGTTCTTCGGGCCGTTGGTGTTAGCAGATTACTAAGGGCAGTCTGGGGTTAAACTAAGAGTTTCAGTGCCCAGCCCACAAACAAACAGTATCGTATTAGTGTTTTATCTACCGTGGCTTTGGTAGTTTCTCCTCAGGAAAAGCTGTCCAGACTGAGTCAGGCGTCTTCTGCTCTTTAAATCTACCACGAAAGACCTTCTCTATATCAGCCATGGAAAATGCACAAACTGCTGATCCTGGGATACTGCATTTATAAAACAAAGAAAGTGAAAATTCAAATGATGGATACATACAAGCTTTAAAATGATTTCTACTGAACCAATTAGGTGCTGAATAACATATTTTAAAGGTAGGATGGACAGTGCTGGTACCTGTTCAGCTGTGTGGTGAAGACACCAACCACCATGGGCACCCCATTTATATCTATTATATCTGTAATGGACTGCAGGACATCAAAGTAGAAGAAGGATTCTCCAGGGACAGAGCAATTCAGGCGGGCCTTCACAAAGGAGGTCCAGTGCTTCTCCAGAACTCGCTGGGATCCACCCACATCATTCTTGCATATGCGTGCCACGCGGGAGAAGACCGCCTTCAAAGCCAGAGGAAAATGAGAGTAGAGGTGGCCTGTCAGGAGTCTGTATCATTAGAAGATCTTCCAGCTTTGGAATAATCAATTAAGCAGAGAGGCCAATCTTACCAACATCACTGGGTCTTTAAGGTTTGAAAATGCTTAGCAGCCAGTCTGGGCTGTGTCACTGGCTTGTGCCACAACTCAGAGCTAAGTACTCACTAATCAAACTCCGGTACTCTAATTTGCTAAACGAGCTGGGTTAAAGTGAAGGAAGACACTATGGCTTTAAGGCCTTAAATTAACCGCATGCCACAAGTTTAATAATTCAACACAGCAAATCTCCACCCCTGTGCAGGTACTATTCAGAGCATTAGCTTGACTGAAATATTTATTGGTCTGTGGTTAAGAGAGAGTGCTTAAAACCACCTGGCAATTTCCTCAGATCTATTGGTAAAATTCAACCAAACTGCAGTAAGTGGAGTGCATTCTAATACCTTTTGGGGACAATCTGTTATCACTGAACAGAGGGTTGTGAAAAAGGCTGAAGTAGGCATACAAAGCTTGTGTTTATAGATGTACTTTAGAAGCATATAATACATTTTGTATGACACTACAGGGTTGATGTGTTTTGGCGTTTTACAGACAACATTCAACTCGTACCTTTCCCAGGCTGTTGTGCTCTGTCGCTATCTCTCTGAAGAAGAAGTAAACGTAATGCCCATAGTCTACGGCGTGTAAGAAGTGTGGTTCTGGAAAACAGCGTTTAGTTTCAGCTTTGTTTCAGACAGGAAAATGCACATAAGGAATATTAACCTGCAAGGTAAAACAGTTTCAACTTTGAGGAACGATTATGTTTCTAAGATTTCAGAGGCCGCAATCCAGAGGTTGTTAGTGATATAAATAACAAAAATGAGAAAGAGGACCAGCTCAGCACGGCCTGCCCTGCAGCACCTTACCTTTTAACCACTTAGAGTCATACTTGATGGTTCTGAGGGCGGAGCCGTCCCCCATGCTGCGGTAGATCACTGCGTCACTGGCCAGGAAGTCGGCCACAGTGGCCGAGTATAACTTCCCATCTAAGACAACACGTGGGAGAGGTCCTGGCATTACTTAAGTGGAACACTGAGTTGTGTCTGCTACAATAGGCCTTCAATAGACGATAAAACAACTGCATATTTACTAGCTTTGACACTATGGGGCTGTGGTTGCTATGGCCACCGGTGTGCTCTGATCATTGTAATAAAATGATGATTAATGCCTGCGGTGGGGGCCAGGCCCCTCACAGAGTCTCCAGCATTTTTATCCCAGACCCCCACGATCCTTGAAAGAGCCATTCATCATGTTGACTTATTATTTGGTAGGCTTTTCATACCAGCAAATAGTGCAACGTTGGTCTGCTTGGCATCAAATGGGCATCTTGCCAAGCCACTGATTTCTTCGCCATCAAACTCCAGGTTGTCTAGCTGAAGGACAAAGAGAGGCAGGAAGCATGACTAAGCGGCGGGTTCCCCAGTTTGTGGGGCGATGACACACATACATACATGCATGCAAACACACACACACACACACATATAGGATTACAATGTTAAGGCTGAGCTTACCCTGTAGTATCTGCACATAGGGTTAAAGCCATTTGTGCCACAGATGAACACTAGGTCTTCGTTTCGGGGAACTAACACTTTGATGAAATTATGGCACTCGTCCTGAGAGGTGAATAGAGAGACAAAAGAAAGGCGGGACTATCATAAAGTCATAGGGAGCAAAGCGGGTTCAGCGCCGCCTAATCGGAGCGGGTCAGTGGCTGCGAAGCTTACCCGGTGTTTCCCCTTCATAGCACAGGTTTCTCGGTCTGCTTGGCCTGACCGCCATGTCAGTTTCTGTGTGTGGGGGGGGGGAAACTACTTGGTTTCTGCTGCATGTCCAATCTAGTCACAAGCTCATTATGGATCATTTCTGTGATTTAATTGGAAATTTCATAGATATGGGTTAATAGGTAACAGTGTCTGCACTTACCCTATAGGGAATAATCTCATTCCTGTAGGACTCTCGTAGACTTACTAAATAAACCTGGTCTCTGTCGAAAAAAGGAAAAATTTAGGGCAAAGCGTAAAAAAGGGCTTTTTAATACAAAAATCTGCCAAGAACTAATGGTTTTGAACATGGGTATCAGCCGTAAAGCACTATCAGCTGTATAACAGCCATAAACATTGCGGCACAGAAGTACCAAAGCCCAGTATAATGAAGAGGTCTCTCAAAGATTTACCTGCCAGCAATGAAAAGTGTGTCTTGAATTTTTGTCATCAACTGAAAGTCTAGCCTGTGCAAAGATTCGTTCCCAATGGACCGTCCTCGGAATACTGGATACTGTCTTGAATCTGTGAAACAGATCAGCAGATGCATTATTCGCCTTGATAGTCACTTATGAAAACATTACATTACATAGGGGAGTTGACTTGAATATATGACAAGTATAATTTTCATTATTTTCATGGGTGTCATCAACCAGTTTAACTGACCTCCCATTGGTTACTTTACTGGTTCCCCTTGGATCAGTTTAGGGATAGACTTCACGAGACTGATTTCTCCCACCACTGTGCTCAAGATGCCTGATGTCAAAGATCATGTTGGTAACTCCCTGTACACTCACATTCTGTTATTGTAAATGTGTGCAAATACACATTAAATTAGTCCAAATCAATTTATCTGCTGCTATGTTAAACCATACTTAGTTACTTTTAGCCGGTGGGGCCAATTATAAATAGTTTTATTCTGACTTTTCACTTGAGCAATGGAGAAAAGCGAGCAAATGGCACAAGAATTCCAACAATTTTCTTTGAGCTTGGTAATGTGGGCAGAATGGTGGACAGCAGCTTGGGTACCTGTGGCCTACAGGGAGAACTTACAGTGGTAGTCTGTAGAGTCCATGGGCGTGTCATCTTCAGGAAAGCTGATTGCCCAAAGGCATGAGGTCATCAGTGACACCAGACAGAGTAGGAGGAGTCCGCTTGGGCTCATGGTCAACGCAGAGAGCGGATGCTTCCTGTTTCAGAGAAATGCGGACGTTACCTGCAAAACACAGAGGCAGCACAGAGTGTTCAGCATCTGTGCTATGTTTGTCGATATTCGCCTGACCTGCCGATCACCTCTAAAAGCTGTTCCATCTGCTACACGCAGCACAAATCGGGGCACTGGTTTCACTTGCCATGTTGAGCGGTTCTAATTTTATGCCAGGTTTCCCGTGTCATGAGCTGGCAAACATATATTGTTACAGCAGTGCTGTACTGCCCTAGAAGATCGAGGGAGTTGGTGACATGGCACAGACACACGTCAGCATACATGACATCATCTAATCTGCCAATACCCTTCCTAAAAACCCATCTCCCCTGAGGGTCTTTGTGTATTACGGCTTACTCTGCAGCAACAGTGATGACAACACCACCGCAATGGACAAGGGCTGATGTAACCTAGAGGAACCTCTGTAGCATGAGTGTCTCTATCCAGCCTGCAAGGGTTAACAAACACGACACGTTGGGCTCTGCCTTGTTCTGAGGGTAACGGCAACTGGAGACTAACCGTACGCATATTAATGAATGTTGTACAGTAAAATATTTATGAGGCAAACAAATTATTCATGTGGGCAGAGTCTGGATAGATATAAACAATTTACAGGGAGACAACAAACAGCTCATGAAATGGATTAGCAGTGGGAAGTAGAGCAGCGGATAGAATCCTGACATACTGTTGATGAAAGCTTCCCCCCTCTACAGCCACGCATCAGCATTGACAATTTTTCAATTAGTCCCAACACACACCTGCTCCACACTTATGAGCCACATTGACTGCTGATCCATTTAGAGTTTTGACAGATTATGGTGGCAGGCACAGCAGAGAGGAATATTATAGATCTAACTGAAGCATTAACCGCTTTTCATCGTGCTGGGTGCCACAGCGAGCGTTCTGGGATGAGTAAGTCAAAGGGGTCATTCTACTGGAAGTGGTACTGCACCCCCCTGGGTGACCATTCCCCCCCCTCCATTTTTAATTCAAATTTGGAAGTCTGACGTTTTTCAGACAAGTATATATATATATGGGTTTTTTTTTTATTATTTACACCCACGTTTTAACACACTGAGGACAGGAAATGATGCCACAACAATCGTTGCTACAGATTTAAAGGAAGCCAAACCATTTTTTAAAACATTCACAATACCTAAAAGGTTAGGTGTTGCCTGCTGTATATCCATTTCCCCCCAGGGGATATTTTATACAGCATTCATTATTAATGGCACATTAAAGCTTTGATTTATAGGTTCAGTGTGGGTCTGTAGAAAGAAATGGAGAAAAATGTAATCTAAAGGATTTCTTTCATATTGCCAATCACCACAAAGCAAAAGAAATGGTATTATAACATACAGCAATATGTCTTTCTGCCCCCACTGTACCCAAGTCTCTGAAAATCCTGGGATGGAACTAGTATCATACAACCTTACATTTAGATTTTACCCGCACACTAACTATGAAAACCGTTCTGTAATTATCACAGGGGTTTCCGTATACTGAGCTCACGGTATTTTTCAGCTGATACTGGATGAAACGTGAGTTGATGAGAAAAGCAATAGAGCCTTCAAAGTCCTAGTGGAAATTGCTGGTTTTCTAGATTGTCCGGTTTGTTGCCCTAAATCCTTCGCCTGCATCAAAGGGGCTTCTGAAGGCTGTGTTTTATGTGAACTACTGCAATAAGAAAACAAGCCAACGCTCGTGCACATTTTATACCTTGTCACAACACGCTACACTGCCCACAGCGATACTGCTAAATGGCAACGTGAAATCTGATAGACAGTGTTTGGGGGTCTGTTTTGTGATGCAATACAAAAATTGAGGCGTTGGCGTTTATTCCACACAGAGTTATCAACGAGTTAGAATCTGGAACGCAGTTGCAACTAGGATGAACTTCTGTAGATTGTGGCAGCATCACTACTCCTCTGCTTGCATAGTAAGAACGTGTGATCTTGCAGTATTTGTGTGCAGATTATACCAGCGTTTGTTTTCTTTCAAAGAGACGGAGGGCTGCAGCTCTGCCGCCGGCGGCATCACGCCCTCCAGTAGACATGGGAACGCGAGGTACGGAAGGAGGTGCGGCGCTATGGCTTTTATAGGCGCAGTTTGCACTTTAATGATCCAAGAAAGCACATCGCCGCAGCTGTGATGTCCGGCTCCCCCTCGGCCATCAATCTCCGCCGGCAGGTCGGGACGATAGAAACTTCATGTTCCGGGTGTTAAGTTTAGTTACCAAGGACTGCCGTGCACTGTCCGCATGAATAAAGCAGCCGGCTGCAGCGTTAACACTCCACCGACTACGGCCGTCTTTGGTTGACTCGCTTATCCGCAAGATTGCAGATACCGTTTGGATACAGAGGGGAACTTTGCTCCGGTGCTGTAAAAAATGCAAGTCTTGTCAGGTTAACAATAGACGGAGCAAACTAACAATTGCAATAAATAAAACCTAACCCACGTTGTGTACATGCTTTTAATAATAATTCTGTTTTTAACAAAAACGTACACGACCTCTGTACCCTTCGTACTATTAATACGGCTGTCAAACAGTTATCAGTCTAAGTACTGCGTCGTCGGAAATGTATAATAAGGTAGAGTTCGTTACGCATTAACATTATGTGCATAATAGGGAAAAGTACACGTAAATACTACAGAAAATTTTAATCGGAACTATCTTAAAATTTTAAACTACATATGCATGTAAGCACTAATAATACCTTGCTGTATATTTAGAATGCAGGCACCAGAAAGAGTGGCTGTGAAAGTGACAAAGGGCAATCATCCGACTAGCAAAGTGAAGCTGCTGCTCCTGCAAAACGTCGGGTAAGGGCCAAGAGTGATGCAATAGCAAACTCGACCGACATCTACTGCTTTAAACGCATCAAACCGTTTTTAAAGCACCATTCTTTGTTTTTTCAGATATAGGTAATTATATTCCCAGCGAACACACATGTGAAATGTATGTGCGAGAGCTGAGTTGACAAAAACTAGGTATGGCCACCCAGATATGAATATTTCAGATATGAAATAGCCCAACACGCCCGTAGGTACATAGCGAGAACGCACGATAGCTATACTGTATATTCTTATGTTATTATGCGGTTTAAAATATCCCCGATAGAGTTGATATTTGCGATGGCGTAATGTCTATAGATAAGATTACAGAATTTATTTTATACTTGTGCTTGAAATTATACACCATATAATTCGAGATGGGAAGGATAATAAACTTGGTATCATTTATAAGCAAAAACACTGTGTAATACACGTAAAATTATAAATAGTTCACTATATCGAGTCGCTATACAGCTTCCAAGCATCACTAAAATTGACTTACATGTACAGGACGTCCAATTGAAATACAAAACAAAAACAGTAGGAACCCACCTGGAGGTTTCCAAACATTCATGAAATCTAACACCGGCTCGTCCAGAGCTATTCCGCAGCATTTCCCATTTTTATGAATCCGGTCAATTTCGCGTAAAAATCTTGAGAATCAGTCCTTTGTCCTGGGGGTTTCTTCGCTTGTGTCTTTATCCAGTACAAGTCAACTTCAACATTGATTCCGATGCCAAGAAAGACAAAAAATTTCCTCCTGAGTTGTCAATCTATCCGGTCCCGCGTTAAAGCTTTCTGATCTTTAAAGCTGAAGACTGATCTTACGGCGTAACTGTGCCAAAATCCCACTGACTGTATCGTCCTTTTCGTAAATAAGTTTACCACTCCAGTAACAGAGAGAAAATCACACAGGAGAGGTGTGCACTCTTGTATTGTGAGCTATATCAGCTACAATAAATCATGATGTTTCACTACATAATTTAAGCATTTCACATGTTTTGCAAGTGAAAGTACTACATGCCTGGATATAGCGTGCATAAAAATAGCTCATCCAGCGCTATTTTTGTACTTCACAGAGTCGCTAGATGAGTCGGCTGTACAGTATTAGAATACGGAACACTGTCAGGCGGAATCTTTTCCCCTTTCGGCTTTCCTCCTTGGTTAAAACAATGCAATTTTCTCAGCACGTAACTCACCTCATCGGAACAGAAATTATGCTCGTTTTATATCCTCGGGTATAGCAAGAAAATCCAAGATGCGAACTCTCCCAACTTCTCGCAGTGCGAACTCCACCAGCGCAAAAACAAACTGATACCCTGCGAGGGTGTAATGCGATCTATTCCTCGTCGCTCCATGGAGAGAGTCGTTCTGCCGCCTACCAATAAGCGCTGCACTGCTCTACATCCCTCCTCCAACCATTTCTTCATCCCCTTCTCCTGAGAGGTGGGTTCGAGCAGTGCTGCTTTCATTCTCAATATTTACAGCGCGTCTATCATTTCATTTTACACCTAGAACCAGCTACCTCAAAAAAGAGGTCGCGGTTGGAATGATTTGCAATTGTTCCAAAGGACTTACGTTGTTCGGTTATAAATATCTTGAGACGTAACCTTTACTTTGATCAGCGCAACCAAACAAGCGGGGACTTAAAGCCGTTTAATACGGACAATTATTCGATTATACCATAGTACTGTAATGTGACTCACTGTGTTGTTTTTAAATAGATCATTTGTTTTTCAAAAGGAATATGCCTTATTTGATTTTCACTTAAGTGGACTTAAATAGTAGCAGTTGTTTTTTTTCATAAATATCACTAAACTAAAAAGGAATTGTCTGTCCCCTGCTATGGACCGAAAAATCTGGATCATTTGGACGCCAGTACGGTAGAAAGGTTGCAGACTAATCTCATTAAATGTAATTGACTGCGATGTGAAAGCCGCGCGTGCAAAGGAAGGACACCGTCCGCCAACTGGCACCTGTGTGCGGGGACCTATTGTTTGCATAAGATTAAGTATTTGTCTCCTGGTTAACAAAACCATTGCTATTTGTATTAGTTCGATACGAGGCAACGAAAATGAAAGGAAAAGAGAAATAGTAAGTGGTCATAATTTCATTTGCACGTGGTGCACGCGCACATAGCATCTTATTAAAAGATTTCTTGCTGAGTTCTTTTCTTTTAAATATTAATAACGTTGACATAAATTCTGTCCCTGCAACCTTACCGGTAAGGCACTTGAATTAAAGAAGGGCAGAGGCCCTGCATAGTCATTTGTCAGCACTGTCCAGCATCCCCACCTTGTTGGTGGAAATGACATCATTATGCTTGCATGAGTGCCCAAAGACTGGATATTTGAAACATGGCATGGCTGTGTGGTTATCCTCTGGTGAACTGGCACCTTTCCCTGGATGTGTCCGTGATTATTCTAGAGGCTCAAATGTCAGTGACCACTAACTTGGAGATGATAAAGTAAAAGAAAAGGCAATTTCATTAAATTGCCCCAGATTCTTTCATTATTGTGCTTCGAAGGTGAGGTGTCAACAGTGGTTTTTGCTCTTTGGCACTTCTTAATGAGAAGCATACAGATGACTTTTTAAGACTGCAACCCTAACCATGGCCCTTTGCCTCTCCTGCATTCCCAACACTGTGTAGATCTTGACTTGCGTCTCAAGGCTTTTTCACTCTGTACAAGACTATTATCCTTTGGGGACACTGGGATATTCATGACCGTTAACATTCTGAGCCTGCCGATTTTCACCTTAGCGACTAAGCCAGCTGCCAGATCTGTGAACCTTCCAGTGAGTCCAGTCTCAAACCCATAATGACAAGGGGAAGTCTAATTAGTGTTAAGGAAGAAAAACCAGTGCAATGACTTTAATTGCTATGCTGTACGCAGCTTATACAAGTGGGATATAGTCAGTTAGCAGGCGTGTTCTTTTAGGCAGGATGAATAACCATTGAGAGGGTCCTGTGTATTGACACGGCATGGTAAGATGGGGGGAACTTGTGAACCTAGTCTCTCATCTGCCTCCAGGGGCAGAGGGACCAGGCTGTTTCCTGGCTACATGCGGAACTGGCATGCTTCAGCCTGATTTGCGGACAGGAATATCTCCGCAGATGGTCAAGCCACAGAGTCCCTGCCACCTTGTAGGCTTCTGTGACAAATGGGGGACGAGTACTAGTGTTGTGCTGAAACAGACATTTAATCTGTCAGTTAATGCTTTTGTGGGGGGGGAGGGGGTGATTATGATAAAATGTCACTCTTAAACCTACGTATCTGTGTAAAGGCTGATTTATTTGTATAGAAGCCATCTTGTCTATTGAATATATAGATTTTACCTAATTGTTGATATTTCTATGGAATAAACCACCATCTGGTCTAATGAACGAAATAGAAAGTCACCATCACTTAAATCTGGGCACTTTTAAAATTATGGAAGGGTCTTGGCTGCAGATGTTATTATATTAGTCCCTGTGGACGGGGAAGCGCAGGCACGTCTGAAAGGGCTGCCGTGTCATGGCTCTCTATCTTGCTATTCTCCAGGAGGATCTCCAAGCGTGGTTGTGGCCCTGAGGCTTCTAGGGGGGTAATTATTTCAGGACGTTTGTGATCCTCTGAAATACTGTCTGTCACGTGCAAGAAAATGTGCAGCCTTTAGGTATGAAATCAAGATGCTTTCTTCCCCCCAGTATATAATGAGAGCCATGACCGGAAGGCACTCTAGTAGCATGGGGGGCAGTGGAAGCTGATCAGACAAGTCATCCATTACTCTGACAGAAATCAAATTAGCTGTCATTTATCTAGTCAATATTTTACACAGCACTACTATGCAGTCTGTTTGTTTACTTAATTGATGAGGTACACTCTCAGGCATTTCATGACAATTACTTTCTTATTTAGTCATGGAAATGAATTGAGAATTAATTATTTTTCCCAGTAATTGCCCAGCCAAGAGGATCATAATTTGTGGGGGGAAAGATGGGATTATTTTTTAAATTGTTTTTTAGTTTTTAGTGTTTACAACTGACATCAGATAAATATGGAGTAATTACTGTATGAAAAAAATTATCATCTGAGTGAATTGAAACATTATTTAATAATGCAAACACTATTTTCAAGTTACTAGCAAGCAATCGGTTACATCATGGTGTGTGTGTGTGTGTGTTGTACCTGTAAGCAGGAAATATTGCTTGCAGTGTAATTGTTTGGTGTTACTATTAGTTATAGCTGTTGCCATTAACAAAACTTCAGTGGGATCTGCCTCAAATGGTTGATGCACTTTACGCAATTACTCTATAAATGGTTTTGGAAACTTTTCTTAAAAATAAATTATACAATGGATAAAGGTCGTAAAGATGCATTGAGGCATTGTGATAATTCAATTATTAAGGTGGTGATTTCACTGCATTGTCATATAACGTCAGAATCAATTTTTTGGGGCAAAATAAAGAACCTTCTGGGTTGCACTCTCTATATGAATATGCTGCAGGTAGATGCACAAATTAGTACCACCGACATGCCGTTTTCCAAAACAAAAGATGGCAGGGAAGGTTCATTTATATTTATAAAGAATGCACTGCTTCATCATCTTAGCACTACAGTGGTGATATTTGCACTACGAGACTTTGGGAAACTTCCCTGTGTTATGGTGCAGAACACTGTCTTTCATAATCTTTGAGCTGTGATGCTTTTGGTAAACAACTCTAATTTTTACCACAATAAAGTACTTTTTCCTAACTATGGCACCAATAATCAAAACTCTGAGGTAGCTTCTATCTAGCCAAATGAAAAGTAATGTTAGACTTAGAGATGCATGATATTGCATCGGTATTGGCCGATATTTGTTAAAAATCAAGATGTTGGCATTGGTCCGATGGGTTGGTCTTGTCCGATACTTCAAATTTTACACAGCATTTCACGGTAGCAACACCAGAGCCAGAGGCATAGCTACTAAAATAATGCGTTGTACCATCAGCGAGGGATTTTCTTTGCACATTCACCATTTGGCCCATATCGTTTATAATTAATTATCAATCTGAGGGCCAGATTTAATTTTTTGTTTTCTGCAGAATGAAAATCAATGCAACATTATTCTGCAAATTTGCTCAGTGAGTTTCACTGTTTGCCCACCCTTCACCTCCATGAGGTAGCGCTTCATTTAATCTTTTTGTTTTTTTTTCTGTACAGTTCAGTAGTTTTCCTTTTTGACTATTTACACTGGCTCGTTCTCACTGATTAATAACAATAAAAAGTAATATTCTGTGATTTTACTTTCTTTGTACTCCATAAATAGTGTTTAATTAAGTTGTCATGGTAATATCTTTTCAGTGAGGTTAAAAAGGACTTTAGGTCATCAGAATAACTGATCAATTTTATTTGTATAATGCATTTTCACAGTATTACATTGTCTCAAAGCACTTTACAATATTCATGCCCAAATCCCCCAGTGAGCCAGCCAGAGGCAACAGTGGCAAGGAAAATCTCCTCAGTAGGAAGAAACTTTTGGAGCAACCAGACTCAAAGGGGGAGCCCAACCTCCGGGGACTGGCAGAGGAAATGAAGAAAATGAAGAAAAAGAATCCAGATTTATACAATTCAAATTTTAAGATTCAGGAGAACATGCGGAGGGCAGGCAGGTGATGGTGCTGTTTCTGGTGACCCAGCAGCAAGGGAGGCGGCAGAGGTGCAGCCGGGCAGGAGGGTGAGCAATCGAATTGTGATACAAATTAAAGATTGATGATGCAATGAATAATTTCTTCAATAATCATAATTGAATCAAAATACCTTGGGGTCCACAATTTACAACCCTACAATGGATATTTTGAGTTGAATTTCTGTATGTGTCTAGTGCAGACGTAAGCAGCGTGTGTGTAGACATGGATGCTTCCCCTTTCTTTGGGGCGTCAGAGAGAAGGACAGGTGCAGATTGCACTTGTGCTGACCACACCCTAGAGCTGCACTGGGTATGGGGCCGGTGTGACAGTGTTAGACTGCCTGTGCAGCACATGTGGCCAAACAGCCCTCCCAGAACAGCTGTGATTCGCACATGTAGACAAACACACCCACGGCGCCTTGCCGGCCCTGGGCCAGAGCGGCTCCATCCTGCCAAAGCCAGTGCCCCCTTCTCAGACTGCACACTGGTCTGCTCTCAGCTAAGTGCCTCACGGAGATGGGCCTTGGAAACATAAGCCGAAGCCCCTTTATCCAAGTGCTTTTTATCTGAGATTTCAGCGAAGTCCCTAATGTACAGTGTGCAGGTTTTTACTCAGGCAGAAACTCACAATACTTGAGGTTATCAACCTAATTATTTTGAAATGGGGAAAAAGTTTGTTTTACTATTACCATGGTTTTGGTGAAGAACTCTGCCAAGTATTGGTGAAGAACCAGTAAGGGAAAATTAAAGGCGTTACTCAAAAATAAAATTTTAGAAATTGAACTGGTGGTGGCTGAGCTTAGTTGACTGTGAGACAGCTGACTTTCCTGTTGGGTTCACAGGGATTAACATTCACAGACTTTCTGAATGCCTGTGACTTTGGACAGGTGCGAACAGCAGTGCCTTCAGAACAAAAAGCTGCAGACTCAATGTCTAGGATGAGTATTGCAAGTACTGGAATTTATCAGTGCATTTACATGCATCTTCTTGTCTATTAAAAATCCGCCCCTGCCTTTTTCCCCAGGACAGATATCAGGGCCAGCAATGACACATTAAACCAGGTGCTAGGACCCAAATACACCCAAAGTTTTTGACCCCTACTCAAATGCTTACGGTTTCTCAGAATAATAAATGCTGTTCCCATTACATAGAACTGCAACAAGAATGCAGGGTGTTCTTTAAGCTTTGCAGATGGGTAGATGGGTCCTTTTTATTGCATAGATACTTGGGGAGCCAAGAGCAGCTGGAGAGTGTAATCCTGTCTCAACAGGTCACACCGTTAGACAAGCTGCAGCAGGTTTTTATTGTAAGATTCCTAATTAACCAAGACCAATAGGGAAATCAATTAATCTGCTATCAGGCAGGGTTAAAAAAACATGAATGCTTTCCTCTCCAACAGTTTAAGTCTTTTTACTAGCTGTGATGTGCTTAAACTAGCTTCAAGCTTTAAACATATAAATTTTTTATTTTTTATAAAATGCATACAGTGAGCCAAGCATAATATCGAGGGAGATTTAAACAGAAACAGCAGTCAGCACTGAGGTTTCTGGCTTTATGTTAAGGCATTGAACAGAATGTGTCCTTCATTAAAGCTTTGCCTGTTATTGAACCGCCAACTTCCTAACTGGACAGTGTGAAAACGGTACATTTTTAAAATGAAGTCTTTAGAAAACCTGACACTGCAAGTAACTGTGATGCAACAGTATCTGAAATGAAAATGCTGTATATTCTATGGTAAATGCCTTTTGGTAAATGTGTTGTAGTGTGGTTTGTAGTTGAAAGATATTCAAGAGGGTCTGTTATAGTCATAACCTACATTTTAATTATTTCAGACCCTCCTGGCACATGAGGTGCCACCTTCCTTAACAGCCTAGTGCCTGTGAAATTGGGGCAGTGTTAGGGAATACGAAAGCCTAGGGGTAGTGGGGGCGTAATTGCACTGAATGATCATGAAGTGCATTCCTGAAAAACCACACTTCTATTAACAATCCCCTGTTGGCTCATGGGTTGGCTTGGCAACATCAAAGGAGATGAAAGGATGAGCGTGATAGGTACCTTCTTGCAAGCTCAATATATACTCACTTAAATTTACAGTTAATCGTGCTCTGTATAGTACACATCATTGACAAATCTGGTTTTTACACTCCTTATGCCAGGGGTCTTCAACTGCGGTCCTGGAGAGCTACCGTCCAGTAGGTTTTCTATCATACACGGCTTCTGATGAGCCTCACCTGTCCTCAGGTAAATACCAGGAACAGGTGTGGCTCATCAGAAGCCAAGTGGGACAGAAAACCTACTGGATAGTGTTGCAGACCCCTGCCTTATGCAAACAAATAAAGCTTTTTGTTGTTTCCATCAACGAGAATATAATCAGACATACTGAAATGCAGGGATCCCCTGAACTGGGGTGGGGTTGTATGAAATCTAGTTTTAGAAGACAGAGGAATCATTGCTGAAAACCTCTGGCATCACCAGAGCAATTGCAGTAATTGTAATCCTATCATTGTTTTGATTGCCTGCACAGGTCAGCTCGGGAACCTAATCATAGAACCAGTCAAAACGTGCTTCACAGCTCAGATGAGACTCAGTTTCCTGTAAGTCGCTCTTCCTGGAAGAAGAGTGATAATCTTTAGAATTAGGCGTTAGAGTGATAGTTATTGTTCAAATTAAAGCATTCATATGCCTTTGCAGCAGACCTGAGAGACGTCGAGATCCAACGAGAGCGGGGAGATGAGCAGCTAAATTAGATGATGTGGAGCCACCTTGGACAGATCAATTTCCACATTCAATTGATCTAAGAGGCTTTTCCCAGGGTGGGTGAATATTATCGTGAACAATGACTGCATAAGAAATGAGTTAAGAATTTGATACATATTCAGTGAGGAAAAAATGTTAGATTAATGTACGTGCGGAGACATCTGTTCCATTTCATCCTTTCCGGCCTGAATTAACAGTTTCCCCAATCAGCAGCCTCACACAAGTCCAGCCTTAGTCTTTTTATCTTAGAAATGAAGTGTCATGCTGTACATGCGGGCGAACTGATAAATGCATTCAGTGTTTTAATGGCTGCCATAGTCCATATCCTGTCTTATTTCTGTCATGTCATTGAATTACATAGAAATATAGGTTCTAGAATGATTACCTATACATAATAAAAGACTGCTGTGTCATTGCATTTCCCAGTAGAAGGTAGTAATCTGTTTCTTGGTAAGTCTTTATCTCTGAAGTAACAATTTTGACAGAATTCTGCATTGTGGGGTTGAAAGAGTAGGATGCACAGTGCACACCATTAAGCTCATCCTGTGAGTAGCTTAGGTTGAGCTGTATCAAATGTCAATAGAGTGGCATTTCGGCAGCTGTTGAAAAGAAAGGGTGGTTTTACTGAGCCTTAACAGATCACAGTTCTTCAGTTGTTCTTAGACATTTCTGCTGAATCATTATATTGTTTTCAGCTGCATCGTAAGGTACTTTAATTAAGTTGAAGTATTAGGCTCTAGGTTTCCACAGCATTGATTTGTTTTATTTTCTGCTTTTTAAAATTAATTAATTTTTTTAAAGTGACGTCGGCAAGCGGCATATAGATGTGTCACCTAGAAATGGGCTCATTTCAGAAGCTGCAATCGCTTACGGCCAT
>JAODUD010000008.1:7661297-7674151 GCA_026784285.1 Stomatorhinus walkeri
GGGGGGGGCAGAGCAGCCTGATCTCCGCAGCTTTAGAAGGTAAGAGGAAGGGGGTGCACCGAAAACTTCATGACTAATAACAAAGGCCACATGGACAGTTCACATTCATGACCAGATATGTTTTTAACTCATTCACATGCTAATTGATGGCAAATCAATTTAATGATGGGCCAGTGTCCCGGAAAGGCACGTACGCACACACCCGCCTTTGAGGCTCTCTTCAAATGCCCTTTACGGTGCGAATGATGAGTTATTGTGTCTGTTAGCTGCAGCAGTGAAATGAGAAGGTAGTATTTTATTCATTAGTATGTCTCTGTGTGATGAATGTGTTTTTTGGGGAGTACTGTAAACATTCAGAAGCAGCCGATAATAGCACCACAGCCTGCTGCTTTTCCCAGCAGCTCCTACATCGGCTTGGCGCAGTGGCTCACAGATTTCCGCAGGCTACAGGCAAGCTCCGGCTTGCGTGCTAGAAGTCTAACACATTTTCTCTCCTTTCTTATTTGGCTAAGTGATCCAAGTGAGTGGCATTCTAAGCTGCTTATATGAAATTGCCAAAATAAACTAAAATCTGAGTATGGCATATATTTGGCTGTTAGCCGCCGTGCCTCGCAGACTCTTTGGAAGCTTACACTGAAGCACCCTTCCCCGGATCGGTAACCTGAGGATCAGGGCTTCACTTTCTCTCTTTGAAGCCAAAATTCTCCTGAAGCACTACAAGCCTTTTAAAATCTTTTTTTTTCCTAGTTGAAATGCATTGTACCTCTTAAAGTAATCATCTTTCAAATGTGGCCCATAATTCAGACATCTCTATCATAAAATGAGATTTTTTTCTGTATCAAGTTTCATTACAGGCAATCTCCTAGAAGAATTTGCCTAATTTACTTTGTAATATATTTCTGTCATTATACAAAATTTCTACCAGTTGTGTAAAATGAGCTCAGAAGGCTGACGGACAAGTTCAATGTCCAGGATGGGTCCTGCTGTTCTACCAAAGTACTTGCTGCTTTTTTGGGCAAAAAAATAAAATTTCACAGGTACTAAGTACAACACTAAGTATAAGAAAAATGATATGGTTAAATAATCAACACTGAGAACCAAAAGCGCTGAATTAATTACAGCATACAGGACATTACTGAAGCCTAGTTAAATAAAGGGTCTTATTAGGAAACTGAAAACCCGAAAACTATCATTTCTGGCTTTCATTTAATTCATATAGTAATATTCTAATAAAAAGGCTGCTGAATTTTACAAGTTATCCCTTGTAAATTTGCACTATAAGAGAAGGCCTGTACAGACGCACACGCAAGGCCAGAGAGACGCACACGCAAGGCCAGAGAGACGCACCCGCAAGGCCAGAGAGAGACACACACGCAAGGCCAGAGAGAGACTCACACGCAAGGCCAGAGAGACGCACACGCAAGGCCAGAGAGACGCACACGGAAGACCAGAGAGATACACACGCAAGGCCAGAGAGAGACACACACGCAAGGCCAGAGAGAGACACACACGCAAGGCCAGAGAGAGACGCACACGCAAAGCCAGAGAGACGCACACGCAAGGCCAGAGAGATACACACGCAAGGCCAGAGAGAGATACACACGCAAGGCCAGAGAGAGATAGACACGCAAGACCAGAGAGAGACGCACACGCAAGGCCAGAGAGACGCACACGGAAGACCAGAGAGAGACACACACGCAAGGCCAGAGAGAGATACACACGCAAGGCCAGAGAGAGACACACACGCAAGGCCAGAGAGAGACGCAAACGCAAGGCCAGAGAGAGACGCAAACGCAAGGCCAAAGAGAGAGACACACACGCAAGGCCAGAGAGACGCACACGCATTGTCTGGGGCTTATTTCCTACGGGCAGCTATTTTTGTGCTTTTGTGTGCAAGGTCTCTGGTTGAATGGACCCCTTTATTCCTTCTGTGCCAAAGTAAAGCATAACACCCTTTGTGGGGGGCAGGGGGCAGTTTGTTATGGAGTTCAGCTGAGAGGAGAGCTTGTCTTGTGATTTGGGGGCTGGGTGGAGGGTTCAGTGGCCTGGTACTAACCCTCACACCCACCCTTTACCTGCTTCTCACCGAGTCGGCTGTTTACGTGGTTGCAGCGCGTATTCGGGGGCAGGTGGCCTCTGTGACACTGCAGTGTGGGTGGGTATCTGCTGGCAGCCAGTTACTGGTCACGCCACTGTTTGTTTCTTTTTGTTCCAGCATGAATAGTGCCTGAGATTCAGCTGTTTGGCTCAGTGTTTAAGACACGTAGAACAGAGATACTTTGTTCATCCCAGTGGGCAAATTCTCTCCGCCTGCCTAATCTCGCTCTTCAAGATACACGCAGATGCACATGCGGGTGAGAGCATGCTTGGGGATCACAGCAAAGGGTCAGCCAATGTGCAGTGACCCTGGAGCTGAGGGTTAAAGGCCGTGCTCAGAGGCCTGCAGGTAGCATCAGTCTGCCAGCCCTGGGATTCAATACCTTCCGATCACGGGCACAACCCCAGTCCTCATGTTACCGACACGCAGATGGGAGCATCATGCTTCACAGCAAAAACTCCCCAAGAATCTGCGAGGGATAGTCGCTTCTTAAGCTAATTAGCTGATCGCAGTGTAATTCGCTTGCAGTGTTATTTAAAGACATTTTAACCAGAGGTGGAACGTTCAGGTCCAGAAAGTAGAAATCCAGACCAAGGTTTTGTCCCACCCAACCAGCTGAGTACTTTGTGACTGTGACTCTTTATACGCAACTGGTTGGTTGAAATAAAACCTTGGTCTGGATTTGTACTTTCTGAAACTGAACTTTCCATCTCTGATTTTAACTTATTTGTTTTTGATTTTGAGAATAAATTAAGGCTAATGCAGGAAGCCGCAGGGTGTGCTTCAAAACAATGACAGGCTCCAATGTGTCACAAAGATGAGGCACTCACCATTCTTATTTACAAGAAGACACTAGAATGACACATTCTGATTTCAAGACAGAGACATTAAAAATATTAGAAGTTTGTGGTAAAAGCGAACCCAGACTTGTGTGTGTGATTCACAGTGTATGTCTGTGTCTGGTAGATTTGCCTCTGGCTGGGACGGTGGAGAGGGGCCAGACTGAAGGCACAGTTTGAAGTCGTCAGGCTGTATTTGATGTGGTCACCAGTGCTCGGCAGATTAAGGACCTGGTCTGACTGCTCCTCCGCTACAGCTGCAAGCTTCTAACAAAGTCTCTGCTGGAATAAAGGGCAGAGAGGAAAAACAGAGCGCTGGAAGTCATTGAAAGGGAAGGCAGCAAACTTGCAGGGTGTGGGGAGGGAACGTTTAGACAGACACTTGGTGACTGAATCCACACACCTGTGCGTGTGTGTGCGTCATGGCTTGTAAGGCAGGGCTCCCCATATGCCCAGTTGGCGAATTTGGCTGTTTCGTGTTTATTTATATATTTTTTACTTGGTTGCAGTGTTCCAGGACCCTGTCTTGCTGGTAATGCTACCTTTCAAGGGGGTCTTAACCTCTATCCTGTCTCTATTTGTTTATGCAGCTCAAATAAAGGTGTGAACTGTGTTAGCTTATAAATCATGGCTAAAGCAAACATTACCAGGAGGAGATTTGTATCACAAGTGCAGGAGTAAAAACATGGTCATCGGTAATTAAGGTGATGTTAATTAACTTGTATTACATGATTTGAGTTTCAGAGTTGTGAGCAGAAGGAAAGAAATTATAACTGAAAGACTGATAGAAATGTTTTTTGTTTTTTCCCATTCATTTTGCTTCAGTGCATTGTGTGGGAAACCCCCCCACTGGCCGCTTTTGAGTTTTATGTGTGCTGACACTCTGACATCGTCTGCTGAGTCCTTTTATCTGGGACCTGTTGTGTCCACAGGACAGAATTATGGTGGACGGCAGCCACCACTGCAACTCCAGCAAAACACCAGCACCCCAAAGACCCTTTAACCTCAGACAAAGTGACTTTGATTTCCATGTGAAAAGAAAGTGACAGTTCGTCTTTATGGGCTGTTTGCTCACGCTGCACCAAGCCCTCCCTCCGAAGCTGAACTTCCCCCTACAGATGGCCCTGTATGGGAATTTCTCCTATACGGCTGTTCAAACAATTATTGCACTCCCCTGTGATTTGTATTTGGGTGGATGTTTTAAATATGTCCTTTTTTGTCAAAAGTCAAAGGGCAGCCCATAAGGGCCTTGCACCAGAGAACCCATCTGGTTTCTGGTCGTGCGTCACTCGAAGGGCCTATCAGATAGGCCAGTTCTCGTGCTGCACTAATGGCTGTGTGTAATTGGCCCTGGGACTGGAAATCGATGCTTCCTGTGCAAAGGTTTTTTTTTTTTTGGCTCGCTGTGCATATGCACTTTGGAAAAGCCTGCTTGGAACAGGGTTAATTGGCCGGGGAGCATCAAAGTGGGACACCAGCTCCATTCATTTTGTACTTTGTCAAAATGTCTGTACTGTCAACATGGCACTGTGATTTCACACCAAGTGAATATGGATTAACTTTTAAAACACAAACCAAGTATTTTCTTCTGAAAGTTTCTGGGAAGCCATAAGTGGTATTTCCTGACAGATCCATCCATTTGCTATGAGCCCTTTGCAGGGTTGCCAGTGTGATACTCATGCTTTCAGACTCTCAAGCTCATGCAGGAAATCTTACGGCAAATCTATATTATCCCATCATAAACCTAAAATTAGCTACATCAAAAGTGTTGGGGCAGTTTGCAAAACCTTCAGACTATTTACAATCTGATGAAACTTTTGCATGCATGTAAATGCGTGTGCAGGTGTGTGAAAACTGGCAACCCTGCTTGTGTCCTCTGTTGTCCAGCCCCTCCTCCATGCAGTAGGAGCGCAGTAAAGTTTCTCAGAGGATAAATGCAGACTCCACTTATTATAAAAGTCAAGTGCAATTCAAGGATTGCTTTTTAGAATACATCTAACCTAAGTCAGTGGTGTGTTTGCCAGGCATAACCATGGCAGGACCCAAGCTGGACTGTCAAAGTGACGGACACTCCAGCAGCAGCAGAAACCCAGAGCGCATCTAGATGTACATCTCCGCTAAGGAAAAGGCTTTCAGTATTAGGTAATTGTCATGTTGAAATCTGTTCATGTTATATGCAAAGAGTCCTGAAACTGTTTCTGCTGATTAAGGAAGAAGCATAAATTCCTCTGGGGAATGAGTCACACTCAAATTAGATCAAGCAAGCACGTGCAAATCAGAATAAATTGTGTACCACACCTGACGGAAAGGCGGGCCGCAGTTAGCAGTGCCTGCTACTCCTCATTCCCAGGTTCCCCTTATCAGTGAGCAGGAATCACCTGACCAGAGCCACAAGGAAGCAGCACAACACCTGCATGTGTTCTTTGCCTTATTCCTGTTTATGAGTCAGCTTGTGCTGTATTGACATGTACCTCTTATGGTACGTGTCAGCGTCCCGTTCTGGGTGTTCCCCTGCTTCATCCTTTGACCTTCCTGGGATAGGGGTTATTTTTGCCAGCCTGATTTAACTCATCAACCAGTGAGGCCTTCACATAGCTTTGTATGGGCTAAGCCTCCTTGCCTGTGGTCGGAAGGTTGCCGGTTCGAGTCCAGCCTTGCTGGAATAGTCACATCTGTGGGCCCTTGAGCTCCATGGGTGCCTTTGCAGGTGGCTGCCCTTCACTGCCAAGCTTGCGCTCACCTGCATGTGTGTCATGGAGAGCAAGATAGGGTAGGCGATGAGAATTTCCCTCTGGGGATCAATAAAATGTCATTATCATTATTATTATTTATTAATAAGAAAGTAAGCTTTCTTGGGTAACAGCTTCCCAACACCCTGCTTGCACATACTGTATGCGACATTCATTAGCTCAGCTACCGCCTGGCATTCTTTATTCTTTTGTATGGATTTTCCATAGCTGATAAAGTACCTGAAACCTTCTATCTCCGAGATTAAACAAAGAGCACTGCCTGTGTTCCAATGCCATGGACTCTAGTGACATCATCCCTCAGAGAGATGTTCAACCCCCACGTGCTAAGCGGCAGAGCCCTGTGTCTCTGAGAACCAATAGCAGATCTCTGTCTTTAGTTTTCATTGGGTCTGTCAGTTCTCTTCCCACTTGCCTCGCTGCCAAAGACAAATCAGTAAATACTCAGTTTGAAAAATATGCGGTATTCCGTTAGTGGTTTTGGTGAGGGTCCCTGTGGAAACACCATAGAAATGGATCTTTACTGAATCTTCTTTATTGGGATAATTTTGTTATTTATTCGATACTTTCACCCATTTCCATAGCCAGTTATTTTGACTGGATAATTCAGATGAAATATATTGTAGAAGCAAGTCCGGATGCTGAACCTTCAAGTTACATATTTGTGTCTTTAACCACCAGGCCACCCTATGGAAGTGAGACCTGTAGGTAGCACAGTGTCTCAGCTTGCCCAGAGCTGCAGTGGATCTGCATCTGAAAATATAATCAACAACCACTTCAGCCAACAATGAACTGGGCAGTGATGAATATATGGCCCTCAGTAATGTGGATTCTCTTGTTTAGCTTGTGTGCATCTGTCTTTATGGGACTTGCCTAAATTTTTGGATTCAGTGACATATATTTGTGTTTTCTTTCTGTTGGGGGGCTGGGGGTTAATGGAAATGGCAGTTTAGTGATGACCCTCGCACTGAGGCAGATGAAGACATGCAAGCCATCTTGTTCCCGTGCTTGATGAACTCCAGACAGACTGGAAAGCGCAGTAAATACAGACGTCTTCGCACGTTCCCATGGGGACACATTGACAAATATTCCTCAATGGAGCGTGAATCTCGCGTTTCGCTTGGGACACAGTGAAGTGTCTCCTCTTCGCTCCCAGGCTGGAAATTGATTCTACATACGCTCTGTAACCTTGTAAACAAGATACCCGCTACGACCAGACATGCCAGTGAGTCTGCAGGGAAACATGATGGTTTGCAGCTCAGAGACACTGAGTGAGTGTGGCGTTCTGAGAAGTCACTTTGAAGGATATGTCAGAAAACCATTTAAGCATAGAAGGAAGCCAGATCATACCGCTGTGAGCATTGTGACGCACTCATAAAACCGCAAGGCGGTGCCTGCCAGTCATTCATTCTGCTTAACACAGGCCGCAACATGCTGCCGTCTGTTCGTGAGAAAACCAATCACAGCGTTGCTAGAAAAAGTGATCTGTCACCTGGAACTTGCCTATCAGCTATGGCCTCTTCTTCTATTTCCAGCATAATACTTTTTCCATCCCTTGCAAACACGTGGCATGTTATGAATTTTGTGAGGAATTCCACTCAATGCCGGTACACCCATCAAGTGACATAGGCTTGGGTGCCCTGTGACCTGCTTAGGGTGCCATCTTCTGAGGGGGTGCTGATTTATGTAGGGTGCCATTTGAAACAAATTGAAATTGCTGAGGGGCGGGGGGTTTGAAGCTCGCCTAGAGCGCTGCTTGGGCTCCGACTAGTACTGATTGCACGCCACGTCAACAAGCAAGCACAATGACTATTAATTCTTTAATCTCACTGTTTTAGGTGCCGTCTGCTGAGCAATGAGCACCACCCTTACATTGCAATAGCTGTAGGATATCAGTAAAATAGCTGTTGCTTAATTGTAAATGACTTTTTGAGTTGAAGGAGTGGCGGGCAATAAGCGATTGCATATGTTTGTGGAGTTATTACTGGCTTATGGCAATTGTGTGAAAGTTCAATTTGCATATCACCTCTTGTGTTGTCATTTATTTGTATCTTCAGAAAATAAAGCAAAGATTTTCATGTGTTGAGCCTTATGTCAGAGCCTTAGATTAGATAGGGGAGCAGTGGCCAGCTTCCTACATGCATGGCCCTGTCTATAGAGTAATCTTTGTTCTTAGTTCTGTATGAAACCCAGAGATCCACAGTTAGGATTTTGCATGGTATGGTTAGTCAGCATAGTGGCCCGGTGAAGTTACTGATCAGTGGTAATGGGATAGTTGGTGACAACTGTATTTACCAAAGATGAGGCTGCCTATACTGTAATTACAGTGGAAATCTAAGAGCAGGTTAACCTGTGAACCCAACATCAAGGATTCTGTTGAGATTGGGTCTGCTTCTGAAGGACATGCAGTGTTTTATCACTGGTGTGTAGGACTTTGATTCTTTGATTATGGTAACAGATTGATCATGAGGGCCATGTTGTCTGACAAGTGCCTTTACAAGTTTCAGCACTGAAAGATCACATTTCTCAATTATTTTTACCCTCAAGATTTAACATTGATCAATAACAGTTATTCAATTTAGAATTACAGATAATTAAAAAGAACTAGACTTTTCCCCAGTAACTGACACAATTGTAACTGTAAATACAAAAACATTTTCATAGCTTGTTTCTAACCAATTCAATTTATGCCCTTTTGCCACAAATGAACAGCTCCGTGGCAATTTTCATGAGACTTCTTAATTAGGAAGATTGTAGATGTTAAATCAACCTTTAGATATGTCAAGTGTATTTTATTCATATTAATTGATAGTTTAGCATCCATTTCCATACTTTGCATGGAATTCTGACAAATTATGCCAAATATTATGCCAGAAACACTTGTTTGTGAGGGAAAATATCACTCTTAATCCAATTTTAACAAGATTTGTGAATGACAGCAGTCAACTCTGATCCCATGCACCTCGATACAATCAGAGCTCTGAATATACATTTAGATTGATGAACTTTGTCTGTGCAAAATTTGCAAAAAACACAAGAAGCAGATTATTAAAAAAAAAGTGTGAAAGATTTAGTGCAGCAATTGGAGAGCAAATTTCCATAACTCACTCAGTGCATGCCATACATTTTCAAGAAAATGATTGTGGACTTACTGAGTTCTGGAAATTTAATGAAAGTTCTTCATTGTATTAAAAGAGGATTACGTGAGTTTTTGTTTGAGTGAATATTATAACATACTGCATGGTCTTTAGGTCATCGGCAGTCTCATCTCAAAACTCAGACCGTTCCTGTTGTTTTTGAAGTTTGCTTTTCAGTAAGTTTTCAGTTTTACTTCGTACTAATTTACAGCAATGGATATATAATGGCCATTTTAAGCTTAATTATGTGGATTGAGGATATTACAGCCCCTTTTGGGCCTCAAACCAAGAACCTGTGTGTTACCAGTACATGCCCTTAAGCTCTGCTACCAGCTAGCCACAATAAATTAGAGCACAAATCTGACATGGCACTGCATCCTGAGCCTTCGACAAGGGCGTGAGAGAGCTCCCAGGTTGATGGGATGCAGCAAAGATGAACCTAGATGCTCTGTTTCAACCACTGTGTGAGGACAGCATGCATTATTCTGACTGAAGGCAGGAGCGACTGAACAGCCTTTGCAGGGTCAGAGACATGACACTATAGCACTGATTTGTCACAATTGGTAGACTAAAGGGCAAAATGATTTATTTTATATCGGAATGGGAATAGAAACCACAAGCAGAAGATGAGCTAAAGCTCTGAATGCTGTCCCTGTTAGAGGTAGAGTACTGAGGAGCTGGAGGTGGTGGACGGAGCAGAGTGAGGCACATCCCGCATCACATGACCTGTGTTCTCTCATCACATGACCTGCGTTCCCACATCCCGCATCACATGACCTGCGTTCACAGGGGAACTGTTTTAGGCCAATAAAGGGATTAATCTGACTTTCAATCCAAAGACAAAAATGTGGATTTCTGCCACTGAAAGATCCAAGCCACAAGGAAGTGTGGACAATTTTCAATGGGCGGCTCTTGGCTGCTGAAACTAGGCTAAGTCCACAGAGCGGGTTTGTGTGGTCTTCAGCCATTCAGCAAACAACCCTGCAAGCTGCTAATCGGACCAGAACGCCGTATCTGTTACAATGGCAAAGGCAGCCTTTCATGGTCCATTTTCTCTCCTCCATGAACAGAGTGAATGCGACTAATTTTTTAACCAGCTCCTTTGTATCTCTTAATCATAAGATACCTCTGTTCCCAACTCAGTGTTGGGCGTCACTTGCTTATGTTTCAGTCTGAGAGTTGCTGCCCCCAGATCTGCGGCGTTATCTTAACATGTAACACACTTTAGATTTCCTTCTTTGATTTATACCAAGTCTGCTTTTTACATCAAACTGATTTATCAAATGTTGATAAAGAAGCAAGCAGGCAATGATTAACGGTAACAATGATCAATTTGCTTTTTTGTAATTAATCACTGTCGCAATATTCTTGATCGAAAATACATGTCACAACGATAACATCACCAAATAACTTTTTGTAGGAAGTAAAAAGGACAGAAATATTCTCTTGTCGCCAAGATCCTTCCATGTCCATTGTTACTCCATATGCCTGCTCTGTGGCGGATTGTGGGTGTGCTGTGTCTCTTTTCATTGCGTCAAATGAAACCTTTCATCTCGATATTCCACTGCTGCTTTAAATGTGGAAATACGAGATGGGGAGTCCCCCCCCCCCCACCCCCATCCATTCTTATAGGGTCTCTCTGAAGTCTGTGTTAGATGTCAGCGACAGGTCAACCAAAAGGTATAGAGCTTTGTTTAAGATTTTAGCCGGGACAAATGGTTTGTTTGGTGAGGGGTTTAAAGCCAGACTACCATCTAAACACTGGCTTCATGCCGTCAGAAGTTGCCAGCATCTTAAAACCAGCACCAGTGACTTGGAACCATGGAAACGCACAATTTGTAAAACACACTTGAGAGCTGTAAAAAGAAAATAAACGTTGAAGTTACAAAAGGTGAAATGCTCATTGGGAAAGTCTGCCTGTATTATTGTTCTTGTGTTGTGCAATAGGAATAAACCCAGATCAAAGTACTTTGAGTTGCTTCTATTTAACCTTTTTTGTGTCAGCAAAGGTGCCCCTTTGCAGCTTTCTCTGAATTGAGAGCTGATAAGGTAACTGTTTTTCAATGTATAGCCATTTCTTTCAACCTGAATGGTAATGTACTGTGATGCAGCTCCCATTGAAATGTAAATCTGGGTGAAAAAGCTGCCTGAAATCAACATGGTGCAGTAATTACTTTGCGACCCAGGAAAAAACAAAACAGCAACATTATCACCCGGGAAAGTTGCTAATTCGTGGGGCATATCCTTCACAAAACATTTTACTGCACTTTCCCATTGACCCTCCAAGGCTATAGCAGCTAACTAGTTTAGGACCCACCACTCAATTCCTTATTGCTGGCTTTGTATTCAGAGGTCCGATACTGTGGTATGTGTCTGCTCTCCTCTAAGCAACCTGCCTGAGAAACGGGGACCAGGAAGCAGGTCATGTGCCACAGCCAGGTCGCAGATGATCGAAGGGATGCCTTCAGCCTTTGTGTCTATTGCAGGGTGTCACACACCTTACTAATTATTTGTCAGAAGGTCTCTTTGTAACGAATTCTGGTCTTCTTGTTGGCCTGGTGTTACCTAAAGCTATTAGCAAAAGCTTCTTCGGGGAAGTACACTCTGGCTTTCCTTTAGCTTGTGTTCTGGGCTCTGTCTCACATATGCCAAAATAGTTAATTTTATATATTTCAATGGGTCTATCTTTCCTTCCCCCATTGAATGGTTCTAATGGCTGCAGTTTGTTTGCCAGCTGATTAGAGGGTTGTCTTCGGATGCTTTCCAGATGGGCCCATGGGGCTGTGCATAAGGGGTTGGTCAGCCTGTTCAGTGCTTCCAGTGAATTCACAATTAGAACTTGGCAGAAGAGGTACCTGAATTACAGCCCAGAGATCCTGACACTAGAAGAAAGCCAGTCATTTTATCAGCCTGGTTTTGTATGCAAAGTAAGTGCTTCACAAATGAATGTGACGTATTGATTAGTTAATCCATTACAGAGATAATGAATAATCTTCCCCCTTATCTCTTGATTTTTAAACAGAACACCTCTGCTGGACGTCAAAGGTAAATGGGTGACAGATGAGTTTCTTGAATTATAAATGAAGTAAGAGTCATGCCTGCTACGGTCCCTAGAGTGTCTTTCAAAGCTTTGCTGTGGATGTTCATTGACATCATGTTTTTGAAGGTGAAATGGAACATACATTTTTCACTTCTTTATATCGCTGGAGCTGTAGCTGTTCAAGGGTTGGTCAGTGGTGTCCGGGAGTTAGTGCCATCAGCTTGGGAGGTTGTGCGTCACACTGGCATGTCGCTGATGTGCCATGTAAATATAATACTACCATAATCAGAACAGACGGCTACAGGTTTGTCCTTGGATTCACATCTGATAATCTATACAGGGCATTTGGCCTGCAAAACTTACTATTTCCCCAGATACTCACCTACTAATTATTTGGTTTTGCTCCAAATTCATTATTCATCTGTTCATTTGTTCAGTTGTCTTTGTCCCACACTATAGCCTGATTTATATATACTGTAAGCCCTCTTTTTAATTTACACCATGCAAATAGAAGCTGATCCGTGCATATCTTTATAACTGTATAGTTATCTTCCCTTACACCATGTTAATGAATTAATATGCAAATCTGTCTTCTAATTGTAATGACAGGTGAGTGCAGGCTCTGTTTATTGGTTTATCAAAGCATTTGTTGTAAGTCATAAGATGATTTTCAGGTTGAGTTAATCTTTCCTTTCTGTTTTATATGGGTTAATTTTAGCACTCTGCACTTTACCGATAAGATGCTTTCGGTACTGATAAGGTGGGTTTGTCAGATTTTAGTTGCATTGTGTTTCATTCAGTTTCATTCATGGTTCCAGGAACAGGAGTGTATGTTTTCCAAAAAGGGAACGTGGTTCCATGATGTTTCTGTTTCCCGAATCCGGTTGCTGTTTGTCTCCATTTATGATGCTGTGGCATGGGGGTGTTTGTGTGTGATATACTTCAAGGCTTTATGTAGGCATCCCCCCCTCCCCCCCGGCTTTATGTAGGCAC
>JAODUD010000008.1:7704786-7715957 GCA_026784285.1 Stomatorhinus walkeri
CCCCCCCCCCCCCCCCAAAAAAAACACTCCCAGGACTTACAGCCCCCCTTAAGACTAAATTAATTCTGGCCAGGCTGAGGAAAATAGGTCAGCCAGATTCACCTGAATAGCTCAGCCATTCGCTCAGGTATGGTGGGTTCCATAAAAACGAGAAGGGCGCGGAATCCAGCTGCGATGTCGTCACGTTGGGACCCCAGATTAAAGCAGTGCCCCCGTGTGATACGGCTGGCTGGGTGGCATGTTCCGGGCACTCCTATTTCTCAGGCCGCGTACTGCTGTCTGGACCCGCTAGCACCCGCAGCACTACACTATGGGTCAGGCCGTAGCGGGCAGCACTGACTCTGATGTGGGGAAAAAAGCCACGATGTCCACAAAGTTGGACTTCAGAATGGGTGTGAGTGCTCAGACACGGAGAAAGTCCTCCAGGAAAAGCTGCCGTTTGCATCCTTCCCTTTTTTTTTAATCCCTCATCATGTATGGCTGATGAAAATACATAAGAATTCCTCACAGTATTAAACTAACAAATTTGTTTGCATTATTAAATAGATAATAAATTACTGTGTATCATTAGCTGCTCATTTAGCCGATATTGACTGACTGTTGTCATTTTTCTTGGTCTTTTTTAGTCGAATAACAATTTTTCTCTGAAACTTAGATTAAATTATAAAAAAAATCCTTTCAGATAGGAGTGTGCAGTACCCTTTATAAAAACAAAAAGGTTTGACCAGGATTTACCATTATTATTTGATCTCTGCTAAGCGATTCAGTGGGCCTGCCGTTTGATGTGTATATCTCCCCATCCACAGCACAAACGAGGCCTGAGCCACTGCAGGCCCTTTAAGCTCGATGAGAGCAGCGAGGAAATGTTTCCATGCCGGGTGACAGTGGCCTGGTGAGCCTATTGCAGCTTGGGACTTGGGACTCTGAGATTAATGAGCTGTTGGGGGGGGGGGACTCTGTACAGGCACACTGAGGACAGACCCAGGCAACGAGAGAGACAGATGCCTGCCATCATGACCTCACCTTCTGCATGAGAAGGCTCCTGCCTGCTCTAAACTTTCTCAGCGCCAGCTTCAGGCCTGGAGCTGCACTTCAAATGAAAAGATTGCTACCTGAAACTAACGCGAGGGAATGTGTGATGAAGATAAACATTACAGACTACAAAGTGTGTATGGGGGGGGTGAGGATCTGCTGTTGGTTCCTGTTCAGAGAGAATCCTATTCCAGTCCTGATGAGGAATCAGCCTCCAATCAGATTTGGGTTATGGGGTTCTGTTCAGCTGCTGTGGGCCAGGATGCTTCTCTGAAGATGCAGAATGATGAGAAGGGTGTCTCTGTGTCTGGCGGCATCTCTCTTCCGCCTCTGATGAATTATGCTAATACTTCTTTCGCTTACTGCCTGAGTGTTAATGGAGGACTTTTTTTCTGTTGTACATTTATGTATTTTACTTTCATGTGGATTATAACGCGTAACAGCAAGTCAGTTAGGGGAAGTATCCCAAAAAGAGCAGCGGGAATTTCCTCATGCCGCTGTATGGTGTGCCCCAGTTACCCGGATTATGGCTTTGCGTGTGAAACACTGGAAGAGGACCAAGAAGGCTGAGCTGGCCATCCTTTTAGGGGTCATGTGGTGAGGTGACAGGCTGCTTAGCACAGTTAGCACAGCAGCTGAAGATGGGAGCTAGCCCTGAGCGCGCAGCAGGTGTAGCACCAACAGCAGGGTGCATGTGTTTATTTCTGTGCACCTGGGGGAGGCTGTATGTGTGAGTCTGCACATATGTGAGCAGCTGTGGCTGCAGCAGGAGAAGCTGTCTGCATGAGTGTTTGTCTGGGCTGTTTGTGTGTGTGAGAGAGTGGGTGCGTGAGTGTGTGTGTTTGTACGTGTATGTGTCAAAGCAACATATAAACCCACCCACATCAACCCTCCACCCCCATATATATACACACACACACCTTACACACATAGACAGGCTCCTCTGGAGAAATACACCCACACACATATAAACCCACGTGCACCTCCTCTCCATATACGCACACATACATTTCCAGGCCCTTGTCAGAGTGATGTGTTTCTGGGGGGGGTGGCTGTAGGTGTGGGTGTGTGTGCATGTGGGTTATGTTTATATTATAATGTGGGGACCAAATGCCCCCATAATGTAATAATCACCTGTTATTTTGACATTGTGGGATTGTGGGGACCAATTTTCAAATCCCCATAAAGGTCTGTGAACTAAAAATGCCTCGTCTCGTATTTTGTTTGATTACTTATGGTTAAGGTTAGGGTTGGGTAGGGGTTAAGGTCGTCATGTTGGGATTAGAGTTTTCCCCATAGAAATGAATGGAGAGTCCCCACAAAGGTATAATTACAAACCTGTGTGTGCGTGCGCGTGTGTGCGTTCATAGGGGAGGGGATGTCGGTGGGTTTATATGTGTGGAGGTGTGTTAGTCAGGGGGGGGCTGTAGATGTGTGTGTGCACATAGGGGAGGAGGTGTCGGTGGGTTTATATGTGCAGGGGGTGTGTTTGGGGGGGCTGTAGATTTGTGTGCATATGGGGGTGGGTGCTATGGTGGATTAATAAGTGTGGAGGTGTGGTTTTCGGGGGGGTGTAGATATGTGTGCATATGGGGGTGGGTAAATGTGTGTGGACTTGTGTTTGTCAGGGGGGTGTAGATGTGTGTGGGTGTGCATAGGGGAGGAGGTGTGGGTAGGTTAATATGTGCTAGGGTGTGTTTCTCTGGGGGGGGGGTTGTAGATGTGTGTGCATATGGGGCTGGGTGCTGTGGTGGGGGTCACTCTGTACAGATGGATTGCAGTTCAGGAGGTAGGATGGGCAGCAGACTTGGGAGTGACTCCTTCTAATAATACCAGCCAGACTTGGGAGGCACTTCATCCTGGGGTGGGAGGCTTAAACAGTCCTGTTAGCATCAGTATCAGTAACAAAAATCCCCGGTTTTGTTCACGTCAGACTCTCCTCTGTACAGTATGTTGCTGTGAAGAACTCTGAGACTCTCTGACCAACCCTTTGATCTTTCAATGCCCCATTTCAATCCAACTGTTCCTCATGAGACTTTTATCAGGCGCCTTTCCCAGCAAGCGTCTGGTTCTTGCACAGGTGACCAAGCTGCAGTTGTATCTTTGCATCTTAAAAAAAATCTGTCCGGCGTATGTTGAAATCAATCCGTGCAGCTGTCTTCCCTCCTATCTTGAATCAAAATGTGTTTTCATTGCGGATGAGTGTTCCGTGGGCTGAGAAAATGACACATCCGTCTCTCCATGTCTGTTCGGAATGGCGAATCCAAGATGCACATTGGCCGTGTTCGCCTGAGATATTGACACGATTTCGGGTATTCTAGTTCGATAATGTAATTTGGTGAAGGTGTTTGAATAATGTGATTTTGCTCTTCTGGTGTTTCATTACTTAGATGAAAATAGCACGAGTAACCTTCCTTCAGGAAGAGATCATTTCCTTCTGCATAACTAGATTATGTAAGGAGGCAGACTGTCTGAGGAAAGAGCTTTTAACCTTGGGCAATGAAGGTGCACGGCTCCCGGGGCTTCAAATCTTTATCATTCTCTGTCCTGGGGCGCTTCCTCTATGGCTCTTTGGGTCATATAATTCTGCATTCCATTTCGAGCTGGGAAGCCGGAATTTCAACTGGAACGCCCCCCGAAGTTAGAATTCCGACTTGGAAAGTTTTAGGAACTTCTGCATCCCCGTCTGATCTCAGAGTTCAAGATGGCTGCTGCCTCCATCAACAGAAGTGAAAGCTGTCGTTATATACTGTGTGTTAGCACTTGTGTTTTATTTGTGTCTCATTAAATCGGTTGTACACACAGAGCTGTCCAACAGCTATCTGTGGTCGTGTTGCTATGGTGTTTGCATGTGCAAAATACCACATAATGCATTATTACCAACTGCTGATAACAATGAACCTGACTAGAACTGGGGGTTTCAGAAAGCCAGATACAAGTTATCCAGCTAAGCAAGAAATCCTGCTTTTTGAAACAGGTCCCTGGTTTTGCTAAATGACTTTCCCCACTTGCTGTACTGCAACGCGGTTAACTCGGGTGTGACGTCATTCCCAGCTTCCAGCATCTGGGGTAAATGGAACGAAGCATTATTGCTGCAGGTCTCATTCCATCGCAGCCTACAGTGGTCCAGTACAGATATGCGAGTCCCTCGGAAGCAGCAGACGGGGGACTAGTGGTTCATCCTGGATGTAGTTACATGCATATGAAGAGTGACGCTCCAGCGGTGCCATCCTGTGCCTGTCTGCGCTGCTCGCATCACATAGTCATGCTCTCGTGGAGTTCCAGGCTTTCCTTGGCTCAGTTGTTTTCATCCCAGGAGATTAATTAGAAGACAATCAGATGGAACATTGTATTATTTCTGTGTACTTTAACTGATTTTTTTCTGTCTTTAGCATTGCGTTTGTTAGATTCTGTCTGCATGCTGTTTTCTCCGTTTACCCTGAATTAACTTGAGTGGTGTGTTTTTTCCTGCTCTGCTAAAAGCATCCACTCGCTCTCTTCATTTCAGCCTTTGAGCTACATGGCCCGTAATGACTAATGATGTCATTACTCCAGACGGTCCAGAGAGATGGCTGCTCTGTGTTGAATAACACAAAAATACTTACTTTAGCACTGAGTTGCTTCAGTCCTTAACCCATTCCTGTCGCCAGCCTGTGTCCATATCCCCAGTGAATGTGTTTTGAATAAGAGAACGTGCAAACTCCACACACATGGAGCTGTGGTGGAGTCTCAAACCCCAGCCCAGAGGTGTGAAATGACAGTGTGAACCACTGTGTCACCCCTTTAATAGGCTGATTTTCACCCAGAATAGCATTTGACATTTAGTCATTACTTCTACAGATGTTAGATTACCAACCAATAAAAAACAAACAGAAAGGGTGATACTTAGAAAAGGTTATTCCTAATATTCACCTTCAAATGGATGTGTGGATGTGTTCCTGTCATGTGACCAACAGCCTTCAATAGAGAAGTCAGCTGAGAAGTCAATTTAGCACCTTCCTAAAGCCAGCGACTTGCACTTTGGCCCCATCATTTCTTGTGCCAGCTTCAAAAACCTCATCCTCTTTCTCCTCTGTTTTGACACGTCTGCTATTTTGCAGGGTACTGTAGTCTAACTTCTCCTTTCGCTTGTCTGCAGGACAATGTTCTTTCTGCTTATCTGCGGACACATATGTAGGGCGAGAATCAGGCTGAGCAGATAGCCCATGAGGTCTTCAAATTCCCTTTTGGAGACTTGCCTCTAAAGGCCAGCGGTTTGCAGGATCAGTTCTTTGAGGATTATTTGTGCATTACAACAACCACCCCACGCCACTGTTCCTGCCGCATGACATTTAGCTAATCGCCTGGCTGCGTCTCACTTAATGCTGCTAGAGCTGGACTCACCAGTCCTGCTCTGCTGGTACCTGCCGGTGTTTCCACAGACTCCATGAGCCCTGGCTGCCTCGCTTTCAGCAAGGGAGTCCCCTGCTTTGTGAGGAAGTGAGTTGTTTTAAAAGCGTCTTGTGATCCTTCAGCAGACTTTTGGCATGTAGGTTGCTTTGTCAAGATAAAAGTACAGGTACAGCATCCGTCCACCACAGTCTCTTGTGATTATTCTATTTAATTAACACTGCTAAGTGGGCATTTCACTAATGCAATGTCCTGTAAAGTTTATAGTCAATATTATTTATCCATCCACTAGGGGTGTAATGATGTACTCAGCCCACAAGACGAGATACGATATATAAACTTCAAAGAGGAAATATATTACTGGAAAGAAACCTTTTATTTGATTAATTTGAAAGACAAAAAATGCTAAACAATGCAGATGTAGGTGAAATGATTTAAATAATCACCAGCTTCATATGCAGTAAAGAACAGAACAAATATCTAGCACCATAAACTATTTCACCACAAACTCAAATGACAGGCTTCTCTCCTATTCGACTTCTCAATTAAACATAAAATAGAATATAAATAAAATATAAATAACAAGCATAAAAAATGTTTTCTTCACCGGTGCAGTGGATTTAAGTAAAGAGGAATGATGGTGCTATAAATGGCTTTGCATAGCAGTAGCGTTAGCCACTGTGTATTTTCCTACAATGCTTACAGATGGTTCGAGTTTTGTCTGTCATCCCTTCGCCGTTAATATTTTCCGCCGGGTTCCCAAAATGTTGCCACACAAAAGATTTAAGTGTCTGGGGCATCTACTATGGTCATTTCGTCAGACGCAGACATGCTTACTGCAGCTGATCTGCAGCGCCTTCGCCACACCGCTTCTCTCTCTGATGAGAAATCTCGTCATGTTGTAATATCGCGAGATCTCTTCACACCCGTACCATCCACCCATTTGTCATATGCAGGGGGGTGGGTTGCGGTTCGGACTCTATCCCAGAGGCTACAGACACAAGGCAGGGAACAACCCAGGATGGGGTGCCAACCCATCACAGGGCACCAACCCATCACAGGGCACCAACCCATCACAGGGCGCCAACCCATCACAGGGTGCCAACCCATCACAGGGCACACACACACCCCATTCACTCACACATGCATACCAAGATAGAAACCAAGATATTTTCTTCTTTTTGATAAACAAAGAAAAAGACTTCTGATATACATCAGAGTCATACCAATCAGAGTCGTACCAATTAAGTATCACACTCTTTACAAGTGTTAAGGGTAACAGGAGGACATGCAGTGTCATTCTGCTTAAACTCTCCCTGTTTTGGCAGTTTAGACTGTTTAGACTGAAGAAGTGTAGAGTTACAAAAGAGCAGGTCAAAGGTCACCTGCCTGGACCCACAGTAGTATTCCTTAGGAAATTCAGAAATTAAAGAAAATGTTTTTGGTAAATTGTTACATGTGTTTTTTCCCTTTTTATTTTCTGTTTTAATTTTTGGTGGCATTGCCCCTGATGTTGTGGTTCCGGAACAAACACTCCAAACAGAAAAAATAATTTTATTAATGTTATTTTGTAACCCAGTTTTCTTACGAAACCAACAGAAATATAGAAAGACACAAAAGGCCCCTGCATGCATCAAACACACGTCTCACATGTTTCATTATGAAATTAAGGCGCAATTGACTCTTACACGCTCCTACAGTAAATATGTTACTATGAGAGGTCACCTGACATGTGCCTTTGTGATCAATTTGACCCCAGGGTAGGTGTGAGAGCTGAGGGTAACTGAGTGAATGACAGCTGATTGGTGGCATCGCCTATGTATGGGTGCTGCTTTATTAGAAGCTTTTCACAGTGAGCCGGGAATTCAGCTTCTGTTCGGGACCAGAGCTTTTCATGGAAATATGACTATCAAGAGGTCCATCTGCAGAGTAATTGATGGCGGTTCTGGAGAGAAGCCCCGGACAGGGTGCTTGTGGTTGATGGATCGAAAAGCGGACAGAAACACGCGGTGAAATCCATCCAGAGATTGATGGAGAGCTATTTTCGGGGTAGTCTCCAGTAATGAAGTGCTTGAACGTGAAAGTGTCTGGAGCACAATACAGAACAAACAAACTCACACCTTGAGAGTCAATTCTTTAGCTCTGGAAATGAGAGGCGGAAAAAAACATCAAGAAAAAAGAAATTTCCGTGATATTTTTGTGTTTTCATATAGTGGAAACATACATAATGGTGTCATTTAATTCTAATTATACTGTTTTGTTGCAGTAGCTGGGTCTTTTTCTTAGAAACGAATTTGGAGGGAATACTAAACATGTGAAGCGTTAGCAATGGGTTACTACCCTTGTTTTAACATTAACATTAACTGTCTATGCTTGTTAGGCAACTAACAAAGTAACTGCTTATGTCTCCATTAATGGAACCTTCTGACTGCTACAGATCATGCACTTGTTTACCAGAGTCAATGTGCAGGCGTACGGGCTGCAGGAAGCGAATAGCCAGGCCTGAGTTCCAAAGGAAATAAAAGTACTTTTTTTGCGAAAATTCTCTTCCCCGTTATTCCCACAACAGCACAGCACACCAGGGGACAGAGCTGCTTTCACTACTCGCAGAGGGGAGTGACAGAGAGAGAGAGAGAGAGAGGGGGGGGGGTCATTTTAGGGGGGCATCAGCACAATGGACACCGACGTATTGTCCAAGTCTCCAACTCCAGAAAGGATGCTCATCAACAGACACGTGGGGGGGCTTCATCACGCCAACCCATATTAGCCACCCTCTCTACCGGCCCTCAAGCATAACATTCACATGCTTTATTAATTGGATGGGCAAAGTGGGCGGGGCCTCTGAAACACCAAGCCCTGGCATGGAGAACAAAGGAGCACGAGGCAAGGGTTTGCAATGAAGGGGGAGTCAAAGGAAGCCTCTTAAGATCTTCTTTTTGCCAGAGTGTGGGACAGAGTCTAGTGCACCAGACAGCCACATCCATCTCCTCAGACAGCAATTCACAAGAGCTGTCATTGCAGTTCGACAAAAGAAGAAAAACCATCATTCACTGCCAAATACAAGACACGTGTTCAGCCTGCGCTGTGCAGGGAAATCTTACCTCAAATTGAAGGCATTTGCTCCTACTAAACTCTATCAACCTGTCTGTGGCCCCTGCAGGCAGGACACCGGGGCTGAAGACGCCCCTCTGATTCCTTTCAGTTTCTAGTCAACCTGAACCATTATTGCAGCACCAATCACTGGTAGTCCAGTCATCTGTGGCGCTGTTCTTTATGATGAAATATTGCCTGTGCTTTCAGGAGTTCGGGCTTTTTCAGCTTCAGGAGGGGTTTAAATTATTCAGCCAGTCTGCGGTCTTTGTAATTAGACTCTACTGGTGTGCTGCCAGGACCTGAGCTCCGAAGCCAGAGGAAAAGGGAACGAGGAGCACACAGCCGCCTTCAGTCGCAACTTAATAACTTTTCTCTCCCTAAGCGAAGACGCAGAGACAAAGGCTGGCGGGACGCACACGCACCAATCAGGCATCCAAGAGCGCGTACGGGAGCGCACTGAGCTGGCACATCCATACTGTCCACGTCTTACAGGCATCACTGGCAGTTTTATCGAAAGCTAGGTGAAAATCATGACTCTCCAGAAGCCCCTTAGGTGCTGGAGACTGAGAAACGACTGCCACCATCCTCTCCTGCCTTCATCTGCCCCCTCCTTTCTCCATACAAATCCCAGGAAAACCCCCACGAACGCGGACCACCAGGACACCAAGGAGACCCCCCTCCTGTGGACATCAGCGAGAGCCGAGCGAGTTGCAGGCGCCTCTAGAACGAGCAGACGGAGCACGAGAAAAGCCAGACTTACTTCTCAGACAGTCGCCACCGGAAACCAGCGAGCGGGGCTGGGCGAATGTGTCGGTGGGGGGAGTGTTCGCGGAAGCGGTCTCCCCAGAGGTGTGGATCGGAGCCTTTTGTCTCTGTCGTGCGCCTCTGTAGGATCCTCCGTGGATTTGGGACCCGTTTGCACGATTCTTGGCGGGTGATGTTCTGAGCGGATAGAAACGGACTCTACCCATTTCTTAAACTCCGGGGAGTTGAGCGCGCACCCCCACCCCCCACCACTACCCCTCCCTGGCAGAGACCAGCTCCCAAATTACACAGCGACAGTGTTTAGCTATCACAGAATAATATTCTGTCTCCTCTGTGATTGAAAAGGGCATTTTTTCCAGCAGGACTTATGTGTTCTGTGCTGATAAGCATTTTTCGGTTTCACCCAGACAATTGCGAATCTGTGACACAAGCTCATCTCTGTCATCACTCATACTTTGTAAACAAAAACACTGATAAACAAAAGCTGCATAAAATAGACACACCCGTCGATATTGAGGGATAACAAGTCTATTTGCATTCATTTGCTTTGTCGGACTCTGATCTGATATTGGATTTTTTGTTGTTGCATATTTTGTTGGTTTTCCTCAACAGCTAGAGATTCATAATGCCTTGCTTTGAAAAGGTCACTTCACTCTTTAATTTTGTAAAATCTGACTCTAATCCTTTATCCTGTTATCCTGGGTAGACATCCCAGTTGAGACACAAGCAGGTGGTAATGTGTGAGGTTCTGTGCAGGACTCGTACCTTCGCCTACAGCCACCTGCAGGTGCTTGCCTTCCATTTCAATTGCTACCACGTGTGTTTTAATCTCTGTTTATGGGGGATGTTTTTTCATCTGTCCAAAGAACATTATGATGTTCTTGTAAGGGCAAGTTTTTAAATGGCTTTTTAAACCTATATAGGATGCAAGTGATTTGCCAACAATACTCACTGCCTCCTCTTTCCACCATTTTTTATATCTGAAGGGGTGATGGGACAGTAGGTCTGCAGTTTGAAAGCATGTGACTGTTAATGACAGAAATGTCCCACACGGTCCCACCTTCACTGCCCTTGTGATGTCATCAATGAAGCGAAGCCGATCGAATTTGACTGGGCCTCCACCAGCTGGGTGTTTTCTGCACGGTCTGGGATGTGGGTCCTGCTTCGGGGGCCCCTCCCAGTCTGTGAATGGTGGCAGACAGAAGTGGGCTGCTGATGTCAGTGATGCGAGGTCCATTATCATCCCCTCCCCCGCCAGAAAGCCCGGGGGTGCAGGCCGGGATGGAGTGGCCCCCGCCTGGGTTCTTTCTGCAGCTGGTGGCATTTCCAGAGGCGGTGATATTGGGGGGCAGGGGCTAAGGTATGCTGATATCAGCTGGGAGACAGAGGTACAGACCGAAACCCTCACCGAGAATTTGTGCTCTTCCCGTGCTGTCAGCTGCTGGCCCGAGTCTCAGCCGTACTGTCAGCAGGCCCGGAGGTGGGCATGGCCAGCGTGTTCTGGGACCTCCCGTCGGAACTGTAAAGTTCATTAGCGGTCGAGGGGTTTGGCTGTTTGCACACACATGAAAGGACTCAGCGGGCTGTGGTCTATCATAACAATGGCTGTCTGCTCTGTAGGGTTATTAATAGCTCAGTCTCAGTGTATCGTCCTATGAGGACCGTGGTGGAGGAGGGAAAGTAGCGCCATTTAAATAAATCCTGTCATTTGCATGCAGTAAAACGCATTAATGATTTTAGGGCAGAGCAGACCTCTGCTCCTCTCACCTTGACGGTCGGCCTTGTCTCCAGAGGCAGCAGATCACTGCAGGCATGACGCCCAACCTCCTTCCGTGGGTTCAGACCACCGCAGATCCGAACCCCCCAGTCCCCAGCACGTCACCCCGTGCCCC
>JAODUD010000008.1:7726413-7737436 GCA_026784285.1 Stomatorhinus walkeri
CCCCCCCCCCCCCATTCTCTGCTCTCTACTTTCATTAGAGCACAAATAATATAAAGGTCTGTAGTGTTTTTCACAAACTCATCTGGGATTTTAATTGAATGTAAGAGAACAGCGTTTGTCTTCTTGACTCACTCATGGCTGGAAGCAAACTCGTTCATGCATGTTGTTGACAGAAGTTATCTGTTTGAGGAGGACCGAGTGCTCTGTGCCTGCGTATCATTTGTTAGGCCACATTAAAAGCGTAATGGCACTGCGATATTCAGAGCATTCGGAGGCTGAAACTTGGCTGCGATTCCCCTTCACCAAGCGCCCCCTGCCCACGGACACCGCTGGTACAGCCTTCCCCTGGGTAGATTAATGTTGGCGTGATGCTGTGGGCTCTCCGGGTTCTGCATCCATCTCCAACGGCAGCACAGCTGACTTCACAGTTTTGATCTAACACTAACGGCGATCTATCTACGGCCCACATAGCTACTGCAGGCTAGCAAGCATGCGTTAGCCTGTCAGTCATGGCACACTGTTTTTGAGAAGTTGAACTGCTTGAAGTGAACGCAGACCAATTATGATGACTTGCTGGGTTTTTTAGGGACATACTTTTTTGTTGTTTTATTTGGTTTCTAAAGCAGCATTTTTCGTCTTGTCATTCAGCTGTTACACAGAGAGGATATACAGTGCATCATATGATGAAATACAGTTAAACTTCACCACCTCGAGTTTAAAGCAACTACTCTGCATTTACCCTCCAAATAACCTTCTCCTATATTTGTTTATGACCAGAAAAAGGGCTGAGATATTAATCCTTAATCAAATAAGGGCTATTTTACCATTGTCACTGTTGCACATGCATTTTCCATGTGGATTACAAAATGTTTTCTAGGTGAAGTCTGATTGGCCGGATCCACACACATGGGCTTCAGGGCATCAGCTTATGCTGTTGACGGCATATTGAAGGAGCTTAGAAATTTTCTTCACACTACTTTATTTGAACGTTAGCTGTTACCACAAGATGCTCTTATTCAGATATCCATCATGTGTACAGTACATTTAAATAAATATTCATGCTCATATGGTTTGGGTAGCAGTGGAACATATGATGGATGCTTTCCGGAAAACAGAATGTTCTAGAAAGCCTGGGACTGGGACTTCCTACAAGTGCTTTTTTTGTCCAGCTCATGACCAATTAGCAGAAGGACAAAGGAAGGAGAAATTCTGGGCCTGTAATCCCTGAAAGAAATGCTAAAGCCTGTTTACCTACCACCATGCTGTGGACACAGTGATAATTGGTGTTTTGACCCACTTATTCCCTTTATGAACCCCAGACTAATTCTGATCATAAACCCAGCATGACACATAAAGATCACAATCCCCTCTGATAAAGCCTTGAAAAGTCTGAAGTTACTGTTCCTCTGCTGCTGTTTAAGTGGGAAAACGGCCCTGGCCCTTCATTGGTTCTCCTTCCCTTAACACAGGTGGAGGAGAACTGATTGAAGCCATTTGGTTTGCGCACATTGATTAAAAAAAATAAACTGTGAAAAGTTCATTTTTTGTTGCTTTCTGTTTGAACTGTAATGGTTGTGTATCTCTCTGCATCAGGTAATCAGGGGCTGCAATCTAAACACAGACTTCAGATGGTTCCTAATGCTCTCTCTCTCACAGCCACTGGAACCAAAAGCGAGTTTGACGATGTGCATGTCAGCTGTGCTGTTGTCTTATATACGCTTCTATTTATTTGTGTGCTGGAAAAGTTGGGAAAACATCAACATCAAAAGTATTCTCTCGAGGCTGTCAGTACTCAAACGTAACACTTAACAGACTGTCACCAGCATGATCTCCAGGATGTTTAAAGAAAGGTCCTGCAAGACTTAACGGATGCTGACATATTCCCATGCCCAAGGAAACTGACAAGATAAGCTAAATATTTCCTTTTTATGAGCTATTTTCATTTAGGCAAAGGCTTTGAGATAAAGTGGTTGCTTAGTCTCTTTAATGAGGTTTTTGTGTTCTCGATACTTTAGTACGTTGGCATGAAAAACAGGAATTTTTTGGGGGTTGATTCCAATATGGGGCAGATGATGCAGCAGAGGTCTTGTGGATAACGGGGCGCCCCTGGAAGCAGGCAGAAGCTTTGTTTGTGTGTTCAGTGGTTGATCTTCACAAGACCTTCTCTTCTGTTAGGTGAGCAGTGTTTACAAAGATTACCCATCTATCCATGGATCCATTCATTGTCTGTTTTGCCTGTCTGATTGAGGGCCGCGGTGAACATTACTCATGTTTATGGAAATCTAACAAAGTGAGACCTAGAGTAACTCTGTGATGTTTTCCTCAGGAATGAACAAATTGTATCCATTTAAATCTCCCAGGGCTGGGTCTATGAAGTGGGACTGTAGCTAAACTGAGTTTCTGCATTGTCTTTAATGCAGCCACTTGAAATTCTTATGGTTATATTCTAGCAACGAGTTGCTAACACAAACTTTTGCATGCTTTATTTGTGACATTTTTTATTTTCTAAAGTACCGCTGGATGAGGTATCATGAGGTTTTCTGTTTGGACGCTGCTCTTTCTTGTTTGGTAAGGATTTTCTTTAATGTGGTACTTGTTTAACTGCTCAAATTTTGCATTTGAAATCCTTCTTGAAATTTGCACAACATGACTACTGTAGCCTTCCATGACCTTTGTAAACTCATTCACGGAATATTTCGCTCTGTAGCCAAGCAGCGTGCTATGCATGTTAGCATTATTAGAAGCAGCATTGCTCTGCCGTTTCCAGTTTGTTTGAGTGTGGTTAGCTGGTCTCTCTGTAGACTCTGCCATGCCCCAAAACACGCCACTAATTGCATGTTAGCTGTAAGTCTAATTTACGTTCATATTTTGCTTCACTAAAGATGGAAAACATCGACTGAGAAGCTTCCTCAGTGTTTGGCTAGCTAAACTTGTTTATGACAAGGTTTTTTGAGACATTAACGGGCAGCGGTTTGAACCACCTTCTAAGAGCTTCTGCAAATGCTTCTCTTACCCAGATTCCTTCCCTTGGGTCTGGGAGAGTTGTCGATTGCTCCTCGTCTAAAACATTAGCACCATCAGCTCCGGCCTGACTCGTTATCTCTGCGTCCACAGCCGAAATCGATGCCGCGCTGACAGCCAGCGCCGCCGCCGTAGCAGACGTGTGCCGCGGCGGATAAAGATTGGCTAGGCACGACTTCGTGATTCATGGCACAGCCACCACTCTGTCCTTTTCTGCCTTGAGTTCCTGGGACAGATAACCAGCACGAAACTGGCCTGCGAGTGACACGAGCTCGTCCCTGCTGCCCGTAAATACATACGGCTTTGAGATATACGGCTCTGACCAGAGCAGCTGTCATCATTTGTCTCGATATATACCTTCCTGTCTCTCAGCTCTTCACATGACCTGTAAAAGGAGTGGTTCACGTAGGTCTGTCCTGAGGGCTAGAAGTGTCCTAATGAACCCAGGATCTTCAGAGGGTAAAGGGAGGCTGTTGTTGTAGGGAGGCTGGAATGAGGCTACAGTCACACGACGAGCATCCGCTTGTCATCCTTCCTTTCCAGCTTAAAAAATACAAAATAAAAATAAAAAAAACCCCACGTCATTTCCACACATTTTCTGCTTGGTGAGCTATTCCTCCTTTCGCCTCGTTTTCTTCTATTTTTAAACGGGCTGATAGAAATATAATTACTTTCAGTCTGCTAAGCACATGTCGTGGCTGTCGTCAGCGCAGGCCTGCCAGTTAAGGTAGCCACACTGTTTGACTCAGCAGCTTTCCAGAGTGACATATACTCTGTATGGTGCCGTGTGTCACTGGAGTTGTAGGAATTCTGTCTCCTTTATCAAGAGCCTTTTGGCTGAAGTATAATGTCTGAGGAAACCTGAATGTGGCATATTTAATTTCACAGTTTGCATATTCCATCAATATGCAGGCGCAGTGTGTGATTAGAATCAATCACTGTGCCAGTGTGCAGGTAATAAATATGGCTGTCCGGGTTGATGCATGTTTTCATGCGCCATTCCCCTGGCTGTGGGCCAGATTTTTTGCGGGGTGTGGGGGACTGAATCAACTGCCCCATTCTGATCTCCTTTGACATGAAGTTGAGCTGGACCTTGGCTTCCCGGCTGAGTCTTTGGAGCCCCTCCACCACCCCTTTTGCCAGGCCCCCAGAACCCTGCTGTTTCATACGACCTTGGACTGCGCTTGTGTGAACAGCAGAGCTAGCCGGCACAGATGGGAGCGATTGCCCCCACCCCTCCCAGACAGAAGGGGAGCCATCAGTTTCAGAACGGGCACAAGGACCAAGATGGTCTGGAAATCAGCTCGTAAACAACCACAGAAACCTGCCACCCAGCACAGTAACTGACGTGGGTGGAGCTGGTGTTGTAGATGGGCAGGAGCCGGCCCTCTGGGCAGGGGCATCGGGGTCGCCCTTGGACAAAGACACGGCTGCTGCCTCCGGGTTTTCTGAAAGAGAGAGCTAGCTTAATGCCACTTTTAGACAGTGTGCCATGTCATTAAGCAGACTGGCAGCCTATACATAGTTTGACAGCAGTTCCAGGTTGCCCTGCCCTCCCCCTGCTCCCCCGGCTCTCCTGCTCCCAGCCTGGCTGGCTTCCAGCCCTGTGGGCTCTGTTCTACTTTAATATTTAATAAAAAAAATAAAAAAAAAAACATTTAAAGCGACATATTGCCTCTCTTTCTACAGAGGCCGGGCGGCACAGCAAACTGCCCACTTCTGCTGAAACAATAACAAAGGCATGAAGCGCAGAGGGGCGCCCAGGAAAGCACCCGTCTGAACTGGCGTCTCGCGCCCCCCCCCCCCCCATTCTGTGGACGCTTCTTCTCGCTCTGTCCCTCCCTGCTTGCAGCCCGTTAGAGGATTATGGCATATTCCCCCTGTATTTCCAGCATATCTCAAAGCAGTTTAATGAGGGTGTTGATGTATTATTGTATGGGATGGGGAGGGTCTTTATGAACCCCATGTGTAATAATAACTGTAATATAACTAATATACTGCATGGTGGCACATTATACAGCCACTGCCATCAATAACATCGCCATACCTGAAATGGCAAGAAGCTTCCTCTGAAAAGGACAGAGCTCTAACCATCAGCTTGCTTACACCTCAGCCACATTATTCTTATGTGTCGCATATTTTCTCAACTGGGCAGGACTGTCCCTTGCATGTAAAGGTACCTGTGAAACCATGAGGTGGATTTGTCACGGTGTGGGGGCGAAAGAAGTGTGGCGATGTATAGTCCTGGTAAAATGTTACCGAATCAGACATCGGAAAATTCTCATCGAGCGGCCTTACCTCTGAGCTGGATGCAGTTGGTGCAGGGAACTTGTGCAGAGCAGATATTGGTAGATGTTCAGTGCCGCTTCTTCCTTATGACGTTTGTATGCTGAGCGCCGTTGCGTAACGATGATCCAATTGTTACGTTATTGTGGGTTATCCCTGATGGCCCTTAAATGGTCACAATGTCTGTTGTCATATTTATAACCTGTTTCTGTACCATGCTAATGTGTACACCTGTACCCTCTGGACCTACGAGCTGCTTCGGACAAAAGTGTCTATTAAAAGAATATGTAAATGTCCTAGCTTTGGTAAAACCCAGTACCATACAGAGTCTGGCACTGTTGATAATTTCCCCAGTGAGAACTTCAAAGCTGTGAGTCCCTGTTGCAGACTTCCTGCAGGGAGCGAAAACTGAGGGCAAGCAATTATCTGCGCCGAGGCCCATAGATCGGCCTGCAGAGCTGGCAAACCAGGCCTTTATTCCTCCCTTTTAACTCATGGCCCCACCTGAGTAGACCTGAGCAGCTTTTTGCGAACATCTGCCCTAATTAAATGAAATCACCTCCCTGACTTCAAACAGAGCTCTGCACAAGATAACTTTCTAGGTGTGCTGCGATTACGGGAGAGGCAGGTGCATCTTAATCCCTGTGCTCTGCCAGGGACCTCTACATGCATTACTCTGCATTCTGCTCAGCTCCCCCTGGTGGCTCTATGCTGATCCAGTCTGGCCTGCCTGATAGTGCTTTTCCACCAACAAAGAACTGGTTCTGTTTTGGTTCGTGAAACAGTACAGGTCGCAACCAGGTGCCCAACCAGGAACCCGCCAGTGTCTCCCATCCTGACTGTGCTCCCCCCCCCCAATGAAGTTTACATTTATTTCCATGCAGTGATGTAAAGTAACAAAGTTTAAATCCTTCAGTACTGTACTTAAGTGTTTTTTTTCCAAATTTGTGTGTCACTTAAGTATTTTAAATTGCTGCAACTTACTTCCACATTTCTGAGTCAAAACCAAGTTTTCTGAGTTTTTACTCCAAAACATTCTGTACGCATTACACACCCAATAAAAAAAGAACTATAGAGTGTAGGGCTGCAAAATTCAGAATAAATTGTGAATCACAAGAGCTCTATTTTCTCTCAGCAAACTGCGTTCAAAAATAGGTTCACAAACCAGAACGGAACTGGTTCTCTGTCTGTGGAAAAGCGCTATAAGAGAGGTCCTGAGAGAACAAGTAGGTAAGGAAAGCTAATTCTTACCTCGGAAGTACAGATTTCATGAAACATTTTATTCGTCATAGCAGCCACACTAAGCAGGCCGGAATTAACAACTTGCACAAAAAAAATCTTTGACTCCTTTGACTTTTGTCGCTGTGACTTGTGGAGTCTGTGTGCTGTCAGCCTCTTTGAACAGAAGGGGGAAAAGGGCATAAAACTATATATGAACATGCTGACCATTTTATACCTGCTGTGTCTTAGGGCTCTGGCTTTTGCAGTCTGTGTATAATTTACGTGTCTCTGTATCCTTCAGCCGAATGGCACATTAAACAAAAGGTGTTTCTATGGAAACACATCCAAGCGCCCCTTTGCTGCCCAGTACGGTGATGCTGAAGGAGCAGACACCAGCCGTGTTTACGCTCTTCACCGATGACTGTAAGAAAGCAGCCTGACGGGCCCCTGGAGATGCCACACACCAAACGTTGGTGGGTAAACAATCTTTTCTGCTTTCCGCCTGTCTACCCACGCGGAGGAGACGGCGCCTTCTCCCCCTACGAGGGGCAGGGCCAGTATTTTCATCTCTGAGAGGGCAGTGTCTCTGCGAGTGATCCCTGTTGTGGGGAATTATGCATGTGGACTGCGCTGTGACAAGATGCAGCAGTCTTCTGTGGCCAAGAGTAGCAGTGAAGCCAGCTGCAGATTTTTCACTGAATCTTCTCTTTTTGTGACTATCACCATTGCCTCACACCTCCAGAATGGGGGTTTGAATCCCACCCCTACCTGACATGTTGAGTTTTTCCTGTGTGGCGTGGGTGTATGAATGTGTGCACCCTATGATCAACTGGCATCCCAAACAGGGTATCCCATGCCATTACATGTGCTGCTGTGTTTCCTATATGATGCTCCGGACCCCATAAATCACTTTCTCTTTGTGTAATCACGACTGGAGGGCACCTTGTTTGTCTTTAGGATACTTTGGGAGGGGGGGCACTCAGGGGTGAACTCCTTTTCGCCAGCCCGGCTGGACTCGCTGTGATCCGCATTCGCAGTGAGCACGCCACAAGCTCTGTGTCATTCCTGGAGCCGCGGTCAACGGAGTTAAGAAACCAGCGTCCTGTTTCCTGCCCTTAGAAGGTCACAACCCGAAGGGCTGTGTCAGCAGACGGACACCCCCTTGCCCCAGCTTTTGCAAAGATCACCCTGGGAAAGGATTAGTTCTTACCCATAGGTGTGTTTATGCCAGCAGCACATGGGCCTGACCTTGTTTACATCTAGAGGCACTCTTAAAGGTGTGCTGCTTAATTCTCTTCATGCTACAGATTTTATTAACTACATCTGCACTTGCAAAGAGACTTTGAGCTGAGCGTTTCTTCAAATCCAGTGCACTGTTTCCTGGGTGATAATGTCCAGTAGCAATCAGTACTGGTCGCTGCCTGTTTTTGCTGTTCCAAAAGATGACTGTTTGCTCTAACTTGTAGCATTTAGCATGCTTAGAGAATGAGTATGAAGCAGTATGGAGTTCACTGAGCATAAGTGACAGCTCCTGGAGAGCTCACTAAGCTGGAAAATCTGTGTGTTTTGTTGGGCTGCCTAATCCTCCTACGTAGTAAGTTGTGCAGAGCATGGAGATGCTAGCCAGAAATCAGATTGCTGCCACTTCCTGATAATATGGGCCTGATAGTATAATCCATATAATACGGCAGAACTCAAAAAAGCGAGGACGGAGTAATACAAGCAAACCCTAAGGCTTCGGTCACCGCAAACACGTGCCACCATACACTGGAAACAAACTCGACCGCCTAGATGCCTGTTAAATATTTGATGAACCCTGTGATGGCTTCTGAAGGAGGCATCGTGCACACGGCATTGTGCATTACGTGGGGATTACCATATGCTGCAGAATCACGCTTACATTGGCCCTGCGTGAGAAAACCGAGAAAAATAATATAATACATAAAAAAGCAAGAAAAAGAAAAAAAAAACATCCCCCCCCCACATTCTTCTTTTCCAACAAAAGGAGGCATTAAAGGTGCACCTGTGGTTTGAGCAATGAGAGCCAGAAGTGCCCACCCCTCAAACCCCCCACCGCCAGGATGTGGCAACTGGCCTGGGGTATAATCTCTTCAGTACTGCTACAGGAAGGATAAGGCTGACATTTAATAAAGTCTGGAAATCAGACTATGCTATTGTGTTGGATGTATCACCCCCTCTTCTGGGAATCCAAATTATTTTCTTATTTGAAATGAAAAATAGTGACAAGGCCGATAATGGATGTGCTGACAGCCCATCTGCATTGGGCTTGGGCACGGGGAATGGCACTGATTATCGGCGGCGAGGCCGACTAGGGCAGCCCCCCATCGTGTTGCGTTGCTCCTTTGAGCCACAGCTCCTCATACTGTTTCTACGGCAACCTTTGATTGCTTCTGACATCCACTCCTGGGCGGGGCGGAGCTGGGGAGGACGAGCCTTTCATCCGGTTTAGTGGGCTAAGTAAACTGGAATTTCAGAAACACTGATTCTGCTGTGTGTTGTGCGCCTGAGAGACAGCCGCCGACGTGCGAGAGACTGATTGGGCGTTCTTTGGCGGCAGTAAGGGACCCCACATGGCAGCGGAGTATCTGCTCGTTTGGGGCACATCTTTTAGTACTTGGACGTTTTTCATCCATTAGCGAACATGTATTGTTAATGGTATGGAAAATTTTTTTTTTTTTTTTGAGCAGATGAGTATTTTTATGAAAGACACACTTGGAGGTACTGGTCTGCGTAATTCAGAGTCTCCCTTCTCTGCCAAGCTCGTCTTCTGTCTCTAAGCTGTATACAGGGGGTTTAGGAGGTCACACATCAGACCCCAGCCTTATTTTGGTCCCCCCTCCTTTCTGGCTGTTTACATCACTGCTCCCCAGGTGGGTATGACTGTCAAAACTTGCAGGCTCAGACATTGGGCAAGATCTTGGAGCCACTGAGAGTGGAGTGTTAACCACACGGCTTTCAGTGAGTGCCTGATTCTATGTGTAAGTGAAATCATGTGATCACACTCTTATAGAAGGCTCGTGACCTCTCTTAATTTGTATCTTCAAGTTTGCACATTATATACCGGTAGCAGACTGTGCGTGTTCCATGGGAATCAACCCCAAAAGCAGACTTCCCCATCACATAGAACTCGACTCAACTACCTAGTGGGTGACGATGCCGTCCGCAGCAGCCTCCCCGCTTGGAGAAGTGCCGAGTGTTAACAGCAGCGTTTGTCTGCCACTAATGTTCCTGTCAGAGTGTAATTTGTGGTTCTGTTGCATGTCTCGAGGACTCGTCTGTTTCTGTTAATGACCTAGTGGGCACAGTGGGACGGTTATGCAACTGCCATTGTTTATACTGGGAGAGAAGATAGAAAAGAGAATAAAATGCCGGCAAGGGTCTGGCAGAAGCAGAGTCATGATAACCACAGCACAAACGGCAGACTGTTTGAAAGACAGCATGTCTGGCTGTAAGCTGGCTAACGCGGGCTCCTACACGTCTGATTGGCTGAGATGTCACATGATTGACACTCCCGATGACTCCTGAGTGTTACAGTCAGGGAGGTACAATGTTTGTTATGGTAGCTTCCAAGTATAAGGCAAACTCCCCCAAAACTTTCATAAATGGGACTATTACAAGGAAACTGATAGGATGCTGGAATTGACTGTTAATAGGTGAGACATCTTTTGCATATTATAATATATATATATATATCAATTTATTTTATGAGCAGCTGTGTTTTCATATTATTGTTAGAGTGGGAGTGAGATCCAAGACCCAAAGCTTCGAAGTGAAAATGCACTGTTTGTGTTTTGCCCAATTATAGAATAATTGCAAATAAAATTTTTACTATTCTGTGCCGGCTGTACAGAAAGTTACCGGTGCCTTTTTCTTTTTTTTTTAAAGTTGAGCACTTACCAGATGTGGGCTGTCAGGTGCCCTGATGGTTCAATACAGGTTGTGTGTGACAGATCCAAGTCCGTGGAGCCTGTGTGGTGCAGCTTTGGTGCATTTATGATAATAATAACGGATAAATGAGGGAAACGTCTTACGTGGAGACTGAGGCTGGGGGGCGTGATGGTTAAGGCTCCCTCCCTGCACTCCCAGAACCGATGGTCTGAATCCCAGACAGAGGGGTGACAGCCAGCATTTCAGCAGAAAGCTATTTAACCTGAATTGCTGCAGTACATATTCCCAGCATTTATACATTTCCGTTTCTTAATGTTTAGATTTACTCATTCAGAAGTGATCCGCTTGCTCGTCCTGGCTTGGTCACCATATGCTGCATATATGTGTTTGCAGTTAAGCAGAGCAGGATTGTGAAGCCATTAAGCATGTGTGTGTCATTAAGCATGGAGAGAGAGAGGGAGATGCATGTACTGTCTTTCCCAAAGTTCTGAGTCCAGTAGTCCAGAAGCGATGTGGTATTAATCCAGTGAATAAGGAAATGCCTGCATCACTCACTGTACGCATGGTGTATGAGTGATGTGGTATT
>JAODUD010000008.1:7743779-7766508 GCA_026784285.1 Stomatorhinus walkeri
TGCATGGGACAGCCTGCAGTTCCCCCCCCCCCCCCCCCCATTACCTTGTCCAGGATAAATAGCAGTAAGATGAATAGATGTATTTATGCATTACTTTGTCTCATAACTGTCTTCTTAGAGTTTACTGCCCTTATCTATATTGTGTGATACTGCATTGTTTTCTTCCTGCCTTTCAGTAACTTTTTTATTAACCTTGAGAAGTTTTAAATAAGCATTTCAGCTCTTCACCTAATATGATTATACTTGTCCTTACCGTATTACTGTGACATACGCTACCAGTCAGAACTTGGGTAGACCTGCCACCTGCAGTTATCTATGCTTTAGAATGCACATACTGTACTGTCTGTTCACGGTTAATCCCGTGGGCTGAATTGGAATGTGAAATTGCAGCATAAACACCTTGTAGTAGTACAACAGAGAGAGGGTGAGTGTCTCTGTGCAGGTGTGGATCCTGCAGTCAGGCACGTAGAAGGCAGCGACATCATCAGACCCTGTTTTGTTGGTGATTTTCCCCAAATCTTTGGCGGTCTCAACCAGCATGGCTCTAGAGGCTTTCCTCAGAGTGGATGTCCAATGTCCAACAGTCTCTGCATTGGCTGATGTTCGTGTTTATTGCAAATTTTCGGTTCACATAAAAAGGGACTTTAATCTTTAGCATGCAACACTTGTGCTGAATAATATGCTGGCAGCATGCTGTTTGTAACATGCCGTCTGCAGGTGCTACGGTGAGAACCGTGATCGCTCCGCCATCCACCCCATCCAAGCGGAAAACACCCATTCATACCCACCTGTCCTCACGTGATGCAATACACACCCCTCTGTGGCCAAAATACATAATACACCCCAAAGTTATAAATTGCTCCCACAATGGCTTTCATGACATACTTCAAAAGCACACCATTCTATTAGGATTGGGGTCAGAATTATGGTTGATTGAATGGTCATTCATTTTTCGACAAGACTAAGGCGTCAAAACTGTGAAATCTAGCAAGGTTAGAAAATGAAGGATAACTTGGCCCAAGTATTTACCCTGTCCAGTCTCAGGATCCCAGTCACATGGAACTTTTATCGGATGAACTGGACAAAAGAATGAAAGCCGAACTCCATCCAAGCCCCCATTGAGAAGAGCAGGTGTAACATGTTGGGTAATGATCTACTGAAACTTGTTATGCAGATGCCTCCTGTTTTTGAAGCTATTATCAAGGCAATCAGTGATGATTTCAAGGAACCCAAGATTCAGCAGCATATTTTAGCGAAATTTGTTTTGCAAATTGTGATGTGATTTTGTCAGGTTTAGATACTTAAATGACATTGTAGCCATGAATGCAGATATTGCAGCAGAAGGAATGTTCCATTAGCGACCCCATGATATGCAAACATTAACTCGGATACCAAATTCAGTCAGGGGATGTTTCAGGGCACCCCGAGTTGTATTGGCTATACGGCTCTAGCATTTGTATACGACCCTCACTGATATCGGTCTGGTATCATACACCTGCAGCCCGCAACCAAATGCCATTGGAGGCGGCATGCTTCACTCGGCATCCACAGACACGGAATAGCAGATGAAGGAGTCAGGCGTTATTTATAATGGGGGTGAAGGGAAAGTTCATTTCTTGTTGCGCTGTGGTGGATTTGAAGGTTGCCGCCACTGATGAATGATGCTGAAATCGCACTTCGGCGCCAGAATAGCTAGCTGTGCGTCAACTTCAGGATGGGGGCTGAGCTGGGGCGGCGGAAAACATGACAATTAAACCCTAAATATGCTATAATTCTCGTTCTCCCCTTGTTGGCTGCCTATAATATAATAAGCAGTTTCTGATGCAAGAGGACTGAAAATCAGGCCGCACTGAGTTATTACTGATTTTTATTAAGCATGCATAAATTGCACTGGTAAATATCGTGGATGAAATTGAACTGTTACGCGATCGTAATAATGGTTAATTATTTCTTTTTTAAGTTACAAACGTGTTTGTTGGAGGCAAAAATGATGATGAAATAGGAGGCTATACGCAGGTTTCTCCTTCAACATGGAGACAAGGGCAGCAGTAATTCACTTCTCACGAATTACCCTTTAAAGAAAAAAGAAAAAAAAAAAACGTAAAAAAAAGTATGTCGCCCACAGTAGCCCAGAACAAATGAGTCATCCACCAGCACCAATGTATGATGGACATGCTATTATTTCTGCCTCGGTAAGCCTTGCTAAATCCAATGCATTTTCCCAGGTTATAAAAAGGTTGATCTGCCCGTGTGCGCCGGCGTTGGTGTCCGACCAGCCTGGGGGGCCAGCAAAGGGCCCTTGAAGGGTCCCGAGAGTCTCCAAAAGGACATGTCACATGGCACGGGAAGCTGGATACCTGCCGGCAGAGTCATGCTAGCAGGAAGATGCGCTTTTGTTGGGCCGCATGCTTGATTACTCAGTCGTTTTTAGAATAGGAGTGTTTGATGTCTGTCCAACACGAACATTTCTTAAAATGACAGCAGATTGTGGAGATCCAGCTGTACATGCGACTACTGACCTACGGGGGCAGAACTGAAAGCAGGGCTGACTTTTTATTATTTTTTTTTTAGTTCAAAGTCTTTTTTGAAGGTAACTCTGCCTGAATAATGTTTGCCCAAAAACCAGGTCTGAAGCATATCGTTGATAACTGCTGATAATGGAACATCCCAGACATTGCTTCAGTTAGATGCCACCTTAACAACACATCATGAGTGACTTGCTAATCCAGTATGCATGGGGGGGGGGGTTCCCCACAGGAAAATGACTCCTCATTGCACGCTGAGCAAAGCCTTGGTGAGCTGCATTCTCTGTCAGCTGTCGCTAGAGTACAAAATGACTAATCCATATTTCAGCTATACCCCGGAGTCCCGTAAAGTTCCGATATGCTCTTAATTGCTATCCAGCATCTATTGCTGGATTGTATATTTCATGAAAACCATAAACAAGATAATTATGCATCCATCCATTCATCCTCCGACTGCTTATCCAGGACGGAGTGGCCGGGCAAGATCATTATAACCTGATACATGATAAAAATGACATTGTTTTTATTTAACAGCATTTTCTCTAGGAGGAAAGTTTGACTATATATATATGTATATACACACATGCACACACACATATATTGTTTGTATGTTTGTATGTACATATGTATAAACATAAATATATATATATAGCAAATGATCATTATTACATATTATTATATATTCTTGGTATGCATTGAATATACAGTGATGGATGGTTACAGTCACATGTGTAAGAGAAGCACATATTGCCTGTGTGCAGCGACTGGGAACAAAACAGCAGACGCCAGTGTAAACAGGCCTGATAGGTGCAGAGAGAAAGGCGGCGGCTGCCGGTGGGCTGCCTCTCGCTAGATGGGCAGGGGAGGGAGCAGAGTGCTACAGATCCGCCTGTGGCTGGTGTCATGGAGCCACCCGCGGGGATGACCTCCCGCACGGCCCTCGTTTGGTCAGCCACGTGATTCTGTTCTCCGTCAGGGAGAGAATGAAGAGCTTTGTGCTGAGTTGAATCGGAAAATGTAATGGTCAGATTGCTCAAGCAAAAGCTTTGCCACTACGCTGCAGGAATTGATCCACGGCCAACGTGATCTACACAAACCTGCCCCTACAGAAAGTTTTTTTTTTTAATTAACAAATGACTCTTATGTTTTTTGCTGAATCATATAAGCTCTTTATATGACACTCAAAATGAATATACAACCAATCATATAATCCTACATTCACATACAATCCATATTAAATGAAGGTATCATTAATCATAAATGTCTTTATTCATGTAAAATGCACATCAAACAATGACGCACCTATTGTTGTCAAACAATGGTACACAATGCATAATGAATGTTTTAATTTATTATGTTTTAGTATTAGCTTTTATGCTTTATTCTTTAAATGAACTCAATTCAGTAATGGACAGTGGTTCCACACAACTACAATGAGTAATCTGATAAGGAAACATTCTTTTTTCACCTTTTTTCTGAAAACATAACATGCGATTTTCTCTTGCCTAAACCAACTGAATGTGGAGAGATACGTCTTTCCTTTGAATGATATCAAAGCAGCACAAATTTTTATTAAGAAAAAGCAAGTAATATTTCCTACTACAGTATTTCCTACTAAAGCCATATGTTATCAAGGTATGAATGTGGCCATAATCATATAAGAAAAACCACCGACTTGCAGTGAATGTAAAAAACATCAGGCGTCGTATATAATTGAAATAAGACAAATGTTTGATAGTCTAATAGTTTTTTCATATGGCTGTTTTTTTTTTTAAGCAAACGTTATATAGACATCAGTGACTTACAGATTTCAAACCCTCATCCTAAATCCCCACATTACCTGCTTTTCCTGCCCCGATAGTCGGGATCGGTTTCCTAACAGTACTCATGTGTGAGGTGACCATGACATCTAAAAGCTCACGTCACGTTTGCCGGAGCAGGGAGCAGCCTGGGAAGGTGGAGAGACACCTCACGGTCGCAAGGGACCCAAAGCTGCGCTCGCTCGGCGGAACGGCTGCGGATCCGGCTGGCACATTCAGCTCAGCCAAGGAATGACGTTGGCAGAATGCCCTGGTTGGAGAAACGAGGAGGAAGCCAGCGAGGCCCCCGGCTCCCCCGTTCCTTCTGCCGATTAACCTACGGCTGCCTCCCATGGAGGCGGAAAGATGGCAGACGGGGTGGAAACCAGGAGGAGAAGAGGAACTTTGGAGCGCGTTCCTCTGCAAGCGCCATGGGGCATCCATCTAGGCCCCGTCGATCACTTCTGCACAGTAGTAGTGCAGAGGCAAGTTCACTCCATTGCTGGTGCTTGGGTGGGATCAAGCAAATCAGAGACACCGGAGAACCTCACAAAAGATAAGGAATTTTCCAGAATTAGTCCTATATGGGGAAAATGAGGAATTCAATAGTGAAAGCACAATTTGCATCAGTTTTGTCTTGTGCACTAATCCATATGTACTTAGTGTTACCAGTAACTGGGCTTTTTCTTGGCACATTTGATGCACTTTGTAGGTAAACACGTTCATGCATTGTTCTCTTAGTTGTACGGCTAGCTACATGCTAATGACAAACTGCAGCGAGCGACTTTTCTGCAAGCTTCATCTCTACCTACCTCAGCACCTACTCCCAGTGGATCCAGCTCTCGTTTTCACGGCACTTAAATGGCCAAACGCTACAAGCTTTTTCTTCTCAAAGCAGATGAGGTGACAATACGGGCTCCCCTCCCAACATTCGCTTGTAAATCAGATGTTTTCTTGGCGTTGCGGTGGGCAAACAGATTGTTGTTGCTGATTTGCGTCGAAAACCAACTGGATAAAGTGGGATAACTACATAGGGAGAGGCACCGAACAGATGGTTGTCAGGGGGAGCATAAAAATCCGCTGCAGCATGGGGGAAGTTGCGGAGCTGCTGGAGGAGGGTCCTTTGCAGTTTGCCCATGGTGGAGCACAGCACCTGTACAGGAGGCTGCCAGTAGAGAGGCTGTGAGTGAGGGACAGGCCTCCCTACTCTAGACCCAGGCCTTTCTACGGTGACCTGGAGGATTGTACTGTCAGTGGACTCGCGGCCTCTAGAAGCGCTTCTGAAAGCTGTTCAGTGACTCATTTTGATAGGAGGAACCTGCGGCATATCCATGTTTGTGGACACTGAGAGAATGCAGCAGTGACAGATTAAAAAAATAAAAAACCTTTCTTTTGCTTTCTGGTCACTCTCCACGGTGTCTGTAGAGAGACATTTTTTGTTCTGCCAAGTTTGAATTTTTTTTTTCATCTCCTTTCATTTTAAGTTCCCCTCCTAATTCACATGGGTCAGCTTCAGCCCCTTCACCAAACATCTCTGTGATGTTGTACTTATCTTCTGAAGTACCTCCTGCTAACAGAATCTGCTTTGAGAACATTAATTTATCCCTGCTAATTAGCTATGTATGTTCTTATTGAAGACACCTGCATAGAGAACCATGTTTATATGGTTATTTCAGTAAATAGGTTCTTAAATTTTGTTGTTTTCTCTTAAATTAATTGCCACTTTAGAAACAGGACATTGATTAAAAGTGGAAGATTTCAATATTGAAAGACCTTGCCTGTTTGGTCATGCTGGAATTCAGAGTGAACCTTTCGGAGATGTTTATATTATGGAGCTGGTTAATAACGTTTGAAAAGACTTTGATCAGAAGTTATTATATTCCACAACAAATCTATAACGGCCAGCAAAACCCATTAAAAGGATATAGTGCACCATACTAGAGCCCAGACTTTTAATAAAACCGTCTTCTCTCTAGGGCTGTGCTCAGCTCCCACAGATCATAACCATTAAGAAATTCGATCAGGTATGAAGCCACCGATCAATTAATAAGCAGGAGGTGTAGAATCAACACATGTACACAACAGGCGGCTCACAGGGGTGTTACTGACAGTTTGCTAGCAGCTATTTAGAGGTTTGAGGGATTATTGACAGTGAGATATCTTCTAAAACACAAAGCTAACAGAACAGCTATGACAGCAAGAGCGCAGAATCAGCGTCTTTACATTTCAACTCTACATTGGTAAAGAGGTATGGAACAACCACATCCTTGGCGTAATTTAAATATAATGTAAATAGCAATATATTCATTTCTTGGATTTACGAGAAGTAAGCCTAACTTTACAACAGCTATAGACCTTCTAGGAATCCAGTATACACCATTTAGAAAAACAGACAACTTCTTCTGCATTAGTTAAGTTGTGTTTTATCTGGCTAGCTAACAGAAGATATTATGTATGGATTTGGCAGCTGTTAGTTTTGGTTAGTTGTTTGAGTTCAGTTGTTTACAGTCACAGCTCTGTGAATCGATGGTGTTGATAGGTTATGATTGTGTCCTATGCTGGCAATCAACCTACTTGGCATATTTGCATAAGCAGTTTGTTGCTCAGAGGTCTAGGTTTTGTGTTCCTTTACCAGTCTATGTCTTTGATAGTCCATAAGCTCCTAGAAGTTTTACTGAGGACAGAATGAAAAATGATTGGTTCAGAGATAACAAATCAGATTGTAGAGAAAGTGGGACCAAGGCATCTGATTGGCTGATCCCTTTTCTTTCTACCTTCAGAACATTTTTGTCTAAGTAAAACTCCCACGAGCTTTCCATAGATACAAGTGGTTTCAGAATGGCAACCCTGCTTTAAATTCCAGGATGTACTGTTCTTTTTGAGCGGGTAAGTGGTTCTAATTCACTTCTATGGTAGTTCTTTGTACTTTTGTAACTTTTTTTAGCAGCTATTCTGTAACTGTCTGTGTATTGGTAAGCGACCACTGTTCCTCTTTTCCAGTGAAGTCAGCCTGAGTTCGAAATTTGCTTTCATGTTTCTTGAGATTGTTTCCCCCGACACATTAAACTGTTCTGCAGTTTTTGTACTTGTACTTTGTACAACAATCTTTTGGTCCAGTTGGACCTGTCCCTTTGCTCCTGTTCTGTCTATCCATCTTCCAACCGTTTATCCTGGGCCACACTGTAAAATCTGTTTTATGACTGACTTATTCTGTTAGTTGGCATTCAGGCTAATATGACTCACCTTTATAGCTGAATTTGTATTTGTGATTTAGTTACCTCAAAGTCCCTTTTCATGTGGTGTTTTTGTCATGTTGTCCACCTTCTGTATCCCAGAGTTATTAATGAGACACTGAATTCAATTGTCAAACAGGAACCACATCCACTGAAAACATATCTGTTTAATGAAAAGCACTCCAGAGCTGTGGTGTAAAGAGTGATGTGGTTTTATTTCAGTGGCTCAGTCAGCCATCTATACAGCTATCAGTGGTGCCTTGTGCTGAGGATTTCAGGTGGGCGTTCATGTTGAGCACTGACTCCATCTTAGTCTGCTGATGAGCCCTGATGCACACAGCAGTGTTGCAGTTCACTGGGGGCCGCAGACTTGCAGTGGAGCCTGACCAGCTTCCCTCTACTCATTTTTCGGCCCTCTGGTTACTGCCGAGAGGGTTTGGGGTGACAGCCCATCTCACCGTGCCGCTTAATGCAGCCAAGATCAGGGGACTCACTTTAATAAGGCTACTTTCTTGTTATCTGCTCCACCTGGATGTAGTCTGACAGGAAGTGGCCTTCTCACCCAGTTAGCTAGCCTGTCATTAAAGGAGGATGCGCGAATAGAGGGGTGGGAATTGGGGTGACTGCCGGCCAATTAGACTGATGTATTCATTATTCCTTTTTCTAATGCGAACAAGACGCTATAGGGGGAAAACGGAACTCTTTTGACATTGTGATTAAAGGGAGTGTTGCAGTTTCAAAATCTGCCCGCTAGCAAAATGGTAGAGACACAAATACCTCAAGTGATTCCATGTATCTTGACATCAACAGTCTACTTCATTTAAATTACACCCCCTTTCGTTTTAAATGGCATCATGCTTTGCATGCTAATGAAACAAAATTACAGAATAGAGTGCACGTTCTCTCACTCTAAACAGCTTCATTACCCATGTGAGAGTGGACACATGTTTTTATTAATGTTGCTTAATTGTCCAGAAAATGAGCATGAGTGTTCTTATATAACAAAGCTGGGTGGGAAAATAGCGTATTCACGAGTCCTGCGCTTAGACAGTCATACCTGTTCTTCTGCATTAGTTTATGAAGGCAGCCGCTTTCATTACACAATACTGGGCAAGTACTTCTTTGCTGGTTTGTGTTTTCGTGTAATGTTTTATTTTCTTGTTGAGCATGTCCACTTACAAACTGCTGTTGGCTGTAATTATAATCAGATTCCCCTGCTCTATTTTAGTGTACCGTACTTCATTATATATTCAGTACACGCGCACACAGACACACACACATGTCCAGAGTTCCCTCCTTTGAGGGAACTTTCACTGTTTTTTTACCTGTGTTTTTTTTTTGCAATAAACTCATGTAGCTTTCTTGTGATAAACCCATTTATTATTTCATTTTTTGTGACCCCCATCAACCAACCCAGTACAAACAAGACACACCATGTAGCTTCCTGTCAACATAATGGATAGCTAAATATGTTTTTTAGTCGGTGGTATATTTTTAAAATGTCAGAAAAGACTGCAAGGGATGTTTGGATCTCAAATGAGCTCTTTATCTTTGAAAAAAATGTATATGACATCAACACACTCTTATGTAAGCAATTAACTTCTGATATAACATGCTGCTGTCTGTACAATTCATTCTTTTGTGGTTTTGAAATTGCGTCCTTTTGAGTGATTGCATGAGCACCCCTATTAAATGAATCTTTACAAAAACGTACGAGGACGCCGTTAGAATCCCATAAATCTGATAACACGTCTGTTGTTGATGATGGCACAGTATAGCTAGCAGCAAGGAATCTGGACCTGTGCAACAATCGTTTTCTGGGAGGTTATTTTGCACTGTGTGTGGTTAACAACTTCCTCACAAAACAGAGACCTTGGATATTTACAGGCAAACCATTAATTTTCAAATGAAATTTTGGAGATTTTTATGTCTTGCGCTCAAGGGAACATATTAACATATTTTCAATTTGGCCATAAAAACGGTTAGAGATGACCGCATGCGTATGAATTCCGCACATGGTGTGGGACAGTGAGGACAGTGAATGAGTCGGTCACTGCACACCACAGTCTGCAGTCTGCAGTGATGTCACTCCAAGGTCCTCAAGAAAGCATCATCACGAGAAACCCTATGTGAGAAGTTTTGGTTTGTCTGCGTTCTTCGAGGGTAATGATTTACTTTCGCAAAGTTCAGATATTTTTTAACGGGCATTTCAAAATCACTTCCTTTATTTTTGTTCTCCTTACTGGAGGACTGATCCTCACAATCTAGCTCTCCAGTAGTGGAATTAACAATCCGCCAGCCTGCCTGGGTCCCTCACAGCCATTTCAGGCATGTATTAGGATGTAACTTTCACCTTTTCTTCCTTGTTCCTGTCGGTCCTTGCTTATTAACCTTTGTTGTGTTGTATAAAAACTTATCTATAATCTCTTTTTTTTTCCTCCACAACACCAAGCAGAAATGGTGACTTTGGCACACGGCAATCAACCTACTTAGCATGATAAAAGCAGTCTAGATTCCAAGGGCGTCCTGCCATCGATCAAAGCGGCATTGACAGAGATGGTCAATTGTAGGCTACAGAGTAACTAAGCCAGAGGGGCCCTGAAACAGAGTTTTGATTTACCTTCAATCAGAAGCCTCAGTGATAATTGATCTTTTGATTCTGATAATTACTGAGAAGTGAAGTGGTAAAGGAGGTATGGCAAAAAGCAGATTCACCTCTTGGAGAGCAACACGTACCATCTTAAGCAATTTTTCTGCATCTTAAAACCATTTCATTATATAAACCTTAATTTAAATAATATCATTAAGAGGTTAAGTGTGACTTTAGAAAATTAAAACATGGTTGCCAGTATTAAATTGCACTTTTACACTGTAATAAAGGCTCTTATACTGTAATATAAACAGCAGCTATGCAGTTTCATGAAGTTTGCTATATGCATCACGTATGTATATGCATCAAGTAAGCTATATGTGTATGCATTACATAGGTGTTAGCTCCTCACCTGGAGCTGACACCCCATCATGGTGGAGGGGTTTGTGTGTTCCAATGATCCCAGGAGCTAAGTTGCCTGGGGCTTTATGCCCCTGGTGGGGTCACCCAAGGCAAACAGGTCCTGGGTGAGGAACCAGACGAAGTGCGGCTCATAAGACCCCTAATGATGCGTAAAATAGTGCCCGTCCTTGCCCGGACGAGGATCACCGGGGCTCCCCCCTGGGGCCAGGCCTGGGGGTTGGGCTCAGTGGTGAGCGCCAGGTGGCCAGGCCTATACTCATGGGGCCTGGTCAGGCACAGCCCAAACAAAGCACGTGGGTCCCCCCTCCAATGGGCTCACCACCCATGAGAATCAGTGCTTCCGAATACAAGACCATGGTCCTCAGCCGGAAAAGGGTAGAATGCTCTCTCCAGTTCAGGGATGGGGTCCTCCCCCAAGTGGAGGAGTTTAAGTATCTTGGGGTCTTGTTCACGAGTGGGGGGACGATGCAGCGGGAGATCGACAGGCGGATCGGTGCGGCGTCCGCAGTGATGCAGGCGCTGCATCGGTCTGTCATGGTGAAGAAGGAGCTGAGCCAAAAGGCGAAGCTCTAGATTTACCAGGAGATCTACATTCCTACCCTCACCTATGGTCATGAGGTTTGGATAGTGACCGAAAGAACAAGATCGCGAGTACAAGCGGCCGAAATGAGTTTCCTCCGCAGGGTGGCTGGGCTCTCCCTTAGAGATAGGGTGAGGAGCTCGGTCATTCGGCAGGGACTCAGAGTAGAGCCGCTGCTCCTCCGCATTGAGAGGAGCCAGATGGGGTGTCTCTGGCATCTGATTAGGACACCTCCTGGACGCCTCCCTGGTGATGTGTTCCGGGCATGTCCCCCACCCCCCCACCCCCGTTTTGTGAGGTGGGTTGTCTTTAAAGTGACAGTCCTTTCATTTGGGGGAGGAGTTAAAACCCGGTTGTGCCATAGAGCCCCTCCCGCCCCAAATGGCCAGAGGGAATGGAATGCAGGATAGGGGGGGTGGCCTGGGCAGGACGTGGGCTGAGTAGCGGGGAGCAGCCAGCCTGCCACCCAGCCCGCCATGTCGCTTCTGCCAGACCCCCCCCAGTGTCTCACACATGTCGCATGTCACCCCTCCCCCCCTCCCATCAGCTGCAGCTCCCAGCATGTTTCCTTCATTAAAAAAAGTCCTTGGCCTAAGCATCATGCACCAGCCCCCTCCCCCATTTTGGTTACGGATCACTGGATTTCTTTTTCTTCATTATAGCCAAACACTCCTGTATTTTTTTTCCACTTAAAGCTTTGGGCTGTTTCTAGGAAACAGACAGAGGCAACGTGAAGAGCCCTTTCCACGAAAACACACATCCACTCATCAAAGCCCCGCGGTTTTGGAGATGTGCCGTATGCTGGAAACAGATTGAGGCCCTCACTCTGATCTTCTGATTACTTTTAATACAAAGAATTCTGTAAAAGAACATGGGTCCTGAAAAATATGAAAAGGCCTGTAGCACATAATGCTGGCATTTGCTTCTGACCGATGTATTCACACTTCTGCTTTTTGTTTCACTTCTCAAAGGTAACGTGTGCTGAACTCCACAGCTGCTCAGTTCGTGTTAATTATCATATGCAGAGCGGGGCACTCGTGTGTCAGAGGAAGCATCCGGAATCTCTTTGTTCTCTGCTGCTTTATTTATAAAGCCTCTGCTGCAGGCGTCCGCTGGGGAGCCCGCTCCAGTCTGAGTGCATCTCCGTGGCAAAAAGGCGAACGTTCAAGGCCCTCGTCTTAAAAACCAACACGGAAAGCGCAACTTACCCTGAGGACAATTTAAGTGTAGCTTGGCCCTCAACATTCCCACTAAATACAGCTATAAATAGGCCCATTTTCCCACACACATGGTGTTAGCGATCAGGCGAGGGGAATTTTGTAATGTTACTTGCTTCGACGGTGAATCTAGATATCTCAGCGCTAGCGCCCTCATCCCTGTAACGGCTTTTGCAGGCCCGCCCGCAGCTCTGTGCCTCCGGTGCAATTTGCCTGACACGCAGGCCCTCCGTCTATGTCCCACGCCGGAGGATGAGCGACATTAGCATTTTCCACACACTTGGCCCCTTTGAGGGAAGCGTCTCTGTGGGCCCCGTTGGTGCCAGGCTGCCCATAATGGCGTCATTGATGTGAAGCACAAAAAAGCAGCCTTCTCCTTTCACTAGGCTGTGTCACGCTTCTCCTTTCGGGGCCATAATGGTGGATAATAACGCGTAAAGGGAGCAAACGCGGCACGTCGCCTCAGGAGAGGCTCTTTAAAATGCCCGGCGCTCAGCAGACGGGCTGTTGCCAGGGCTCTGGGGGCGTCCCAGTGGCTCTGTGAACCCAAAATGTGGCACGCAATGGCCGCCGGAAGCTTTCTTCATCAAGTCAGCAGCTTATGAAGGCATGTCTCACTACTGGCAAAATTACAAGTTCTTTTTTCACTTGGGATAATTTTATCATGCATACAAAATGTATATTTTATTATGTATTTTTTGTTTTACTTTAGTATAATTATAATTAGGAGCACAGATTTACAAATGTCACACTCTGACTGTCTTAATAATACTGTGGTAATTTCATTCTATAAATAATAACGCATAAGCATAAATAATTGCATGATATGTTTCACGTCAGACATCATTGTGATGTGTTTGTAAGGCTCTGCCCTACTTCACTGATGGAGTTTGTCTTCCCTGCCCAGAGATTTTGCACCCCCTGAATGCATAACACATCCCACCCCAAGACATCATATCACTTCTCATTCCACCCCCCTGTCAGACTCCATGCTTCCACACCGCCCCCATTCACCCTCACCTTTCTCCTGTGCTGTCGGGTCACACTGTACTTGAAACCTAGCAGCATTGCTTTTCATGTATGTTTATATATTTAATGTTTTTATTTATTCGTAATTGCCTTGGGTTTCTGGTGACCCAGTGGGTAGGCCCGCTGCCCCGCCTTCGCTCTGTGCGTGTGGAGTTTCCGTTTGGAGATCATCCAAACAAATGCACCCATCATCCAAACAAATGCAATTCATTGGCTAACTGATGCCGCTAAATTGCCTGTTGTCTGTGTGTGTGTCCCTGCAACTGACTGGTCAGGTTCTGCCCCAGTGATCCATGGAAAACAAATCCCAGTCACCCTCTTCAGGATAACCAGGAGGAGCAGTGTGGGTAGAAGGATGACGTTTATTATAGAATATATTTCCTTTTACCTTAAAAACATAACAAATGAGGCAAAATTCCAGAGCATATTGATCTCATTTTCATATTTATTTTTTTGTATTTTAAATATCATTAGTTTATATCCATTTAAGTTTTCATGTTGTGCTAAAACTGAACAACTTTTTTATCCATGGTAAATGTTGTAGGCAAAAAAAATTCATTTACGTCATTGAGTGCATACTTCATTCATTTGCCAAATTAATGAAGTAAATGAAATGTACAGGGTCCAGTCTGTCAGCGTGATGCTTATCTGCTATTTATATTAATGCTGTAATATATTTTCCCATTTATCAACCTTTTTGTGGGAAATTACCATTTGTAGTGGTTTTGCTAATTAAAATGAATAACACTTGAGCATCTTTACATAATTTATATAATGGCATTCATTTACTAATGGCAAAACCTGAAACCACAGATGTCATGTGCTTCTGACAGTTTTTGTAGAATGATAAGGTTGTGGGCAGTGAAAATGTGCTCACAGCTAACATTATTATATTTGCCTTGCTGATAGACCTTTTAAAGCAGGGGTGGGCAGTCTTATCCGCAAAGGGCCGGTGTGTATGCAGGTTTTTGGGATAACCTTTAGGTCAGCTGTTCAAACCCAGGTGTGAGGACTCATCAGCCAATCAGTCCTCTAATTAGTAATATAATTAGGTAGCTGCAGCAAACACTAACACACTCAAATGACCCTTTCTGGATAAGATTGGCCACCCCTGTTTCAAAGGGTCAACTTCAACACAGCGGGGTTGTTCTGAATGACCTAAGCTAGCATTCAACAAATGTAAATCTGTATATAAACAAGTGAACGTGCTTGTCTGCAGAATGCAATCAAGAGTCCATTTTAATGTTCTGCTTATAATTCATGAGGACTGAAGGACTCCTGAAGGTGCTTTTTGATTTTTAATCAGTTTAACTAAGTTTTATTGACACTGTGCATTATGTGCAATTAATTTTACAGGTACCACCCATCCATCATTCCATCCATTCTCCATCACCTCTTGCCGAGTTCTGGGTCGTGGGCTGTGTGGGACCTGTCACAGGCAGAATACACCCTAGACAGGATGCACAGGTAATACACAGAAAATATTTATGTACTGTTTAGTACCTGCAGAAAACAATGGTTAAAACATGCTGATGCTTCCTTCTGTCTGATACAGCTTAGGGCCCGTGTGCAGTATGCATGTTCTCTTGTGTCATCAGCTGGTTTCTTCCAGACACTCCGGCGATAAGGTGAATTATAGCTGCAAAATTGTCTGTAGGTATGAATATGTGTGTGTGTGTGTGTGTGTGTGTATGGTCCAGGTTATGGTCATGGTTAGGGCTGTGTAGGGGTTAAGGTTGTCATAGTTAGCATTAGCATTAGCATTTTTCCCATAGAAATGAATGAGCGGTCCCCAAAAAGATACGACTGTGTGTGCGTGTATGCCCTGCCATGGGCTGGCACCCAATCCTGGGTTATTCCCTGCTTTGGGTGCATTGCTTCTAAAATAGGCTATGGACCTTCGTGACTCTGTGTAGGACAAGCAGACATGGAAACTGGATTGATGGATGGACACAGCTTAAGGTACAACAGATGGCCCCTCAAGGGATTCTGGATATGAAACTGCATTTCACAAATACTGGATGTGAAATACATGCCACCTGTCACCTGCATGATCTTGTGAGGGCACAAAATAATAAGCCATGAGGTGAGGCAGGTGACATTATGGTCAAGGACATAGCAACTATAACCCACCATTTGCTACAGGAGATACAGTAAAATACCCAGTTTTATGAATACATCGAAATTGTCTGTGTGGATTACAGCATTAGATCAGTAACTGAACATTACAAAAATATGTGGAGTATTAGACTCACATATTACAATATGCTGTTCTTATATAGGACCTTTTCCCAACAGTTTTATGAGTAAAGTAACACGCCTTATTCATGTATTAGATATTTAATCATAGCATGTAAATATTAACTTCTCCTCTGAATTACCTGTAGATCTCATTACCCATACCTGTAGATCTCATTAGCCACCACAGGTGCTGCCCATCCAATGAAGTGCCAGAGGGTATGTCCAGACCTGTTCCCTCAAACAGGAACATCCTGAGATAGGGCACCAGTTCAGCGTGGACCCAGGACACAGAGGAATCCAGGTACACAAAGGAACTGATCAGTTTTTTTCCCCACATTAAAAGTACCAGAGTTTGCTCTATGTGAACCCAGAATCTCAGATACCTACCCATCAGAAGTGTGCATTAATATTTCAGCTGCATCCGGCTGATGTTGCTCTCAGATTTAGGAATTAGGCGGCATGAAAACCATGGTGCCACTAAAAGGTCAACCTGTTTGCTTAACTCAGTCCAGACAGCAAGTGCTGTGTAGAGAGGGATTTCAAATTATAAAATTTAAAGCACCTAGTCTCATCAGCATCTGAAATTCCAGGGGGATCTGTAGCGTATTTTATTTAAAGCTTTTCAGTTGGATCCTATTATTCCAGGGACAACGTTATACACACTGTATTTATTATTTTTTTGCCGAACTACTACAGCTTGACTTCGGAATATAAGAAGGATTAACAAAGGTTTATAATCTGTAAAGCATGTAATTATAATCTGTGCAGAGTATGTAACTGCAAGCTTTAAATTAGCTTTGCTGCATAGCTAATTAAACATGATTTCAATCGCACCTTACCTGCTGTTAGCTGCATAAATTCCACATAAAACTAAACAGGTCTATATTTTACTGCTCAAGTAACATGTATAACACAGGTAGCATTCAGTGTGTCAACAGCCATAGACTTGAAACACTAATGTGTGGTGACTACCAACAAAAATCCCTGCTAAAAACTTGCAAAGTGACCCAATGAAGCATAACTATGTAGATGTGACTCTTTGCAGAAGCGCTGGTGTTCTCAATTCCTGCCTTGCGTAGAATGTTTTCTCATTCGGTGATACTAGCATTCGTGTCTGGTGCTAAATTTACCGCTAAAGCATCACAGGTTGGCCAAAAAACTCCAGTTGCTAAGCATATCAGGCTCAAATGAGAACTGTCTGGCTTTCATGGTTAGATGTGGGCAGGAGATGTTTCCAGATGTTTCACTCCTTCCAAATACAGCTTTTGGTGAGGTTGCTCAGGCTCCTTGGTTGTCAGGCCCATCAGAGGAAAGTAGCATTCAATTTTAAAACCGGTGCGATGGGAGAGGTGGTCCTTCATCATTGTGTGTTTGTACCACCAAAGATTTTTTTGCTGTTCACTAAAGGAAAGCAAACAACAGGATACGATGAATTGCTATTGAATTCCTCAAATGTCACGTGTCCTTTGCTGCATTGCAATATTGATTGAATTTCTGAACACAGAAACATTTGATCAAAGTTATTGCAATTTCTCTGAACTGAAGGATATATTACATTAAATGACGACTCCTCTGCAATGACACAATATGCTTTTTGATGAATTATTCAATCAAGGCAGTTAAATATGTTTCTGTTGTTTTTGACATCTGTGTTTATGTATTTTTTAATAAAAAGAATTAGCTACTTTTAACTTTGTCATTTGGATGGCATTCACATGCAAAATAATTTTTGCTGTTTTTGTCTACAAAATAAAGTTTCACCCTATCTAAATTTTTGTGTGTTTTAGGACAAAAACCTAACCAGACGAGATATTTTTGAAATGGAGTTTTTCTGACATGGTCTTTAATCACTCCAAGGTAACTGTAGAACAATCCGATTCTGTGACAATTGGCTCAAATATTAGGTCCTGACCTGAGTTATTGCAGCACAGCTTGGGACAAATTGAAAATATAAATGGATTCATTTTATCAGTCTGTGTTTCATGGTAATGAAGACAAAGTCCCCACACCTGCTCTCACCAGAATTACAAAAAAGAAAAGACTGATCACTCAGAAAAAACAACATACACTCAGCCCTCTGTATCTGCACATTCCGCATCCGTGGATTCAGTGGTTGAACAACTGTACACTGGGCCCTTTCCAAATGCACGGCTAGGGTCTGTCCCTGCCAGTTGCAGCAGCTACATATGATGCAATTTAAGTAGTGTCCAAATATCATACCCATCATGCACTGCAGTAGTTATCAAATTCCACAAACATGCTTTTTTGTTAAATACATGCCTCAACAACATAGTTTGACTACAAAACATTACAAACTATTACATTTCAAAGATGTTTTAAGTTTCGTATCAAATATATTTTGCATTATGACTCCCACCACAATTTGTATAGATACAAATGAGAGATATAAAGGAAGCATGTTACAAACAGTGGCAAAATGCTTGTTATTAGCACCTTTATCTTCCTTCATGGAGAGGAAGAGGTTTCCATAATTTACATTTGAGGACCAACCTAAAACTTCCGTATTTTTGTGGACATTTTTACACGTCCCCATTTGGATAACCACAGTGTTATAAAAATCTGTGACTGCAATCAAAAAAGTAAAAATGCCAAAAGTCTTGTATTTTGTTTGGTTAGTTACCTATGGTTAAGTTTAGGGCTGGGTAGGGGTTAAGGGTGTTGTGACTGGGATTAGGGTTTTTACTATAGAAATGAATGGATGGTCTCCATTTAGATAGATACGTGTGTGTGTGTGTGTGTGTAATGATTACACTGTGGGGACCCGATTTCCACACAATATTTTGGTCTAGACTGTATGTGTTTGTGTATGTTTGACAGAACTGCATAGAGAGAGATAATACATTTTTATTTTCTTTATTTATGGTAATATTTTCTATATGTACTACAATGGCTGCATCTGTACTGAACATGTGCAGACATTTTTCTCTGCATAATAATACAGTATAATGGCTATTTACATGGAATTTACATTGTATTATCCGGCATTATAAGTAATCTAGAGATGATTTAAAGTCCATGGGTGGGTGTGTGCAGGTTATCTATAAGTTGAGCATATGCAGATTTTGGTATCCATGGGGGATCCCGGGAGCTGCCTCCAGCAAATATCGAGGGACGGCTGTATTTCATTAGGCTGCAGTGCAACTGGATGCCGACTTTGGGTTTGGCCGCCGTCCTGAAGTGGAGTGCAGAGAAAAGCCCATGGACCCGCTTGGGCCATATGGGGTCTGCTGGAAGCTGCAGAGATGTGAGCGGAAATGGGCCCCCTGTACAGACCTAGCAGAGAAGCAGAAAGTGGCACCCTGGCTGGAACGGGACGGAGATCCCACTTTCAGGCTCAGCAGCATGCTGAACACAGCAGACCCAGGAACCTGCGGCCTTCCTGAACGCAGAAACAAAGAGGGGGAAACGCTTAAAAAAGGTTTGCTTAATAATTATGAGAATGAAAATAAAAATTCTGCTTAGCATCCAGAGGGCATCATTAAACATGCCGTTAAATTCATTTGCTTTTAGCCTGACATTAGTCATAATACCATATTATTACCGTCATTACGTCTTGGACTGGACCTTAGCACCGCAGGATAATACTCCTCTGCATTCATGCCCTTGTTTCTCCTATTATAACATGCTTGTAAATTAAAAATCACAGTTTAAAACTTTTTAAAATGAACAATCAGTCACAAATGCATTGTGTGGCTTCTTATAAACGGCTTCCTTCTGAGCTGCTAGGAAAGGATGACTTCAGTAGCTCCAGCAGTTAATGGAAAACTGTATAAGTAAAGTAGTTTGGAGTGATGGACCAGCAGTAGTATGGAGTAATGTAAGAGTATCATGGGGCTGGGTAACAGTAGTAGATTGGGGTGAAATAATGTAATAGAATAGTGTGGATGAGGCAGACTGTAGCGGACAGTAAGGTAACAGCAGTGTGGGGCAATTAGTGAGTGATATGTATTACTGTAACACTAGACTAGTGTGAATTAGTGGGAGTATTGTAACTCTAATAGTGTAGAGTGTTGTATCCATCAGTATCCTTTTGTTACTCTCTGCACCTGGGAATCTTTAATAATCTTATTTACACCTTTAGAGTCAACAGTTGGGACTGTTCATCCGCTCATTATCGGTGGATCTATTGTACACTTTTGTTAGCTTTAACTGTGATCTAGTATTTCTCTAAAAGCGCCTCTCTTAAGTGTGTCTTATTTCACAGCACTTAAGATACACCTCTCCAGAGGCACGGGGCTGGTAATCTGCTTGGCCTTCAAAAAACTGCACTACACTGGGTTCATGAAGTGGTTTTTTTTCTGGCCAGTTCAATTTGTTCTATTAAGAACCGAGCAGAATTTACTGAGGCTTGAAACTGAATCTGGCCCATTGTGCCTCAAGAGTTTATGACTGTGCTGTTTTTAAATGGAGTTTGTTTATGGGGCTGGGAAGTCACTTATTTTAAGGCTGCTGAAATACAGTGCATCTTGAAGGGCTGTATCAAATGCATTCTGGTGGTTGTAATTATTTATATATAGTGGTCCTGTCGGGGTATGAGACACTGCTTTCACAGGACGATGCAAATAAAATTTTAAATAAAGGTCTAGGGATGAGCATGCGTCATTAGAAAAGGACATCTTCCTGCGCTGGACTGATCCCTGTGCAGCCCTGCGCTGTCTTTGTCATTACAGGCCTGTTTTGGTGCTGACATCTCTTACTGCTGTCCATATAACATGCCTGTCTGAAGGTAAATCTTTTTTCCCAGAACTGAAGAATGTCTCGCTTTCTATAGAATGACTGCCATATGCGGCTGTGGCATGAAAGACTAACACACTGCGTGTTTCGCGTGGGAGAAACTCTTTGTGTGCGTTGAGAAAAGTCTCCTGTGAAGAGGATGGGAGGGCATTGGCATATCTTCATTGATGACCTTATGTGGCCACACACAGGTGTACTGCCCCGCTCTGCCCTCTCTTTGATGAACAATTGCCCCTTGGCAACACTGAGCCTGCAGTGCATTTCCAGATGGGCCCATTACACTGGGAAAGCCATAACCTCCTTTTAACTAACCATGTCTCTACATAAAAGGGAGTGTTAATGTCCCCTGCAGTATCCCATCACCCTGAATCCACATCGGCCTGATTGTCAAGGAGCTCCTCAAATGTATGTAACAGGCAGTACATCTGTTGTCGACTTTGCTAACCACGCTGAGACTTTGTTATCCAGTTACTCTAGTTTCTGCCCTCGCCCGCTTTGGTGTCATTCTGCACTGTTTTACAGATTTTTACATTGATGTTGTGTTTGAGAAATGGGCCATGGGCCTTTTAGTCGGGCTTAATTAATTGGGGATCTAAAGTAAACTTTGTGGCCTGAAATGCTTTAGGATGGTTATGAGCAACCAAACGTGTAATATGTGGTTAAGATGGTAACGCAATAGCATGATTTTCTCTCCATAAAATAATTTCCCCCTTTTTAAAACGGTACACAGAAAATCAATTTTACAAATTTGTTGGAAAGCTTCAAGAAAATAGAGTTGGCCCACATATCCCCCCAGAACTCTGGTTTTGATTCTTGCAAGCGGAGTTTTTCAGTCAGCAGGTAATTAGCCTTGAGGGAAGCATGGCAGGACTCGGCCGGGGAGCCTGGCATCTCAGACGGCAGCTGCATGGCGCGGAGTAGCTGTCAGACAGACGCATTTCAGCGGCAGCCTGCTCAGAGGTCACCGCTGCGCGTCGCTGCTATTGATAAATCCTTCGTCCCCTCAGAGCGATAGGAAGCTCTGGAGCATTAGAATGCCGCTGTCAACCATCATCCATATCCACCCACCACTTTCGGAAGGCAGAACGAATCAGTGGCTTTAAATCTTAAAAGTAATTCCAGTGAGGACCCTTTTAAGTGGATATAACTCAATCTCAAATGGCCTGTCAATGTGTTTTTTTTGTGATGCAGATTTAAGCAGGAAACAAATGGAGATCCCATTCATTATAACCTCCATCCAAGTGCTTCAACTAACATCCAACTGTATATGGCTCTATGAAACTGGAGCAAAAGCAGAGAAAGTCAGCCGCACCCACCCACCCAGAGTGGAGGTAGGATTCAAACCCCTTACCCTGGAGGTGTGACATCATTATGGAATGACATCATGCAAGCTCAGTCCACAGGACTTGGTTACAAAAACTCTTGAAGGATGCACTGTTGACTGATTTCTGCTTCGGGGACCTTCTTGTTACAAGTCCAGTCCCAGAAATGCCACACCAGATTCTGAGAGCATACGGCACCAGGGAAACAGCTCATCCTACCGACAGACTCCCTGTGTCTTGGCTGTGTGCTGTTATCTGTATTATGTGTGATGCCATTATTAGTCTTTTGAGGTACATTAGATCCATTTTTGTATAATGAACTTTGGAAGTGAAATGCAATGCGGGGCTCAGTGTAATTCTCCGATGATCAGTCTGCTCCACAGTACGAACCCAGCAATATTGGGTATAATATTGCATTGTGGTAGCACTGTGCTTAATGGACAATAACATTGCAGATCTACTCTGGGCTTTACCGGCTAATGGAATCACCATGGGTAGAACCGAAATACAAGGTGAGCCAACAGTTAGCCCATCAGATCGCCTCGTTTAATGGGAAGCTGCTCCTAATGATCTTTGGCTCCACATTGCAGGTAACCTGGAAGTTAGCCTGGTTGGCTTTTAAGGATGCCCAGACACGTAACTATGCAAAACATGTCTCAGTTCACAAATGACTGGTTTTGGTTCTTGCCAGCTGAAAACTTTTGGAAGATTGGATTGGAGCTTGTCTATTGTCCTAGACGCCATGCTCGCACAAAGATAATTTGTTTTTTCAGTTGAGCTGCCCCTGGGTTAGATATTTACTGTCTGTCCGCCATCCCATCTACTTCCTTGATCATGGCTTGGTTATTCTCCTGGGCTCATTGCCTTGACAACTTCATCAAACCAAATAGCATGATGTGGTGATAGAGGCAGATGGAATTCTTGGTCCCCGTTTTCCCTCCTCCCAAATACGCACCCTCTTCCTGGATGAGGCAGAGAGATGAATATGCTATAAAAAAAAAGACGACAGCATTCG
>JAODUD010000008.1:7766532-7777528 GCA_026784285.1 Stomatorhinus walkeri
GGGGGTGGGGGTGGGGGGGCGTAGGGGAGCGACGCAGGCATTAGCCTGAAAAACGGGCAGCGGGAGAGACAGCCCTGCGATGGCAGATGGAAAAGCAGCAGGTGCTGCGCCGTGATGGGACTCCGCATCCCATCATGCACGTTCCACAGTGATGCAGTCTGACAGGGAAGGGAATTAATGTGTCGCAGAATGTGCTCGCAGTGCATTAGCCAATTCTCAGTGTCTACACTCTGCTGTTCTGAGCTCTCTTTGTGACTAACGGCCTGTTCGAGTACAACAACGTCTTGCAAGTGGGGCAAAAAGGGGGGGTGGGGGTAGCTGTGTGGCAGTTTGGTCCTCCTGCCACTCCATAGGTCTAGCAGAGGCTAAATGATGCCCCCCCCCTGCCTATCCCCAGGACGATGTGATTATGTGACTGTCCTAATGCAGATGTTTGGAATATTAGGATAAGCACAGTAGCCAGAGCCCTCTGGGGGAATTAAGTCCAATGAATTGAATTTTCAGAAGAAAATTACCGGTGGTAAACAGACACAGGCGCTGTACAGCCACTGATAATGTGCACGCACCTGCCTGAGTCTGGGGGGAGAATGGAGGGCCTGCCCCCCCCTGCCAGAATGAGTCCAGAGTTCACTGTGATTTTTTTTAACCGCACCCAGCTTGGCTCGGACGTTCACATCAGAAACATTGGCAGCCGCTCAACACAAGCCGTTATGAGTGCGAAAGCTTCCCGGCCAGAGAGAGATACCCGGCCGCTCACCCGTATCCTGTTACACACAGAAAGTCTGCAGAGGATGGGGAGCCTGCAGTGCAGTGCTGCTCCCCACGGGCTCAGCGGTGCAGTGCTGCTCCCCACGGGCTCAGCGGTGCAGTGCTGCTCCCCTCGGGCTCAGCGGTGCAGTGCTGCTCCCCACGGGCTCAGCGGTACAGTGCTGCTCCCCACGGGCTCAGCGGTGCAGTGCTGCTCCCCATGGGCTCAGCGGGTCACTGGCCTCACCCTCGCCACCTGCCCCGCCTCTGCATGAGCCTGCAGTTTGCATGTCCACCCTCTGATTCTCTGGCTTTCCTTCCACAATCTAAAAACATGCAGGTTAAGGTGAACTTGGTGTCGCTGAATTACACATATGACTAAATTACACATGTGATGCACTGGTATCCTGTCCCCTGCCTTTGTCTTGGGCTTACTGAGGGGGGTGCCCATGGTCACTGTGACCCCAGTTTGGCTAAGGGGCTATGGGAGATGGAGGGATGCCTTCCCCCACAATGGCCGCCAGAGTTTTTTCCTCAGTTCTCAGTATTTCTTCTTTTCATGACACATTCCGGAGAAATATGAGGCCTTTCTCTCAGGAGCCCATTCTTACCCTTTTTTCAGATTTTGCGATCTTTGTTTTCTGACAGATCCTTACTACAAGCACTTAACAAACTGATCTCCACTCAGATTGTGCTGATGAGTGGGACCATCTAGATACATTTCCAGTGGTTAAAATGAGCTCCCACGGTAATTATACGCCTTTATCTACAGTGAGTCAGCATATCAAGCGCAGAGCCCTACATCTGATTTAGGACAGTGATGCAATCAGACACAATTAATATATGTCCTTTAAATGGGATGTTCTGCTGAACCGGGATACTTCATGGGGCTTTGTGTGTCAATGCTGTGTTTGTGCTGTGGGTACAAGTGAAGAAGCATGTGCCAAGGTTAATGAGCATTCTGTGTGATTATGGTGAAACATCAAATCGTATTCGTGAAATGTGCCTCAGTCTGCTTTCAAATAATTTTAGAGGTGGAATGAATCACTCAGGAGAAACTGGGAAAGTGGCCTGCCTTTGAGTGACGTGCGAAAGAAAAAATTAAAAATCCACAAAAACTTGGGTCACGGGGTCTAATAACAGATTAAAGCTTTGCATGGTTGGGAACATTTGAAATGATCTTTCATTTAATGAAAATAACTTTGCAAGTCATACATTGGCCTGAATCTACTGCATTCTTAATGTGCCGTTGCCTTTTAATTAATGACAGACAAAGTTCAAAATATCCATTATAGGTGTTCACCAGTCAGGATGAGGTTTTGCAGCAGCCACAGAGGGAAACAGAATGGAGACGGCCTGTACTTACAACCTCTCAGTTTTCACCTGCGCTTGTCACCGCCTGAACGCTACAAACACACCGTGTTTTGCCTGCAGAAAGTTCTGCAAGGACATGTTTGGTTCTGCCCTTCTGAGCAAACTAGAGGTGAAGAGCTCAGTGCCTGTAGCTATGTCAGTAAAGCACGATAAACATTTTATAGTGCTAAGAGCCTGGGGAGTATCTTCACATGGCTTTTTCAAATGCAGATGTTTCATATTTCGAAATCGAAGAGGTTTTCTTTTTTTGAAATCACAGTGTTTATCCACCTGGGTTTCTAATTTTGTCAGTAATGGTGGCCCTCTGCCCACCCGGGGCTCTTGTTTTGATCTGCATATGATTCTGCCACTGGTTCCACTGTAATGCACTGGGTGTATCCCAGGTGTGGCAGCGACACTCACACCATCTCCAGCAACACTCTTCCTTTTCATTCACTGGACCTCTGTCCTTTCACTAAACCTATTTAATCGTCCTTTGTTCTGATTAAAACTCGTTTGACCAAAAACGGAAAAAAAATTAAATAAAACACAACAGCTTTGAACGTGGTACAACATGCAACAAAAAGGAATTTTCATTGTCAGGATTAAGTCTAATCGTTTTATTAATTAAACTTTCTTGTGCAGTCTTTCCTCATAGAAATGATGAAAATAGCTTACGATTTACTTACTGTGTGCGAGAGGATATAGTGTCGTCTCGTCAACGCACAATTTTTATCATGGCAGATAATAGACCCAACATCTAATTAGAGTGTTCAGGAGTGCAAGTTACAATAGACATTCCCTGGAGATGGATCCCAGAGCCTCGTATCATTTAAAGATAGCCCACGTTTCCTCACATTTTTAATTGAACTCCTACAAAAGTTAATAGCTTTCTCTGAGGCATTCAACCGTTCGGGTAGACAGGAAACGTGCACTGACTTCCTGTCATTATTTTTAAATCATTACATTATTAGAATTTTATATGTGGTTATGTGTATTGTGTTTTTTACTCATAAACAGTATATTGCACTTATAATGGTATGAATATTGAATTCTTTCGTGTTTCAGCTATGGGCTGAAAGTACTAATCAATGTTAATTTTCTTGGTAATTTAATTGAAAGGGGACAGAGTTGGATGAAAAATGAGTCATCGCAAAGTCAGATTGTTGTGCGTAAAGGTGAATTACGGTTGGCGGTAAGTTAATTTGTCATTGATGACATCCTGTCTGGCGAAGGCATCCGTTACCTTCCCTGAAATGGACATACTGCTTTTACTTAACAGGCAGATTTCCAGTGGCTTTGACAAGCATCGCTTCAAGGGTTTTTGCATAACATGCATACATGTGATTTATGGATTTTTGGTTGTTTGACTAGCTAATGCAAAATCCCATCATAAGCAGGCAACCATTAAACTCAACGACTGTTTACAGCGGTCTTTATATTTGGAATATTTTAAAGAAAAGGTGTCTTTTATCCCCACATGAGACTCACAGATCCAGGTCACTGCAGAGGAGAATGTTCTTTAAAAAGTCAAAGAATCATGTTATCCTTTTTTGACTTTTCATTTAGTCTTTAATTGTGTACTGTCAGTGCCTCGGGATCATGCTTTTTAAGGTTAGCAGTAAATCGTACCGCATAATACAGAAACTGAAGATTGTGAGATTTTATCAGTTGCCATTCTGAGGACAATTTCCAGGAGCGAACAGCATAGTCAGTTTATGGAGGAGATGGGATCCCTGTCAGCTAATGTTCTTCCAGCAGGTAACAAGCGTGGTTCATTGGGGAAGATCTTTTTTATTCCACTTTAAACAGCCGTGGGTATTTATGAACTCTCTCTCCAAACTGACCTTCTCTCCCAGGCATGAACTAGGGCCAAACTCGGCCATACAGGTCACCGGGGGAACCTGCTCTTACTGTCCTTCTAGGCTCTGCTGCAACATATTTTGTTCACAGCGGCTGTATTTGTGAGAATGCTGCTCATCCACGTCAGTTCAGTGTTGGCTTCCATCGTCCCTCAGAAGCTAACAGAGAAGCTTGCGCTGCTGAGTTTCACCACACCTTTGTGCTGCTGGATCCTGGACTTCCAGACCATGGCACCCCATACCCTTGGGTGACCACCTCTCTGGTACCACCAGCCTGAGCACTGGTGCCCCGCCAAGGCTGCATGCTCAGCCCATTTCTGGTGACCCTGTTAACTCAGGTCTGTATTTCAAAGTAGTGCTCCAACACCATCATCAAGATTGCCAGCAACGTGACAGTGGTGGGTCTGATCTGCCGTGACGGTGACTCAGCATACCGACTGGAGGTCCAGGACAACAGTCTGTCTCTCAATGTGGAGACATAATCATCAACTTTGGGAAGGTCCAGGTTGTCCACCCCCCTATCATGCATCGCCGGATACTGCATATAGCGAAACAAAATGATCATGACCTTTCCCCCCTGCATCAAGGACATTAGCACAGACTGTTTGTCCTGCTACTGTCTGGCAGAAGATACAGGAGCATCTGAGGAAGTTCTGCCAGGTTCAGCAAGAGTTTCTTCCTCGTGGGGGTCAGGACATCAAACACCTAGTTGCCCCTCTCAGCTCCTGACCCATTCCTGAGGATAAACAACCACCCCCCCACCCCCGGCACTTTAACTTATTATTATTTATCTATTTATTGTCAGACACTATATCCCACACCATCATGCTGCTGCTGTACTATGTATTTCTGGTGCGTGCATATATAAAGGACTTAAAGTGCAAGACACAGGTCAGCTCAAAAGCAGGGGGGTTGGACAGTAGGGTATTTGTGTATATTTCCTCCTGCCTATTTGCACCCCAGAATAGGGATGAAGCCGGGTGACATTGTGGTGTAGACTTGATTATGCGCACACACACACACACACACACACATACCCTTGTGTCCAGCCCTCCTGTTTTTGTGCTGTCCTGTATTTTGCACTTTAACTTCTGTAAAAACCCTCCCTCTATCACTGCTATTATATGTTGCTCCGTTGTCCTGGAGTCCTCAGTCCAGTGTTATCGGTTATTTTCCACTCTGTGCCATAAGCCCCATGCTGGGGGTCAGCTGCGACTTTTGGTACCTATTATTGCCTTCTCTCTTATTTTGTCACAAGTCCTAAATGTCTCTCAGCAATGCTTTTCTAACACCTCATAATTAAGGTCTGTCCTTCATGCAGATTTTCACCCAGGTGAGCCCACCATGCTGCCCTCGAAGAACTGCATGTCTGCAGACCACTTTATTTATATTTACCAAACCTTCATTCATTAAGGTTCAGAAGTCAGTTGTATAGCATCACTTCAGAAAATGGGAGAGTGCTACCAGAATGTCTTTATTGTCACTGTAATAGTAGGAAGTGCAATAAGATTTGATCGTTCATGTACCATCTTGCTCTCCAATGAGACGCAAGGGTTGTGTCCATTCGAAGAATGAGTCCATCACAGCAGTGCAACAAGGCTATCCCACCACCAAGGCTGTCCCTCCACCAAGGCTATCCCACAACCAAGGCTATGCCTCCACCAAGGCTGTCCCACCACCCAGGCTATCCCACCACCAACGCTGTCCCACCACCAAGGCTATCCCACCACCAAGGCTGTCCCACCACCAAGGCTATCCCACCACCAAGGCTATCCCACCACCAAGGCTGTCCCACCACCAAGGCTGTCCCACCACTAAGGCCCTTTCAGATGGAGCCTAGATACATGTCCTCCTTTTGCTGAGTTGCTGGGTACAGCCTGAGTTCAGGGAGCAGGTTCAGCCACTTATCTGGCACCCCTGGAACAGCTGGGGTCAGGGCCCTTGCGTAAGAGCTTAATGGTGGTAAGATTACCCTGTGGGCCATGGGACTACAACCAGGAACCTTCCAGGACATATTGCTGTACATTGCTCGTGTGTTTACTGAAAGCAGCCTCACCCTCAGGAAGTGTGGGGCAACCTGTGAAGGATGATTTAAATGACTGGGGGGGGGGGAGGCACACCATTGCAGTAATGAGAGAAGAATGCAACAGACAGTTGCGAAATACTCATTCTAACTTATAAAATAACAGACTCCTTTTACCAACATTATGTTATCTCACATTTTGATGCTAAGTAAGCTTCTGCTGGAGTATGATTAGGAAACTGTCAGTTACGGCATAAAAAGTACGAGAGAAACATGCTTGATGGCTTTCATTTAACCTCCTTAGAAACCAGGCAGCTTCCAGAACACATGTCATTGTCATTGAACTGACAAGTGTCGTCACCAAACACATCACCCACAGCCGCCACCTTTGCTTGCACATTGGTCTTTTGTTAGAGAAATCAATACGGCCACATAATGAGTTTTGGCATCAAAGGACTGTGTGAGCGCCTGCGCTGTGAAAATCTACAGTTAATTTGCTCTGCGTCATCTGATTGGAGGAGCCTCCAGTTCCCAGTCATCAAGCTAACGGTGACATTTTGTGGCGGCTGCCACCTTGAGCCCGCCTCTCAGCAGATGTGGTCCTGGATTGATGCTGTCACCTTGCGATGGCGCCTTTGAGCTTTGAAGACCGAAACAGAGCGACAAGAAAATCTGCAGTTTGGGAATTCAAAACAGACGGAGGTGCAAATCTGGGGGGTGGGTGGGGGCTTCTGCTTAATGTTCTCCGATAAATCAAAGAAGCTAAGTGTGGAATTATACAAGAAGTGAAAAATATATAATGTCCACCGACATCTGCTGTGTTCCAAGCTTACCCTGAAGCTGGATCCCACATGTGACGTTCTTGCAGTTAGAAATCATACAGCGGCCTACCTTAGGGGCCAGCTGACAGCGGCCTACCTTAAGGGCCAGCTGACAGCGGCCTACCTAAGGGGCCAGCTGACAGTTATTAATTAATCAGGACCACATACTGAATGTACGCAATGTTCTGCATCGCTGTTTTTTTTTTTCCTTTTTTAGTCATTTGTTTAATCTCGGGCCTGAGCGGTTACCTGTCTGTTAGCAGCCGATCTCCACCTGTCATGCCAGGTCAACATATATCCCATTCTAATAATGGCATGACTAATGCAATTAGGAACTGACGTAGAGCAAAAAGCAGCATCACGCAAGCCCTTTCTGGAGAAGGATGTTCCTTTGCTGCTTTGATCGGCACCAGATGCTGCGGACATGACCTTGGCTCACATTGTTCACAGGCGTTTGGCGTTTGCTGAAGTGCCTGTGACCATGGAAAGCTGATCATTACTCTTTCAATTCTTTTTTTGGCTTAGCTTGTTGGAATGGAGGCCAGTATCACTTGGCCACTCACATGCAAACCGTTGCCTGTTTTTCTCCTCACCTGGCCAGTGATGACTCCAAATACTGGGAGTCGGCCTCATTCAGCAACCCTTCTTATTTGTTTGTGACTTTCTTGCTTTGATCTCTTCTGAGCTACTGGGAAAACCCCACTCAGTCACACTGATGGCTTTTCCTTAAGAAACTGCTCTTTTATTACAGCATATTCATTACTGCTTGTGGGACATTGTTATATTTGCTCAGACACATTTGCATTTTTTCTAATTTGATTTAATTGTATTATATTGTATTTTCTGAAATTATTCTATACTCTACCTACCCTTTAATCCTACAGGTTAATATTTGCTATTGTTTTATTTATTAACGTTTCATATTCATTTGTTCTCTTTTTTCTCTTCATAGCATATATATTATATGTATATATAACACTGGTATTGCTATGGTTACAGTACTGGAAATTCCCAACTTACTGAATGGCCATGACAAGAAAAAAAAATGTGATTTTTGTTTAATAAATACCGAATGTCCTGAGCTGGGCTTTAAATATCTGTGCATTGCATGTTTTTTTTTTAGTAAAAGCAAAGTCTGTTCATTTTATAACCAAGTTACGAAAAACGAGGCACAGCTTGCCCTGACTTACAGTGACTTATAGTGCACAGTGACTTACAGTGACTTACAGTGCATGCCAGGCTCATTTAGTCCTTATGTGAGTCGTCCTATGTTTTGCCTGTGGGACATGGCAGCACTGTGTCACAGGAAGCGTGACGTTAACGGCCATAGTCACTCAGAGTGGTTCCTCCGATGACTCTGGCCGCGTTCCGTGATTAATTCTCATCGTTTGGACTCCAAGGGTCTGTCTCTCTGGCCGAGTGGAGTCCTCATGCGCTGAAACAGCACAAGGCAACAAACAGATGGAGCTGCTCCTCCTGAGATGTTCTGCTGCACTAGGGGCTTTCTGTAACGGGAAGTTTTGGAAATGTGTCACCGTTTGGATGGGTACGGTGGTCACAGCCAAAGCGGCGAGAGGAGGGAAGAATCGCTCCTGTACCACACACTACTTGCATGTTGTGTGACCTCTCTTCATACTCGCTAAGTGTTAATCCGCTTCTTTGTGCCAATGACGCGGTTTGAATTCCGTCTGAGAGGGAGCACATTTGTGATTGTTGGAATGGCGCAGGCCCCAGAAATTGGTGCTTGAAAAATGGGAGATGGAATTGGGCGCCGCGGCCGGGAGCTCATGTCGCAGACGTGTGTCCTGCCTGAGATGTTCCAGGCACAGAAGCTCTGCCTGCAAACCCATCTCTGTTCTACCCACCCCCTCCGTGCCAAGGAGATGATGAAACAGCAGGTACTAAACAAAAGGAGAATATGACAAAATCACATTGGGTTCTGTGGGCCTCGACTCACCCAACGCCCTTGGCCCTGGCTGAAGGCGGAGCCTGCTGATCCAGTACAGACCAGTAAGTGGCACCAAGGGCCTGGAATTAGGAACTTAACTGGGTTTACGTAGCGCTGTTTGTGGCTGAGCATTTTAACAGACCATTAACCTCAGTAAGAAAAGAACACATCTCTTATCATTAGCATTAGCCAGAATACCAATTTAAATTTCAGGAACAACTCTCTGCATGCAAATGGTTTGAACCATTAAACCATTTGCACCTTTACTGTCACAGCAATAAATTTTCATTAGCGTAGCCACAGCCATAGTAAACAGTATGGCTCTGGAATTTATCTCTTTTTTTCCTCCTTGATGTGAAATAATGACTGGATTTAATACCGTTCTTTCAGAGTTAAAGCCTATAACTTCTTATTAAGATGGTATATTGTAACGGCTTAATTGGTCTGTAGCATTCTTGTCAAAATGTCCTTAGTGCTGACACATCAGTACTGAGGTGATGGTGTCACTTTTGTGCTTGTAAAGCAACAGTATGTTGATGTGCAGTGGAAATTTTATTCCCTCAAATTACTTCTTAATTAAATTAACCTTTTGTAGCCTCTCCCAGTTAAGAGGCAGTGGATGTATAGCTTGCCCTGGCAGGTATGTCTGAAGAGCACATCTGGGAGTCCATCAACCAACAAGGTAATGGCATTCAAAGATGCTATGGCTTTGGATAAATATACATGAATAAGTAAACAAATCAATAAAATAGGTAATTCTCCATCACTTGGAGTCCATCCACTGAAATTCAGAGATGTGCGTTTAGGACTAAGTGTGTAGAATCTTAGAAATCTCCTTGTTGTTCACATACCACATTCTATTCAAGGATCTGTCACAGGACTGGTTGGTCATCAAATAAAAGCACAAGAAGAGTATTTCACTGACATTTTCTTCATTGAACTGGCGTGGAATGGAGAAAGTAAGAGCCGGCTGGGACATGGAGAGAATGGAGGCAGAGTTGGAGGTGTATTTTGAACTCAATATGTCAAGGTTACAAGCCTTTGCCTTCTAATGATTCTACAACTGCGAGGGAGGCTGACTGAGACTCGCCATCAATCTTCAAAGCCGTTCGAATTTTGTCACGAGTTATATGGCATATATATTTTATGGCCTTCTGCTGACAGAAACCAAATTAGATGAATTTAGGAGTGTACTTCAGCACATTCCTTCAGCTTTGGTACAATGATGAAGTTTTCTCCCTGCCCCGCTCTCTGTCACGCCTTGTTCCCTTGGCGAGGCCAAATGCTGGCGAATTAGCCCTCGGCAAAGTCCCGCATTCTGTCCTGCCCTCACCGAGATCTGGGTTATGAGCTTGCTGGTTCCCCAGTTCGTGCCTCCGCGTTTTGTTGTTGTTGTTGTGGTGGTGGTACGCTCACCACAGTGGCCACCGTGAGCCCGATTCAAACCACGGATGTGCCTGCTGGGACGCAGAGAGGCTCTCAGACAGGTAAAGCTGGGGCAGACTATCCCTTTCTGTTGTAAACCAATTAGTCCCGCGGGGCACAAAGGAACTAAATTATTAATACATTAGCGGCTTCTCCATCCAGCCTTGGTCGGGACCGACAAGCATTGAAGTGCTGCAGTGCCAATCCTATCAAATCCTGTCAATCAAATGTCAGGCCAGAGAAGAGCGGTCACCGAACACGGAAGGGCAGTCCAGACTGTGCCTATAACCTGTGTCCCATCACACGGCTCATCTGTGTGAATCTGTGGAAAAAAAGGTCACACCGTATCTCTGTGGCTGCACATAAATAAATCTGTGCATCTCTCCAGAGCTTATGATCACACTAACACACTGATCTTCGGCTGTGCGTCATGACTGGGCCACTGAGGTCTCATCCATCCATCCATGCATTCATCCATCCATCCATTTCCTGTAACCACTTGTCATATACAGGGTCGCTGGGGTTCCAGAGCCTCTTATAAATCCAACTTTATTTCACAGTTTAGAAAAGAGTGACATTTTTTTTTAAATTGAAGTGGAATTCATTGCAAAACTGTTGACCGAGCAGCTGACAGAATTTCGGTCCATACTCTTCTCTGTAGCCGCTTTTAAACTCCTGAGATACACAGATAATTTCCTCCCGTAAGACGGTAATAAAATTTGTGACGGAGACAGTACACAGCCGCCTGACGAGGGCTAATTCTAACTTCCCGTTTGAAATGAAAGTGCACTTCTGAGCTACGAAGCACACCGCGCCA
>JAODUD010000008.1:7812770-7825654 GCA_026784285.1 Stomatorhinus walkeri
AGGTAAAGTTGGATTACTACATGTACAATATAATAATCTATACAAATGTGTCTGCTGGAGTGTGGCATGAGTAAATGGTGTCCTGTGGTTGTGTTCTGGGCAAACAGCAACTCTGGATATTACGGACTTTCGATATAACGGCCTGTTTTGCCAGGTCCCTTGAAGTCCGTTATAATGGGATTTTACTGTATACCCTGTTATTCTATCTGAGTTCTCAACTACTAGTGATGAGACTGTTCTTTTAATAAATCACAATGAATTAAATCTACTAATAGCGGACAGATTAGAAAACAGTTACAAGTACAATTCAATGCAAACAAAATACATTCCATGTAATTTATCCTTCGTGAAACTTTAACGAAGTGGAATAAATTGTACTCAAGTTTAATTTTAAGTAATTATTCTAAGGATCAAGCTGGCGAATAAAATCTTAACTAAATGATGCTGTGAAGGTTCAGGCTGTAAAAATGTCTCACCAATAAACAGGCAAGTACAGAAAGGGCTTAAGCTAATGATATGATTCAGTTCCATAGTTCAGCCAATGGTATTTAAGGACTTATCATGAATTAAAAACAGTGAATAACTACCAATGTCATACTAAAACATAGATATTTTATGGATGCTACTTCGGGATAAAAGAATCCTTAGTGAAATTCAAATTCCTAAAAACAGCCACTGCGTCCTTTGTTCCAGCTGGCTTCCTCGCCGTCCCGGCCGAGCAGCACCTTCACGTTCTGCTGAAGTTGCACTAACGGTCAGTTTTCACTAGCTTCTAACCCTAACCCTTAACCCCAACCCCACAGGGAGACTTTCTATTTTATGTCAAATCTGTATTCCAGTAATGAATATGAAAAGCTTAAAATCCATATTTGTCTATTTGCCAAAACGGGGGAATACTCCACAACACAGAAAGCAAACTAGCGTGCATTTTAATACAAATTACAGCCATAAAACTTCATAACCAAGCCTAATTGCTGGGAACACGAAAGAGCAATTACATTTGTTTATTAATGCTGTAATTGTAAAATAGATGTCACATACTACCAGTTGTCTTTTGTTTATTCACAATGTAATGTCTGCTTGTGCGACACTGCAGCACAAACTCTGCACAGATTGTGTCAACGTGTCGAGCTGAGAGCAATCTAAAGATAGGAAGAATGTGTTTGCATGGCCTGCTTTCCATTTCCATGAAAAACCTCCTTGATTTTTAGAGAATCGCTTCAGTTCTTTTTATTATATTTTATATTTATATTTTGGCTGAAGTTTTCCCAAATAAAGGTCTTCCGTTGTGTTTGTGCAATTTATTTTAGGCTGAAAATTTAAATTTAACGTGCTGGAGCGACAACATGTTCGAGTCAGACCTTGAGGGGTTTTAATATTTATTCCTGAACTGGGATTTAGTAACCTGTCCTTGTAATAAAAAATTCTGTTTGAATCTGTTTACTAGAACAGCCATGCGGCCCTCAGTTATTTTGTAATTGGACTTCAGTAACCAGTCAACCAAGTCTGCAGAGCAGAGGAATCATATCGCTGAACAACAGGTGCCAGCACCCCCCCGGCCCAAAAGGCATGCCCCTTAAGGAGGGCCACATCACCCGCATGTTTGCCAGACTGTTTCATTTAGGGATGGCAGCCATTGTGCCGTGATCTGCTAACTGTCCCAGCGGCCAAGATGGAGTTAGCAGACCGAGATTGTGATGAACATCACAGAGCCTCTGTCTCAAAGCACCACATCCCTGCTCTCGAAATCTACCCCCACCCTTTACAGAAATACAGACTGTCAGCGTGGCTCACGGGAGGCGAATCCTGTAGTTTGAGAGCTATCGTGATTTAGTCAGGTAGCTACTGTTTGTAGGGCCACATTTTGATCAACGGTGGCCTTTGTCAGCATAGCTGTGTAGGGCCTCAGAACAGACTGTCCTTTGACCTGCACTGACCCCGGCAACCACACTTTGATCCCTGTAACTTTTTCACTGCTTGGATATCCTAAGAGGTTAATTAAAATATATCTGGTGACCAGGGTGGGGGCTTGCTTTCAGGGTGGTGAGCCATGATGTAATTTAATGAGAACAAAAGGCACGATCGACACAAATACATCATGCCCTCATTATATCTGCTTGGGGGGGGGGGGGGCATGGAGTGTTTAACAACCATAGCACCAGCTCCTAGTACTAGGATAATTGCAATTAGTGAGTGTCATATATGGCCAAGACGTTACCCGCTGTGCACAGAGCATTTGGGGGGGGGGCACCACTACTGGAGCACTCCCAGCTCCCTGAATATGGGAGAGGAGACAGCACCACCCTGTGGCGAACTGGAAGTAGAGGGACCTGGGAGTTCAGCTGCATTGGCAGAGCACAGAGGGGCATCCCCCACTGCTGGCGGCGGTCTGCAGCTGTCCACGGAGATTTCTGCTTTGTGAACGAGCCCACGATGCCAACTTCTGGACCAAAGTCAATCTGGAAATGTTCCAACCAAGCACTGACGCTGGTCAATTAAGCTTTTCCTGCGCAGGGATATTGAGTTTGTGCTGCCCTTGAGTCAAAAAGACCTAATACTTGAAAACATTTAACAAAAACAGCGAAGACTGCTTTACAAGGCTTTCAGACCTTCGCCACATTTTCTATGGGGGGGGGGGGGGGTATCCTAAGCTAAGCATTTTAGAAGGAACTGCAGATGATGTGACTGTGGAGCTCTGATCTTCCCCCGCTGAGGGCTAATTATGGTCCACAGAGGAAGGTTTCAGAGCTCAGGCCGATATCATCCCCTTGCTTCAGTCACTTTAGCCAGAGTGGATTTGGGGAGTGTTCATAAAGACAGAGTCAGAAGCAGTGTAAACTCGAGGTTCCTGTTCCATGCTGACATGCTGCTTGGGCCGCACGTGACTTTAGTCTTACAGCAATACTTACTTTCCAGGAACAACTCGATGAAGGCGTGAGAAGAATGGAGGAGCACGGAGCTTAATGGGACTGATTTGTGCTGGTGAGTGCCCAACAGCAGAATGCAATCTTGATGGAAAAATTGAAGGGCAACTGTGCACGACGGATGGCCTTGTGGTATTGAAGGCAAGAGTGAGCATTAAAATCCTCCAAAGAATGATCAGGAATTATTCCGGCGGAATTCTGTGAGCCTTGGCTTAAGTTATCAATACCTATCTCTAGGGCGGTTTTATTAAGTTTTTAATGGTCTTTGTCTCCCCCTATTGGCAGAGCGATGCACTTCAAATTCACATGCTAAAAATGTAAACAAAAACTAAGAATTCACATATAGTTTATATATTGGGCGTTTGCATTTCAATATTATCATTTCTTATGTATACTTTGCTATTAAGCTGCTAGTTTGCATTTGACCAGCTGAGAACATATTTACATTCTCTTTTCATTGTCTGTATTCCAAACTATGTTACTATTGTAAAAAGAACTTTCGGAATGATGTAGCAGTAAGTTTAAATCTTAGGTCCTTTGTGGTCTGCTACTGAAGTGGTCATTTACAGGCATCTGCTGTTCATTCAACAGCCCCGTAGGCTGAAATGGATGCCTGCCTTCTCCGGTGTTCGGGTAATCAGGGCAATTGCTGCCTATTGATCTGCTTTGCACAGCACAAAAACTGATATGTGTTTTCTTCGGGTGATCGTCTAAAACGCTCTTGCTGCCTCGTAATGAATATCTCCTTAAGGGACATCAACAACGTCTTGCAAGCAGTCGTTTAAATACAGACGTATTGTTTTAAGGGAGCTGTGGCTATATGAGGCCACGCCCAATACATTCTTGAAGAAAAATGTTCATTCTTTGCTTTTTACCTTGCTCAAAAATTAAACACTAGGCAAGTCTCATAAAATAAAATGCATCAGATGGTTTGCGGGGGCAGGAAAAGGCACAGCCGGACAGAGCATACGGTAGGATTATTTATACTCCTGCTGCTAGATGCTGAAGGCCTGCGGTTTGGCGGCCCGCCTCCCAGAATTACCCCCGCAGGTGTACATCGGCATATATAATGCTGTTATTTAGATCCAGATCATTTAGCATTCGGTACTTTTTTCAGAAAATTGCAAAGCGGTAGCATTTCATCCCCACCTCTGGATATGCTATGGTTGTGGCGGATGACAGTCCTGCTGTGGAGCGGCACCTAATGCGCCAAGCACGAGGTGCACATTTGTTCTGTATGAGTCTGGCACAGCTACTTGTTAGTATCAGACTGACCTTACTGTCTAAGGATTAAAATCAGACTAATATATAATTAAGACACTATGTATAACCTATTCGTATTCAAGTTGCAGGTTTTCATTTATTAACTTATTATTTTTTTCATTAAGATCTTTAGAACGTGATAGACTCTCCCCAGGACTAGCGACACGCTACGTTAATGAGTCCGACTCTGGGTCAAGTGATTAGTGATTATATGAAGCATTTGCGCCACCTGCTGTCCATTACAGGAAACAAAAATCTAATGAGCTTGGAGTCAGGAAGCCTTGTGTTAACGAAGAACAGTTCATGGTCATGTTGTTTTATCAGACTTTTAATATGTCAACTGAGTGTCCTTCTAATGACAAACCCCGGACTCTGGAGTATCATAAATAACCGACCAGCATGTGATTAGATGTCTGCACAGTAGGCGCTCCGCTGACGGCTGCCTGCAGTCATTTAAATCCTTTCATCGTCGCAGCAGGACGTACTGATACACGTCGTCGTGGGATTTTCGTGTATCACTTTTTCCTCATACCGCGGCTGAGATAAAAGTAAGGAAAACGTAATAGCAAATGACTCAGTTTTCAGCGGGAATCGATCAAAGATATTGGTCGGAAATGTCAGCGGATCGCCAGCGGTGCGGAGTCATAAAGAACAGAAGGTGTCGGTCCTCCCTATTCGGTGGCTGTTCACCTGCAGGAAGATTTATGGAAGGCTCATCTTATATGTAAAATGAAAACTTTTTTTGTAAGCCAAGCCTACAGCTGAAAAAGACAATTTCCCCACAGGGATTAAACTAGAGTCATTATTATATATGTCTTTAAATTTATATAGGTGAAATATAGTCAAATCTTCAAGCACTGACCATCATCCGACACTGCTGATACCCCCCAAAGCAACGATGTTCTAATGCTTTTATGCATATGAATAGTTTCCTGGAGCAGTACTGATCTCTTTTTAAGGTTGCTACACTAGTAATTCATCATGGGGTTTGCTCTAATAACCTTATGTTTAAACGGCTGGTTTTGCATTCTAAACCACTATTCTAGTCATGAATGCGGACAGGCTGTTCAGGCGACCATTATCCTGTGACAAAGAGCATAAAGGCAGCTGGCTGGCACGTGGCTGGAGTGTTGGGGGTGCCGGGGGGGTGGATCCTTACCTTAACAAAAGCCAGTATGATGACATGCCCCAGGAAAGCCAACATTGCTGTTTACCCAGGGCTGTTTATAACTCATAAGGCTCACCTTCAGTCTCAAGCTGACAACCTGTCCCTGTAAATGACCTTTTATCCCAGGTCTCCTTAAGGATAACATTTCCCTGCCTGCCAGTTTATCTGGGAGCCACCCAAACACAAGATTAAAACACCTCTGACTGTCATGTGACTGGGGTTCAATACAAATTCGAAAACACTGGGAGACCATTCAAGACATTTTTTTTTTCCAGCTGCTTTTAAATGAGATTTAGGCCCGTAAAAGACATCTTGGATACAGTAGAATCTTAATTTAATGAGATTTTTTTGCAGCTGAACTGAGGCAGTTTGAGATGTGGGGAGAATTCAAAGGAGTTAAGCAACCGCTGGATTTCAGGAGACCTGATGCATTGAGTACAGACCAGCTGTAAACTCCCTTTGGATGGATGCTGTATCTCTCGTGCTGTGAATGTGTGGCTGGTGCTATTGAAGTCTGAAATGTATGCCAGGATTTGTTGTGGATGAGGACAGGGGGGAAGGGGTGGCTGTTTGAACTGGAGTGGCAGTCTCTGGGGGGCTGTTTTTGTGTTTATTAGTGTTTTATCCCTAAGGGCAGGGCTCCTTGAGGAAGCGGATGATTTCTGACACCCTCATCTGAGTTTCAGAATTAATTTCATGCTGTAAACCATCAGGTCAATTATGAAAATGGTCTTTTTTGATGATTTCACCTTATAATAGCCTGTTACATAAGCATGTTTTTCCATTTTACTGACTGATTAAATACACCATAAAGGTGTAGGCGGGCAGTTAAAGCACATAGCTAAATTAGAACCCGTTGCAGACTTAAGATAAGGGGGCTTTATAATCCAAAAGGACAAAAAGTAAATATCATCTGAAAACCAAATAGACATGGATGAAAAACAGTTACTTTGGATGATAACAATGATGTGTCTTGTCTGGAAGCATCTGTTTTCTGACATGCAAAGGTCAAAAATGGTTTGGAATAATATGGAGAACATTTTCATGTTGGGAAGTATATATATATATACTTGTGTGCTCACACAGTCCTTTCAAAGTCTTTCTTTCCATTGTGCGGAATGCTGCATTCCAATTGAACTCCAAAGTCAGAATTTCCGATTTCCTATTTGGGAATTTCAACAAGATGGTTCCCTGAAGTCGGACTTCATGCAAGTCTCACATTTCCAAGCACACTGCAGTGCGTCAAGTAGAGTGGTGTAAAGTACAGCACCACTGAAATCTGGAGCAGTGGAAACATGTTCTGTGGAGTGACGAATCACGCTTCTCTGTCTGGCAGTGTGATGGATAAGTCTGGGTGTGGCAGATTCCAGGAGAACATTACCTTTCTGACTGCATTGTGCCAACTGTAAAGTTTGGAGGTGGATCATGATATGGGGTTGTTTTTCAGTGGCTGAGCTGGACCCCTTAATTCCAGTGAAAGGAACTCTTAATGCTTCATTTTCTGTTCCAGCATGATTGTGCCCCAAGATCCATAAAGACATGGTTTGGTGACTTTGGTGTGGAAGAACTTGACTGGCCCACACAGAGCCCTGAGCTCAACGCCATCAATCACCTTGGGGATGAACTATAACAGAGATTGTGAGCCAGGCCTCACAAATGCTCTTCTGGATGAATGGGCACAAATTCCCACAGACACACCCCAAAATTTTGTATAAGGCCTTCCCAGAAGTGTGGCAGCTGTTATAACTGCAAAGGGGGGGCGGGCAATTATTCATAGGCATCCATATTGATTCCTTTGGATTTAGAATAATGGTTCCTGTAGGTGTAATGGCCAGGTGCCCCTGTACTTTTGTCCATGTAGTGTAGCTTGCATGGTAATTTCTAGGATGCTGATTTCCAAATAACTCCTCAGTCCCTGAGTTACACCATATGTTTGTTTTATTGTGTGGTTTCAGTTCCATGTTGCCACGAGTCGTGCGAAGCTGTGCAGGGTGTCGGCGGCGTGGAGCAGGCAGAACGACGGGAGGCAGGTAGATCCAGGGAAGAACGGGGTTTATTTGCAGGGACAAACGGGAAACGCCACAGGACACCAAAATGACTGATCTGACGAGACATACCGAGACACGGACTAAATACAAGAAACGGGCATAGACTGATACACAACAGATGAACACGATCAGGCACGAATTGACAACAGCTGGATTCCATCAGGGTAGAACATGAGGTAACGAGGGGGGCGTGGCACACATGAGGCTCGGACAGGTGGATCATGACACGTCATGTTTTTTTTTTTTATATTTTGCTTCCAAGACAGTGGAAAAAATGTGTTAAAATAGGAAATTCTCAAAGGCACTGCATTAACTTTATTTTTGGGGGTCTCTCAAACAATACCGTCCCAATCTCAATTATTGAAGTTAAGCTTCCCAGAGATGCAACTTCTACAAACGTCACTTATCTCAAAATAATCTCATTCTACCAAAACTATGCAAAACAAGGTTCCATTTGTGTAAATGAATATTGTTTTGATTATTTAGAATGAAAATTTATAAAAAATAACCTAACTGAAGTTTGCTTTCATGTTATATTTCTATGCTTGTAACTAAAATGTTACAATGTAGCATTTTTAGTAATTTTGCTGGATGATGGATATTTGTAATAAATATGAATGTTGAAAAATAGTGAAACAAAATAATCTTCTTGCTTATGCTGTATAAAGTCTTCCTGATACCACAAACCCATTTGAAAATTTTAACATAAACTTTTAACACAAAACAACAAATGTCTCAAGTTAGGTCATTGAAGTTTTTTGATGGACCTACTTTGAATTTTGATACCATTTTAACAGCATCATAATTAATGTACTGCAATCTGAGGTACACATTCCTCTTTAAATATCTGAATCATCCATAGATACAGATTTCAAACCAACACAAACATCTTTAACAATATTAATCACTTACATTCTAATCAAACGTCAGCATACAGCCAGAATATAAAATATATTTACAAAAAAACACAAAATAAGACAGCGAGCCACTTTTAAATGCACAGGAATGTTCACAGGAGTAGTGGGAAGAACCTGATTCAGGAGCCAATCTGAAGCCTTAGCTACAGGTGTGAGGTGTCCACCTACGGTGCCTGACTCAATCTTTTTTGTTCTTTTGGGGTTTCAGGAAAAAAGAGGGGCTGTTAACGCAGTGGTAGCTGAAAACCTGCGGCACAAGACCGTACAGGGCGTTGACCATGAGGAAGAGCATTCTACTGTCATCGGGAACTCTGTACGTGAACGGGGTCCTCGTGTGGAGGGAGGCGGCTATGTGAGAAAACTGGGCCTGCGACAGGAAACAGAGTGAGGGGGTGAGTAAACTCCAGAAAATGAACGCGGGACACTGCTCTGTCCCAGGCCCCGTGCCACACCTTTGTCACCGTGTCCGGCTATAGCTATTGTGTGGGTCGCCCCCAAATAGCAACACGCCCCTTCTGGAAGCCACACCATATGTGGTCTTTATTTTTAGCCGGCCAGCTGACATTTAAGGGATGCCGTCACCACGACGTGTCGAAAGACTGGCCCAGCTTCTACAACACCCCCCCCCCCCCCAATCACCACTGCTGCCGCCACCTCCCTGCAGGGATTTCCAATTTAGCCAAGGTCAGAAACCAAACCGGCAACCTTGTCAGAGACACTCAGCCGTTTGAGTGGTCACCTTCAGTCAGACCTGAACCTTTATTTGTGCTCCTCAATAATTGAGGTACAACTATGTCTTCCTGCATGGTTCAGTGACTCCAAGATGCAAAGCAGAGGCTTAGCTCTGTTAGCAGGCCAAACTCTCAACCACAGAAGGTCATGAAGCCGTGTCAGTGCTCATGGTCGTTAAGGGAAAGACCATATTGTTGGACACCAGCCTACAAAGCCCCAAAAAATGTGAGCACCAGTTCAGTTGCCATCAGTGGCAAAACTGGAAAGGACCCCAATCACCCTCCCCACCCCAGTGGCCAGGTAAGAAAAAGGTCACCCTGAACAGCGGAACTAGTTTGGTGTATATGTTTTTGGCAGGGTAACTATCATGGCCAACTCAAGCTGAAGTCCTCCATTTGAAAGGCAAGATCTTTCCAAGCTTTATAAAAGGCCTGCGCTTTGGGTCTTCTCAATCCTGTTTTTGTCCAAGTCTATTCATGAGCATAACTGCTTAGCCTGTCAATGTGCCTGCGACACACGAGTGCTGGAGGGGGTCAAAGGTCACTCGCCTGTGCCACTGCGCCGGAGTGCACCAGAGTCAGGTCAGGCATCCATTGGCAACCAGGGACCAGCAGCCCATACAGGGTCATGGTGTAATATGGGACGGAATAGAGCATGTTCACCAGCATCTGCATTCAGAGGAACACACTCGGGTCACATTCCAAGCATTCAGTACTAAGGCGCACTTCGGTTCTGTATTCCCTGAACAACGTTAATCGGGTTTTAAATCACATGCAGCAAAGTACTGTACATGAGTATTTTGGGTGAAGTCCTACAAAGGTACAACACCAGTGCCCTGCTGGGATCTGGACTAGCAACTTTCCAAGTTAAAAGTGTACATTGTGTTCATTGATCACATTATTAAGTGTGTGTGAAATACTGTACACAGTGATCTCCCCCCTCACCTGGATTCTGGGGTAGGCAGAAGGATCTTTCAGGTAAGGTTCATGGTGCTGCAAGTACTCCTGACACCACTGGCCGGGACAGTCCAGGGCGACCTATGGAAGGTGAGGTTAGGGACACGCCCCTGTTAGTACTCCTGACACCAGTCGCTGGGACAGTCCAGGGCGACCTATGGAAGGTGAGGTTAGGGACACGCCCCTGTTAGTACTCCCGACACCACTGGCCGGGACAGTCCAGGGCGACCTATGGCAGAGATGAATATAGGAACACACCCCTCCCACTCCACTGGATGGGAAAGGACTGGGAGGGATGCTTTTGTCTGTCAAACGCAGGGATTACATCGAACTGAGCCCCTTTCATCTTCAGCTCTCCAATATCCCTGTCACTGTCACACATCTGTCATCTCATTGCCATTTACTTAAATAACCATAATTACCCACTGTGAAACGGAATTTGGGGGGGGCAAGTCCCTCATGACTTTATGACTATATTTATGACTATGTCTGAGTATAGTGAATATTACTCTGTTTTTCAAGTGAATTACAGTTTTGTCCATTCTTGCAGAATAACGGTTTGCTGGTGTAATTAAGGTTAATCGAATAGTGACTGCTGACTTCTGGTGACACACTGTGTTGTTTACCGAACCGCGCCGTGTCCCTGATTTCCCATCAATCTCAGAGCTCAGCCAGCCTTATATGACTGACATGCCACGAGACTATCACAGAAGCTGACATCACAGAAACTGACATTAAAAAGCAGCTGACATCACAGAAGCTGATGCAGAAGATGACAGCACTGCCTCCTGCAGGCCCTCTCTTACCAAGCCTCTGAAGACGCAGAAAGCGAAAGCCGGGACGAGGTAGAGCGCAAACAGTAAATCCAGGGGTCTCTGAAACAGGCTCTTCCTGTGAGCTTCCTGGATACTCTGCATACATAAATATGACAGACAGACATGGTACTAATGTTATGTGTGGGAGGATCAGACCTGTGCTGTGTACTCAAACACAGCACTCATATATATATATATATATATACACACACACACACACACATTTACATTATTAAACATGTTTTCTTTTGGTACATGTTTCTCATAAGGATTTTTTGCTACTGTCCGTTGGCCCCGACCAGGAAAAATGGTTGAATGGATAAATGGATGGATGGATGACTAAATAACCCAACTCGATTTGCCCACAAAAGCAGAAGAGTGTCAGAAGAGTGTGCCTTAGCGAGTGTGTATGCCTTAGCATGTCCGTGTGCCTTAGCGTGTGTGTATGCCTTAGCATGGGCATGTGGCTTAGCGTGTGTGTATGCCTTAGCATGTCCCGTGTGCCTTAACGTGTGTGTATGCCTTAATGTGTGCATGTGCCTTAGCATGTCCGTGTGCTGCAGAGTGTCCGTGTGCCTTAACATGTGCATGTGCCTTAGCAGGAGTGTGCCTTAGCAATAGCATGTGCCATAGTGTAAGCATGTGCTTTAGTGTGAGCGTGTTCCTTAGCCTGACCTTGTACCTTATGGGAGTGTATGTCCTAACGGAAGTGTGCACCTTAGCATGTTCATGTACCTTAGTGTCAGAGTGTGCCTCAGCATGTGCCTTAATGTGAGCATGTGCCTTAGCGTGACTGTGTGCTTTACCGCGAGCATGTTTCTTACCGCAGGCGACACCTTCTGTGTGGCTGGCTGGCCGAACACACGAAAGCAGGCCCACACAGACACCACGATGTACAGCAGGTGAATGGTGAATGTGTAGCTCAGCTGTGTCCCATATTTTCCTGTGGCAAGACCACAGGGTCAGCCGGGCCGGAGTGCCAGGCAGCGTCAGCCAATTAGCTACCAGCATAGAGCAACTTACCTACAACACTTCCAGGAATGTAAACGATCACATGCATAAGGATGGATCCCACCCAGTACAGCCCGATGTTTCTGTAACTCTCCCTTTCAGAAAATACAAGTGATATTAAATTATGACTTATATATATATTATATATTGACTATACCATTTATAACACTGATGCATGATAATAGCATTATGAACAGTGATAAGATGACATGTCTGTGTGACCAGCAGAAAGAGTGGCGTGTCTCTTTAAGACAGAACACGATGGCACATACCCCCAGCTTATTGCTGCCACCACCAGCAGATACATCAGATAGTGCGCGCAGCCATCCCAGTAGGACAGCACGTGCCCGTGAGCCGTGTTAATGTACGGATCTGCCTGCAACGTGCACAGAGAGCCGGAGTCAGCATGGGTCCCCCACAGCCACTCAGGGCCTCTCTCCTTCCTGGGGCCTACATCTGTCTGCTGCTGGGTTTCCGGTAACACCCGCAGAATCAGCATGGAAGAGGGATCTGAACCTCCGGTTTAATAGTGGCAGTGTGGCATTTCATGCTAGTGGAGCTGGTATGGAAGCCATAACTTGATAAAAATAAAGAATGAAGTCGGACCTTATGAGATGATCGACTCCCGATCAGAACAGCACAGCCAAACAGGTACAAACTGTTACTTAACAGTTCATTTCTGGAATAGGTAACAGAGGGAGACACCTGTCAGCCAGAGGGCTGCTCGCCAATGAAGCCATCTGTCAGCCAACACACAGCATGCCCCCTGGGTCTCTATGCTTGATCTGAGGACTTAACGTGGCTCACCCTAGCCTATTTTAGCATAGCATGCTAATAATAGCACACAGGTGCTGTCTAACACAATGCTGTGTGTCTACTGTATGTCTGTCACAGCACAAGAGTGCCACTAAGTCTGTGTGTTTCCTTCCTATCCGCCATGCCTGTGTGTTAAAGCTGCACATGACCAGTTTGTTCCACTCGCAGCCAGCAGGGCCAATCCTGAATGTGTTTAGTATTGTTTTCAGATGTAGTATTCCATCCTTGCTGAAT
>JAODUD010000008.1:7831172-7854289 GCA_026784285.1 Stomatorhinus walkeri
ATGACCAGCTCAATAATGTGTAGGTTAAGGCAAGGATGGAGAATACATAAGGATAACATTTCTAATTTACTCTAACAGTTATGAAATACTATTTGTTATTGCAACATTAATGGCAGTGCGGCTGATGCACCCTGATAATTAGGGACACTTCGGAATTTGCACTGATCCATGAAATGAGAAAATCTATACTAGGCCAATACTGTAGACCAGCGTTTTTGCTTCAACTGCCCTCAGAGCAGCACTTAATTCATTTCCAACTTTAACACCCCTGCAAAAAGGATTTTTTTAATTCAAAGTGAACATTAGCCTATTCTCATTTAATCTTTACCGTGTTTATAGGAAATGGAGTTTAATTGTGAACACAGAACCTGAAAGGGAACTAATTATTTCCCTTTCATGTCATGTCAACCTTCTGCATGTTGCTGAAAACAAAACTCTAAAAACATTTAACACATTTAACTTAAAACCTTTCCTTAAATGAGTCTTCAGTGGAATTTGTTGTGTTAACATAGCCAAACGCTTCTTTCAGCCCATTACTTTTTTAGTCGGCTTTACACTTGTTTTCTGTGTGTGTGTGTGGATTAGGTTTATTTTACATTGAGGGGACCAGAGGGGATTAGAGGTTTCCCAATAGAAATGAGAGTCCCCACAAAGACATAATCACAAACGTGTGTGTGTGTGTTGGCACGCTCCCTGATATGATTTGGGCTCACTGATTAAATGGAGCAGTCTAATATCTCCAGCCAAGGTGTGTATCTGAATAAAGTGCACTAACTATTAGATTCTTTGAATTTATGAGCTTACCCTTAAATCACCTTGTTCTAAATTGTATTATGGAACATCAAAGTCCTTGAAAATACTGGTGTATTTTGCAAATATCTCGTTACATAATGTATTTATTTCTGAATTCAACTAAATGTGGAAAAACATATTGCAGATGTGGAAGCTCTTTCTTGTACAGTATAAATACATGAATGTATTTTGAAGAAATAATCAATAGCTGAAGATAACAAATTTAGCTATACATTTTCCGTAGCTGTCCATCCACGAAGCAGGCACACAGCTGGGTATGTCCTGCAGCAGGCGACAGTCACTCTCGGGAACAAACAATGACCATCATCAGCTTGCTTTGTGTCAACTGACCTTCATCATCAATTACAGGAATGAACTGAACTAAAGTCAAAGCATACAAACAGGAGACGGGCTGTTATCTCTAAACCTCTGCAACCTGCTGGATGTCCAGGATATCTACAGCAGGAACCCTAAAGAAGGCCAGGTCCATCCTGGAGGAGCCCAGCCTTCCCAAATGGCACCAGATCGTAGTAGCCCACCAAACAGGCTCCACAGTTTCTGTCCGCAAGTGGGCTATTCAACAGCTGATCAGATCATTTGGATGGACAATTTGTACATTTCCATTTTATTGCTCACCGATGCGCTTGTTATTTTTATTGTTATTTCTCTTAAAACATTTTACTGATTTACTATTTCTATTTACTATTTTTCCATTTGTACTTTATTTCCCTTATATATTACTTTTTGTAGGGGGCTCACGGGTTAACTCATTTTATTCCTTACATTTACCGTTCTTTGCTGTACTGTTGTGCTTTTGATAAATAAACATTGATTTCATTTTTAATCTGCATAATATAAAAATACCAAAGCCAATATCTATCATCTGATACACTTGAATTTTATTGCTATATTTCATGAGTCCAAATCGTTTTGGAGTAAGTTTATGGTTGGTGTGTATTTTGTGAAGGACAAATCGTTGGATCTTGTGTCCTTTTCACTCATTTTATTTGAGTTCAGCTACCGCCCACTGCAACAATTTAGGTCAGACAGCACGCTTTAGGTGACAGAATTTCTTCTCTCTCATATATATGTAAACATATTGGTAACAGGAAATCTCCGTCAGATTTTACAGCGCACAGGCTATTACGCTCTCTTTGCGTTATGTAGTCAAGTGCTTTAATTGATACTATGTGCATTTACAAATATTAACGTATGTTCCTGCTGTCCTTTCCGGCATATGTGCGATTGAAAAGCCGGGAAGAATTACAGATTGCACCAAAACATCATTATTTAGGGGAGGGTCGGGGATTCCCTCTTAACGTCGCCAACCTACGCTTCGTAGGTACTTAACTATACCTGTGTTTTCGTAATTTTCCATCCTTTGTAAATACAATTAAACATGGCATGGTTCATTTTTAAAACATTCTACTGGTTCGCTTATTTCCAATTACGTTATAATTTCGCCGGCGGCATCGAGTTTTTTAATGATCAATGAAGGCATGAGTCGTCATAGCCGGGGTGCGCGCTCCATCAGCTTCTCGGTGCGCGTGCCTGTAGATATAAAGCTACTAGACGAGACGCGACATCGTGACTGTAAAAGCAATTCCCGGTTGAGGCGTCTCTGACTGAAGCGCAGATAGTTATCCTGTCCGCGTAAAATACGCTGTTAATGGTGTATTTAGATTATTTTATATATATGGAATTTCAACACAGCTCGCAGGCGTTTGACTGCTGATTTTCGGTTGCTTTGTTGTGCTGACTCTAGAAATCGTACATCTATGGCCGAGGTCGGAGGCGCCGTGCCTGGGAATGCCGTGCCCGCGCATGCTAACGCAGCTGCAGTGATCCATTTGTCCACGGAGGGGAAGCGATAATCCGACTGTTTGTTGATACGGCACGGAGGCAAGAGGACAGTAAGGTACATCCGAGTTTCGGGACAGGCAACAGTCGAGCTGTCCAACATTTATCGACGTCGGCATGAAATAAAAGTGGAGAGGAGCGTGTTTTTTCAGCAAGCGAGCTCCGTGACAGGCCAGAGACCGATGGGATCGCTCTCTAACAGCGCACCTAGATGGGGAGACGGGAAGGGTGGACGGGAGTCGGCGCTGTGAATTATTAAAGACCCATCTCCGGCTCGAAAAAGGGAAAAATGCATCTCCACCAGGTGCTGACCGGCGCGGTAAATCCTGGGGACAGCTGTTACTCGGTGGGAAGCGTCAGCGACATCCCGTTTACGGTAAGTGTTGATTTTACCGGGGGGGGGGGGGGTCGCTGCGAAGCGCGACACACGACACGACACGACCCGGCATCTGTCAGGCATAGGTTTGGCAAAGGTGTCCCCCACCCCTTCGCACATTCAGCCCCAGCGTCATTCGGGCTCCTGTATAGCTGAGATCTGCTGTTTCTGTTTGCCTTGTGGATGCTCAAGGTTATCGCAGCTCAGCTTGGGTCTGCTGGGATATTTGGTGTGCCTGGTGTGCGGATAGTTGCATTAGCAATTCTGGGGCGAAGATCGGGTTCAGCAAATGACCTTTAACCAGCCGCCTGGTATAGTGGTGATACCGGGGCGACGCGTTATGTTGAAGGGCCGTACACTGAGGTGAGAGATTGGGGGGGGGGCGGATGTCAGGTCCTCTGATCTAGTCAGATCCGATTCAACCCAGTCCCGTCATGAGAAGCACGGGTTTTTTGCTTGATTGCCCTCCTCCTGATCGCCGGAGTGGGTGGTCATCTCACCTCATGTGTTTGCCTGCATGAATATGATTCATGGCTTGGGGGGGGCATGTCATTCTTAAAATACCCGAATCCACAGACGTCAGATGTGTTGGTGGGTGTCAGAGCAACACGGATCATCCTTGTGTATAATGTATCTTCATGGATTATACATATTTTTAAATAACATATTAATCGTTTACATGCCTTAATGCATTGTACACGTTGTGTACATGTCTTAATGTGAATTGTGTCCAGTAGTATATTCACAGTTGTGGATTATTGAGTAGTGTGTAGTACAGTAGGATGATGGTTTGTTTTATCACTATTAAAAATAACTGAGTCATGCATGTAATCAGCAATCAGTGTCACATCTTTACATTATGAAATGCTTTTCTGGGCATTATCAGTTTTGAATGTGATGTCTGATTTTGTTTCTTTATGAAGCTTTTGAAATGTGCTTGTCATGCAGTGAGCTGGAATTAAAAAAAAATGTTTATAAGGGACAAGTCTGAGAAACTGTCCTGAGAGCGCCGGGTTTCGCTGTGTCAGAGGATGTGGAGAGAATTGCAAGTTCACCGCTTGAATTCCGGGATGCCAGCTCCGCTGGGACAGCCTTTACGTGTGTCGATGAGCTTGAATGCTTTGTTCTGTGCGGGGGCTGTTATGGGATTGGACAGAGTGCTGTCCTCATTAATTAAGACAGGGTGTTGGGTGACTGCTGCCTTCACCACCTTGTCATTATCCCCGCTGCTGGTGACTCTGGTGGCAGTATCCAGCTTTGTGGGAGCTGAGCAGGGGGCACGTCACTGGGGTTCTTGGGACATTCCAGACGTGGCATTCAGTAGGTTTAACGACCGAAGCTCTGCCATCCGTTTTAGCGAGGTGTCGCTGCATCCAGGCGCAGTGCCGAAAGCCTTTCAAAGGTTAAGGTGAGCTTTCCTCTGCTGTCCCTGGAAACGCTTCTCTGGATCTTGCTCCTAGCGGCCTTGTGTTTAATGTGTGACCGTTCAGCTGGTCCTCGTATTCGGACATAGGAATGGCTCCGTTGAGCAGTCAGGGCCTTTTCCCAGAGCGCTGTGAGAAAGCTGGCAGATCTGGACAGTGCTGGTGTTAAAGGTCAGGCCTGAGATGCGGAACTTAAGTTGGGACACAAAAAAGCTTTGTGTTACATTATTTATGGAATTGAGGCAGGGAATGTCCAAAGTGAGGAATGTCTTTAGTTGTGCAACTGACAATATGATATGTTTAGCATAAAGTTAGACAAGCCCTGACACATTTTTCCCTGAATAGGCATTTTGTGTGTGTGTGTGTGGTTTAAGCACGTGCTCGTTGTGGAATGCACATTAGCTGTGGGAAATCTGCAGCTGATTCCACATGCAAATATGAGTTGAGTGTAGTAGCTTGTTTATTTCTTCCTGACCCTGGTGGATTTTTGTGAGTTTTCAGCATTTGTTGTCATGGTGAGCTTTTGATAAGCAAGGGAGCGAGTTGTTGGTGCACAGGAAGATTCCAGAAAAAAATACTGTCTTGAACACTGGAAATCGAAAGCTGAAGCACTTGTAAGTTACGCATCCTCTGCCTGTCAGGTTTTGCCAGATTGGTGAATGCCGTTCAGGGCTGGTTAGGTCATGTGACGCAGGAACAGAGTGGAGGTGACGTGCTAGTGGTCATAATTTAGGGGCCGGCATGCTCCCGAGGGAGCCCATCTGGCATTGATGCCCAGGGTTTATACAGAAATAAGCACAACGTCGCTCAGGTTAGCAGCAAGAGAAGAGGCCAGTGCTGAACTGTTTTGTCTGCATTAGAAAGTAAAATGAGACCTGTGCCTTTAAGAGTGAGGAAGAAACAGGTGGGTCAATGATAGCCAAATTGTTTTTGTTTTTTTTTTGTCTGCTTCCCCATTCCTTAGTGACATGCACCAATGGAGTGAAAGATTTATGAGCTTATGAGCACGAAAAAGATGGCGGGGATGAGATGAGCGCAAGCCCCGCCCACGAGGGAGGTCATTCAGAGGTATTCTGGACGGCCGTCCTGTGCGTGACGGTGACCGGGCTTAATTCCCGCGATGATGTGCGGCTGTGATGACGAGATCCGCAGAGGCTCTCCCCGTCTCTGCCTCCGCACCCCTCCCCACCCGGTGGTGGCAGGGAGGGATTCCGGTTGGGGAGGGGGAGGCTGACCCATGTGACTAGCACACGGCATGAAGTGCCGGATGGCCGCCGTGGCGGATGCTGTCGCCGGTCCCGGCCGGCTAGCCCACTTATCGCGTGGTTTGCTGAGCGTACGCAGTGCTTCCCTGCTTCTCGTATTTCCATGAATTAATCACGCCGCAGGCGTCTTTGCTCACGACGTCCTGCGGATTGGGTGATGGCAGGACGGTGCATCGTGCGCCGTCTTGGCTCGTTAGCAGTGGATGGGGGGGGGCTCGTTCCTCCTCCCGGCATGCTTCTCATGTTTCTTCCTCAGCTTCCTCACCTTTTGGCTTGAGCCGGGCGCTCGCATCGTGGTTGGGGCTTTAAAGAGGCTCACTGCCAAGCTATCACCCCCAGCCCCATGCCCCCCAACCCCCGGACATCACGGATGTATATCGATCCGAGGCTCGTCTAGACACTGACACGGGCCCGCGGGATACGCAAGGGTAGAGTGACGGAGCAGAACACGGAAACCCTGCCCCCATGGGTCTTCCGGCATGTGGCCGGTGAGAGGGAGCCTTGGCAGGGGGCGGGGCCTTGTTGTGTCATCATCATCATCCTGTTAAAAGGATTAGTAAAAACATGCCTTTATATGCCCTATTCATTTATTTTTATGTATTGTTTTTTTTGTTAATATTCCCCTTTCACTGTTTGCCGCAGGCCTATGGCTCCGGCTGTGACATCGTCATATTGGCCAGCGACTTCGAGTGTGTACAGATCATCCCCGGAGCTCAGCATGGGAATATCCAAGTGGGCTGTGTGGAGTGCTCTCACCATCTGGGCAGGGTGAGTGCCTTCCCAGCAGATCTCAGCCTGCATTCCCACCTCGCCCACGACCCCCCCTGACGCGCCCTCTCTTTCAGATCGCCGCGTCCTATGGAAACACCGTGTGCATCTTTGAGCCTCTGGCCGCGACCCTGAATAAAAGACACAGAGTGAGTGCAGCCTTGTGTCCTTCCTGGGGGGCGTCGGGCCTCGTTCTGGACTGACGTTGCGCTGTCAGCCTGGTTAATTACTGACGATTATTGATGCCTTTTCAGATTCCTCAGCAGCCCATTGGTCGCTGGCTGTCTGAGTGACAGGGACAACGTGCTGTCACAACAAATGAAAATATTTGTCTTTGGGGGTGGGGGGGAAAACAGCAGCTTGACGTGAAATCACAAGACGGCAGCTGATTGTTAGGCGCTGGGGCAAAGTTCAGCCTTAAGGAAAGATAAGTAAAAGTGATGCCCTGTGGTTATGATAAAAAGGACTTTTTTATAAGCAATTGAAATGTATATGTCACCATAACCCTCTTTTAGATAAGCAGTTAGGATAGATAGATGGATGGATGGAAAGAAATCAGTCATGTTTCCTAGCTCATTGCTACCTGATTTTCACAATTACAATACCTCTGCAGGCAGGAAGTCTGTTATCAGGATGTTGCCGGTCGATTTGAACAGTGCCCCCTGTTTCTCTCTTAACAGCAACTAAACTATCAGTGGCAAAAGACGGGACAGTTTTTCCTAAATGCCATGACCTACAACTTGGCGTGGGATCCACAAGGTAATGGGTCTCATTCCCAATCTTTGCTGGGCTGCATGTTCTTTTGATTGCGTAAAATGGCAAGACCATAAATAATTCCATGCACCAAGCAGCGGAGGGCATTTCAGTGTGGGTAAATGGAGGAGCTGATTCTGACAAAGACCCGCATTAGATGTTACTCATCACCCACAGCCCTCATCTTTAATGGCGTTCTGTGTTTAATGCACAAACCTGCCCCCCCTCAGGTAACCGGATCCTTGCTGCGACAGAATGTCTGCAGCTGTGGGCCCCACCCAACAGCGACACCCTCCTAGAGGAGGAGGATGGCCAGGTGGCGGACGAGAAAATGCACCCGGTGCTTAATGACTGGAACTGCGTCTGGTACTGCAAGTGAGTGTCTTTGTTCTGGCCTTTATCGTGATAAATGCCAATGAAAATAACGCAGCAGACTATTGCTAAAGCCCCATAACGTATCTGGTTAGGAAAACTAGGGCCTAAAGGCATTATGGCAGTAGCTCTGGCTTAGCAGGGTTCCAGCAACTATTGCTCAGCTCCTGCTTATCTGGGGTATATCTCTGGGTTACTAGTTACTGGATAGATGACCTGTCTCTCCTGGTGGCTGTCACCCGGTCAGGCGACCTGTCTCTCCTGGTGACTGTCACCCGGTCAGGCGACCTGTCTCTCCTGGTGACTGTCCCCCGGTCAGGCGACCTGTCTTTCCTGGTGACTATCACCCGATCGGGTGATCTGTCTCTTCTGGTCACTATCGCCGGGTCGGTGATTAATGGTGATTATCGCCTGCCTGGGTGACCTCTCTCTCCTGGTTCACTCGCTGCTGAATAGGTGACCTAGAACTCCTTCTTCTTACACTGTCTTCGACTCAGGGCTCATGTCCAACCTTAAAGTACACTCCGTGTTTCTCACTGACTGAAACGTCAATATTCCTGTCATCTGGAGAAGATCATTAACCTCACTGCAATCCTGTCTTTCCTTCCTCTTCCTTCCCACTCGCTCTCTCAAACCCAAGGACGGCTGTGCCCGTGAACATAATGAAGTGGTCGCCTGATGGAGAGTACTTCGCTACAGCTGGAAAGGTACAGAGTCACCGCTGCCATAAACAGGAATGGGGAAAGCAGAGGTTCACAACAAGCCTTTATTCAGTGCATTTTCCACCCCAACCTTCACATTTAATGGAATGTAATATATGATAAGAAACTCCATCAGTACATCATAAGACGAAGGTGATTACAGAGACGGGTTATAGTTGCAGTTTTTAGATTAATGGTATATTTGCTATGCGTGAAACCTGATTGATTTGAAGTATGGTTATAAATCATTTTACAGGAAAATGTCGCCTTCAGTTAGACTTTTAGTGTATAAATGGTTTTGTGTGTTCTGCGACGTGTCCTTGAGCTGGGGACATCGATGTGTTTGCCTGGCAATGTGTTGGCTTTGGACTGCGTCGCGTAACCGCGTCTTTCTCGTGCAGGACGACTGCCTGTTGAAGGTGTGGTATCCCACTACGGCCTGGAGGTCCGCTGTGGTGGTCCCGGACCTGCCTGACAGGAAGACGGCTGCTGTCCACTTTTCTTTCGTGTACCTCGCTCATCCTCGCGCCGTCACTGGCTTGTCTTGGAGGAAGACGAGCAAGTACATGGCCAAGTAAGCCCTCCCACTTAGCTGAATTTTCGTATGCCGTGTAGACTCCACCCGACGCCTGATTCTGCAGCGCAGACTGATGGGAAATTAGGCGTGACGGAGAAGCTGTTAATGGTAGAGTATAGGAATGTTTGGTTCATGAAAGGCTCGGAGAAGCATTTTTCTTGACAGTGTCAGGGTGCACAAAACAAGCGTTGTTACTGCGATGTGGAAAATACAGATTCTTTGTTATGTAATTTATATTCTAGCAGAATGGGATTATGGGAAATCTGCCAGCTCTCAGATTAGAGTACAAGTAATATCGGTGTATTTGGCGCCGTGAAGACTTGGCTAGTCCTGCCGAACAAGTCCGGTGCCTCCCATTTCTGTGCTGCGCCACACAGGGGCTCGGTCTGCAACGTGCTGCTCACCTCGTGTCAGGACGGCATCTGCCGCCTGTGGTCGGAGACGCTGCTTCCGGAGGACAGCCTGCTGGGGGGGCACATCTCGGAGAACGCCACCAGCTTCAGCAGCAGCCTGCCCAATGCTGGGGGCCAGAAGGATAAGATCCAGCACGCTTTGGAGGTCGGCGGCACCGCTGACCATGTCTCTCACGATGATCCGCTTCTGACGACCTATGGTTCGGTTCGGTTCTGTTGACTTCTAATAGGCTTTTTTGCGCTGTGACAGTCCATCCACCACCTGAAACACCTGCGCCGAGGCCGCAGAAGATCCTCTGCCTTAGTGGCCCACACAGAGCTCCTGCCCAGCCAGCTAGGGTCGCACGAAGTCCACCGGCACATCTCTCACCATGCCAATGCTCTCTGCCACTTCCACATCTCTGCAAGCATCAATCCCAACACTGGTAACCAGAATGGGGCGGTCCAGTGACATCATCACATGTGCCACTTATCGTGGGGCTGTTTCATGGGTTAATGAGTCTTGGCCCAGTTTTGTACTGTAAGCATCTCTTTATTTGTTGTTCCCTAATCGACACGCCACCTAATTGTATGTCTGCTGGGCGTCTTCTCGTCTTCAGACGTTCCATCAGTGTTGGCCGGGTCGGCCTTCTCTGCTGACGAAGCCAATGGTGGCTTTGTGGTCCATTGGCTGAACAACAAGGACCTGAGCTTCACCACCTCCATGGACCTCTTCATGCAGCAGCTCCGGAAGGTGTCCGAGCATCACCTGGAACAGGGCGCCTCCGAAGACATGGAGCAGGACACCCCCCAGGCCAAGTTTGACTTTGGTACGGCCCATACACACCACATTGCGGTCTGCAGGTGTTTGTTCACAACCTGATAGTCAACACTCTGTTAACAAAGTAATGATATAGGAGTGTATTTGAAAAATGCCCTATTTGATGTATCAAAATGTCTTTGATTCAGACCTCGATGAGATGTCTGACAAAGGTTCTTCTGAGCACGAGGAAGGGGAACCAGATGGGAGCACCAAGGCTTCCTCACCTGGGTCCAGCAGCAGTGCTCCATTACCTGCAGTGCTTCTGGACAGGAAGATGGAGGCCCTCAATCAGGAGTGGAACAGGAGCCCAGACATGCTTTTCACCATCCACCCCATTGATGGCTCCTTCTTGGTGTGGCATGTTAAGTACCTGGATGAGTATATCCCTGGGATTTTCAGGCAGGTCCAGGTATGATTTGCCGCTACACATCCAACTATATCTGTATGCTGTGGTTTTTATTGGTGCAATGATCACACCCAGTTTGATGGTCGGGATTGGTGTTGTAGATTTGAAGTTACCACTCCCTGTTAACTATGAGCTTGTTCTGCTATCAGGTGTCTTTCTCGTCCCGCATTCCCGTGGCATTTCCCACCGGTGACGCCAACTCCCTCAGCAAGAACATCATGATGTATGCCTGCACCTTCTCGGAGCTGGAGAGCAATGGTGCACTGGACCAGAATAGGCAGGCCAAATGTATCCCCGGGGGTGCCTCCGCCACGGGCTGCTCCCCGGCCCCCATCATCGGCCCAGCCGTCATGATGGTGTCCAAGCACGTCGATGGCTCCCTCAATCAGTGGGCGGTCACCTTCGCTGAGAGGTCAGCTTTTGCCTCAGTTATGACCGTGTCACACAAGTTCCGCTACTGTGGGCACCGATTCCACCTGAACGACCAGGCGTGCCACACGGTGCTGCCACTGCTGCTGACGTCTTCGCACCACAACGCCCTGCGCACGCCCACCACAGACAGCTCCTGGGACTCTGAGAAAGATCTGGACGTCCTTCCAGCCATCAAGCCTGCGAAGGGTTCCTCCAGAAAGCAGCTGAAGAATGCGGCTACGCGCACCTTCCACGACCCTAACGCCATCTACAGCGAGCTGATCCTGTGGCGCGTGGATCACATCGGGCCGCTGTCCTGCACCGGCGGCGTGTCAGAGCTGGCCAGGATCAACTCGCTCCATACCTCCGCTTTCTCCAATGTGGCCTGGCTTCCCACGCTCATCCCCAGCACTGTCCTTGGTGAGTACGGTCTGTGTCCTCTTGTGCACCTTGGTGACTGGGAAATAAATATGTGGAGAGTGTGAATATTGCAGGAGACATGCCTCTCCCTCAGTCATAACTCTGTGGAGAGTATAAAGCAAGTTCATCCAATGTTAGGAAAGAGAGAGAAGGGGGAAGAAAGGAAGGGAGGATGGTGGAGAGATAGAGAGTAGGAGCTGTGGCCCACTTCGTTTTTTGGTTTTGCTGATTTTAAGACAAAGCAGTTGTTGGTATGTCGCTGAGTTCACCTTTCTGACTCATGACAAAGGTGCCAATAATCATTTCAAAATCCAGTCCCCACATCCTATGGATCTCTTTGCCATCAAAAGCCTCCTTGACTGTAAATACTTTTTGTTTTGCACCCGTAAAATTGTCACTATCAGGCACCTACTGCAATTCGGCGAGTGCCTGCTTTGTGGCCTCAGACGGGACCAACCTAAGGCTCTACCAAGCCGTGGTGGACGCGCGCAAGCTGCTCGACGAGCTGTCGGATCCCGAGACCTCCGTAAGTCTGCCGGGGGAACCCCTACCTCCCCCCGTCCCTATTTGCTCCCTCCTCCGAATGAAAAACACCCACCCACCTGTCCCCCCCCCCCCAGAAGCTCGTCGGCGAGGTGTTCAACATTGTCAGCCAGCAGTCCACCGCCCGGCCTGGCTGCATCATTGAGCTTGACGCCATCACCAATCAGGTGAGCACCCCCGCCAGCCTCCGTACTGGTGGCCGATTTCCCCCCACGGCCTCCTTCTGATGTCCTGCTCTCCTCCACCCCAGTGTGGGTCCAACACCCAACTGCTGCACGTCTTCCATGAGGATTTCATCCTGGGGTACAAGCCTCATGACGATGACGCCCCTGACATGTTCCCACGCTTTCCATCGTCCAACGGTAGCAGCATAAAATTTTATTAGTTGAATAAAAGAATCCATTTTGGTAAATCGTCATTTCTCACGCCATGCTTTTTCCAAGACAGGATGCCTGCCCCCTCCTTTCTCAGAAAAGTTCTTCCTGGTGGTCATCGAGAAGGATGAAAACTGTGACTCGGTGCTACAGATGTGGCACCTGCATCTGAAGTCCGTTCAGGCCTGCGTAGGTGCGTGTCCTGCAAGCGTCTCCACTCATCCTGTGTGCTGCTGGTTAATATAAGGATTCATCTACATATCATGAATCGATTATTAAGGCTGCGATTTGGCTGCATCGATCTGTAATGTCAGAATCAATTAAACAGGATTTTTGGGCCTAGATCCTCCTTAAAGAGACTCCAACTTTGGAGTTGTGCATTCTCGCATTCACTTTGCGTGTATGCCTGCAGTAACAGTACTGTCATGGAAATTTCCAGAACATAAGATGGCACAGGGTGGGTCTTAATCAAATAAGAAAGTCTACCTGATGATCTTTGTGCTTTTGGGAAAGTAACCACTGATTTATGGCACAGAACACACACTCTAATGGCTAAGAATCTTTGTGCCATGGTGATTTTTGGGAAATATAGCTCGAAAAAATCATTCTTTAGTAGCTAAATCAGCAGTGGTCAAGCCTCTGAGGCAGCTAACTAGCTAGCAAAGTAAAAAGTAATGTTAGCCCTAGAGATGCACAATATATTGGTTAAAACATAACTATCGACTGATTATTTGTTGATCAAGAGTCTGACTCCAATGTGTCTTTGCACATATTACCGGCCGATATTTAAACTTCATTAGTATTCAAAGTTGGCCACACAAGAACTAGAGACACAACTTCTAAAATAACAGGGATGATTGCATTGGACGATCAGACATTTCCTGTAGTGGAGGATGAGGGATTTTGTTGGCTAGTTCACCTCTTACAAGAGGTCTCAATGCACAGGCCTGTGACATAACTCATTATTAAATCAAATGGAATCAAATTGTGGGAGAAATTAGGGATTTCTGATGCATTTAATTGCTCTTTAAATCAAATTGTTGGCCCCAAGGCCATATGATTCATTCACACCCCTAGTTGCAGGCACTGCCCATGTTATGGTTTGCCCTCCATTTGAGGCGTGATGGTGGACGTGTCGGTTTTTGGCTGTTGACACAGTGAGGCAGCGGGGATCGTGGATGATCTGTCCCCGGAGTCTCACATGGCCCCTCGCATGCAAATTGCGGAGAATCCCAATGTCACTAAACTCCATTATCACTCTCACTTTTGGACTCTCAGGTGCCATTTGTGACAAATTACAAATGTGCTTCTCTCAAATAACACGGGAGAATGCCAGCCAGCCATGTGGTGCCTTGAGTTTTAAAGGATAGGGTTAGTTTATCTCTCAAGTCATTAGAGCATTGGAGCATCATTCTTCGAGTGTAATGTAGAATGTACCCTGAAATAAATCGTGCGAAGCCCCCGTGGTGAAACGGAAACATGACACGACTTTCCTCTGAGGAAGTGGTTGTACTGGCAGCAGGACATGGAGGAGAGGAATCAGTGATGAATTGATAGTTTCCTGCTAGTGGAAATGTTTAAGAATAAATGATCCAAATGTAAAATGAGTTGAAGATGCTGGTGGTTAGATTGTACTAATGAAGATGGACAAACGCAGACATATGCGTGTTTAAGGGGAGACAACCCTTTTCTTTCAGAAAACACCAGGCCCCAGACATTCCAGAACCAGCTGATAGTCCCCCAGCAGCAGGGTATCATGGACTCTTCCCCGGAGACGTCCCCTGGACAGAGTCCACTGCCTCGTTCCTCCTCTACTGCCAACCTGCAGTCCGCCAGCAAGCTGATCCTGGACTCCAGGCTGGTGTACAGCCTGAGGCTGGCCCTGCCCACCGGGGTGGAGGTCATCCGTGCCGCGCCCTCCGCAGGTCAGCTGGCATCTGTGATATGGGCGACACCTTCACTGAACGAGGCAAAAATTCACGTACATTATGTGTCTTAAGTGGTGTCTTAATGCGTCGTTTTTGTTTTTAGGGTCTATGTTTACATGTATTGTGCCCATGGAACCCTGAACTAATGAAATCTTGTATAAAGGCTTGTGGGAGTTTTATTTGCACAATACTGTTCTGAGGGCAGAAGGAGGCAGGACCAAGACATCTGATTTGTCCTACCTTGCTTGACAATATAATTGGTTATCTCTCTAAACCAATCATTTTTGTCTAAGTAAAGATGTACAGAGCTTTTTTAAATTTGTGTTGATTAATTGGAGAGTCCACTGTGAAATTAAATAGGAAGTGCTCATGGCCATGAAAGGTGCCGCGGATGTACTCTAAGATGCTTCTTTTTCGGTTTAAAGGGCACCTCAGCTCCTCGTCGATTTACCCGGTGTGTCTGGCTCCTTACCTGATTGTGACCGCCTGCTCAGACAGCCGCGTACGCTTTTGGCGCTGTGTCCCAGAGGCGAACCCAGCGGTAGAGGAGCCCGAGGCGAGCCGCGCGTACCGCTGGGAGCCCTGGCTGCTTCTGAACGAGGAGGACGACGACGACAGCGCCGTGTGTGTTACCGGCCGCCCCGTGGCGGTCAGCTGCTCGTACACGGGCCGCCTGGCGGTGGCCTTCAAGCAGCGAAGCGACAGCTGCGCACCCACTGAGTTCTCCATGCACGTGTCCATCTATGAGTGTGAGTCCACGGGCGGCTCCGAGTGGGTGTTGGAGCAGACCATCCACCTGGATGACTTCACCAGGGTAGGCAGCGTGCTGGGTCCCAAGGTCAGCGTGGACAGCAACCTGTTTGTGTACAGCAAGGCCGACCCGTACGCCTGCCGGGACATCCTTCAGAGCCCTAACATCAAGCACTTTGTCCACCTGGACTGGCTGTCAAAGGAAGATGGATCCCACATCCTTACGGTGGGTGTGGGCTCCAATATACTCATGTACGGTCGCATTTCGGGCATCGTCAATGAGCAGCCAAGCGGTAAGGACGGCATGGCCGTTATCACACTGCCGCTGGGTGGCAGCATCAAGCAGGGCGTCAGGTCCCGGTGGGTGCTGCTCCGCTCCGTGGACCTAGTGTCCTCAGTGGACGGCACGCCCTCGCTGCCTGTCTCTCTATCCTGGGTGCGAGACGGCATCCTGGTTGTGGGCATGGACTGCGAGATGCATGTCTATGCCCAATGGAGGCAAGACAAGAAGCCCAGTGACGCAGAGGTGGACAGCCCATCGGACAGCATCTTTACCGGGCCCGAGGCCCGATCTAGGTCCAGGAGCGTCGTGGAGGGCAGTGCAGGCATTGACGATGCTTTCCGGACGCCTGCCGTCATCCAGGACGGGGGTCTTTTTGAGGCCGCCCATGCACTGTCTCCTACGCTACCCCAGTACCACCCCACCCAACTCCTGGAGCTGATGGACCTCGGGAAAGTGCGGCGCGCCAAGGCCATCTTGTCTCACCTCGTCAAGTGTATCGCAGGGGAGGTGGCGGTGGTCAGGGATGTGGAGGCGGGAGAGGGCGGGACCAGACGCCACCTCTCCCGCACCATCAGCGTCAGCGGCAGCACAGCCAAGGACATCATTCTAGCTGGCCGGGAGGGGGGGCGTGACTACACAGAGATCAGTTCCATTCCACCACTGCCCCTGTACGCCCTGCTGTCCGCCGACCTGGACACCTCCTATAAGAGCGTCGAGGAGGCTGCCAAAGGTGCCAAGGGCTCAGATGGCGATGCCCAGAAAGCGCCCGAGGACCAGTACGCCGACCTGTTCCAGGTGTCGACTGTCACCACTGACGATTTTGTCAGTTTTGCGTCCGAGAAGAAGGAGAAGTCGCGGGTCATCAACCTGTCCCAGTATGGCCCGACCTACTTCGGGCCGGAACATGCCCAGGTACTATCCAGCCACCTGATGCACTCCAGCCTGCCAGGCCTCACCCCTCTGGAGCAGATGTTCCTAGTTGGACTGGCAGACACTGTGGCCACCACCAGCGCCGAAGTCAGCGGCACCTCGGACAAGCGGTATGCCGGTGAGTTTGGAGCCACGGGCTGTTGCTCTGCTTTGCTAGACAGAGAGACCTTGAGCACTTTGGGTTACCTGGCTCCCTGGCCTCAAAGTTTTGGCAGGAGACCTGAAACCAGAACGAGACATTCCAGCTACTGAGGCAGCCAAGATGCCGCATTACTGCTGAAACAGACCAAGGGTTTTATGAGAAGGAGGGTCTGTGCCTCCGGGTCTTTAGGTAGCCTTTGGTTTGCGAATTACAGGGCTAGCCTAGTCCCATTTCCAGCATGAACCATAACGTTAAATAAGGTTACCATGATTTCATTGGCCCTAGAACACGGTGTCCTGTCTGCTGATGCAGGATTTTGATGTTCAGACATCCCGGCCTTGGGACGCTGCTATCTCAGTATAAGCCCTGTGCTTTCCTTCCTGAATGTGGTGATTTGTAGCAGTGATTAGGTCTCTGCTTATTCTGAAGCCTGGTCTAATTCGACCAGAGATTGGGTGTGACCCTGGGGAGGGAGCCAGGTTATGGGTTCAGGAGTCATCCTGAACCTCCCTTTCCATGGGTTTGACGCGCAGGGGGCGAGGCCCTGGATGAGTGTGGCCTGCGGTACCTGTTGGCCATGCGGTTGCACACCTGCCTGCTGACGTCTCTCCCGCCTCTCTACAGGATGCAGCTTCTACACCAAGGTAAGATGCGAGCATTGCAGTAAATGGTAAATGGGCTGCATTTATATAGCGCTTTATTCCAAAGCGCTTTACATTATGCCTCTCATTCACCCATTCATACACACATTCACACACCGGTAGCAGAGGCTGCCATGCAAGGTGCCAACCCGCATACTGGGAGCAATTGGGGGTTCAGTGTCTTGCTTAAGGACACTTTGATGGGGTCAGGAGGAACCAGGGCTCGAACCTGCAGCCCTACAGTTGCCAAACGATAGTGCTACCTCCTCCGCCACCATCTTCAGTACAGCATTGCTGTACTGTCCTGGATTTTCACAGTGAGCCGTGTACCTAAGCTCAGAGTTTGTCCCCAACTCCACACACCAATCATATCACTTCGCAGAAGATGGTGCTCGTGCTCCTATCTTCTGCGCAGTGATACGACTGGTGTGTGGAGTTCAGTAGAAGACAATAGCTCCTAAATTAAACTGCTCACTACAAAGTCTTTCTTGAGTAACTGGGTCGTGATTTCTGGTAAGAGTCGTTGCTGTTGGATTTTTCAAATGTATTTTTCTGGTGCTTTATTCACCTCAGAAAGAATGCCATCTACTCCTGTTATATAAAAAAAACCCAACATTTTTATGGCCGATATCTCCAAAACTAGGTAACTCCCAGGACAACAACCTAGATGGAAAGATAGCACTTAAGCTCCCTTTTCAGTTTTGGGGTGAACTGTCCTTTTAAGTGTATATAATTTGATAAAGGGTCCATCCAGCCTGAATCTGTGTGTGTATGTATCTACGCAGGTCTGTCCACGTGCCACTTCGCCTGGGCTTTCCACTCAGAAGCGGAGGAGGAGCTCCTGAACATGATCCCTGCCATGCAGAGGGGCGACCCCCAGTGGTCTGAGCTGCGCGCTGTGGGCGTGGGCTGGTGGATTCGCAACATCAACACCCTGCGCAGAATGGTGGAGAAGGTCTGCAGCCCTCTTCTGCTGCACACGCTCACATAGCACACCTTTTCACTGCTTCCCCAGATTTCTCACCAATTACTCTGCAAAGCAAAACGCACACTTTTCTGTGGCCCACTTCCTCGTTATCGCACCGCAGGTGGGCAAGGCTGCATTCCAGCGGAACAACGATCCCTTGGATGCTGCTATATTTTACTTGGCTATGAAGAAGAAGGCCGTCTTGTGGGGCTTATTCAGGTACGGACCTTGATTGTGTTGCTGGTAATTGAAAGTCAACCGGGTTGCTTAATTCTGTGCAGCCAGGTGAGGGTCGCGCACCCGTGTCTCGCCCTCCAGGTCCCAGCACGAAGAAAAGATGACCCAGTTCTTCAGCCACAACTTCACGGAGGACCGGTGGCGAAAGGCGGCCCTGAAGAATGCCTTCTCACTGCTTGGCAAACAGCGTTTCGAACAGTCCGCCGCCTTCTTTCTGCTGGCCGGCTCACTGAAAGACGCCATTGAGGTGAGAAGGGCAAGCGTGCCAGGAAATCCTGTGACAGTGGGCTATCAGCAAGGTCTACTGCTCTGTCACGTGACAATCATCAAGTGTTGACCTCATGCACCTGTTGTAAAGTTTGCATCAAAAGGATGGTTTTCATCCTAAGGAGACGAGGAGGAGTATGGATGGCAGTCTCCTGCACCCTGACATGCTTACCAGACTCGTTTGAAAGCCCAAAATCTGGCCTTTCCTAGGTCTGCCTGGAGAAGATGGAGGACATCCAGCTGGCCATGATTGTAGCCCGTCTGTATGAGTCTGACTTCGAGAGTTCCTCGACCTGCAAGGGCATTTTGTACGAGAGGGTCCTTGGCTGCCAGAGAGATGGTTCTGGGTTCTCCTCCACCAAGCTACACCCCGATCCGTTTCTACGAAGCATAGCGTTCTGGATCATGAAGGACTACACAAGAGCCCTGGACACCCTGCTGGAGCAGGTACCAAAGGAGGGAGACGAAAGCCAGGGTAAGCGACACTTCAGCACCATGCAACGTAGGAGAACTAAATGCCATCTTTCCACCTTCCAACCACCTATCTAGTACAGGGAACTAGTGAGCCTGGCACTCATCCCAGAAAGCAGTGGAACAGGGCAGGGGACACACTGACCAGGGTACCAGTCCTCCACACGGGCACAAACCTACCCAATGGGCAGTTTAGAGATTCCACCATGCTCCACTGATCATGTTACATTTGCAACATTTCTTATAGCTCCTTGTTTTTTTTTTCTTGGCTTTCTTTCCTACGCTAACACTAAGAATTCACACCTCCTCTGCTCTCCCTCCTCTCAGATGTGTTGGTGAAGTCCTGCAACCCTGTGGTCTTCAGCTTCTATAACTACCTTCGCACGCATCCTCTGCTGATTCGGCGCCATTTCGCCTCCCCCGAAGGCACCGTGGCCACTGTGGGCTTGACCTCCGAGAAGAGCGCCGTGGATGAAATCAACCTCATTGAGCGGAAGCTGTTCTTCACCACAGCCAACGCCCATTTCAAAGTGGGCTGCCCTGTGCTGGCCCTCGAAGTGCTCTCGAAAATCCCCAAAGTGACTAAGAAGGCGGGGTCCTCCCTCAGTAAAGGAGCATCCATGTTGAACGTGAGCTCTGGCCATGCCGTGGAGAATGGCGGAAAATCCAGCGAGGTGGACTGGTCCACGCCTACTTCAGCAGCCCCTGGCTTAGACTGGGGGAGCGGTGTCGAAACCTCAGCTAGCCTGGACTGGAGCCAGCCATCGGCTGTGGTCGAGGACGAGGGTCTGCAGTTGGATTGGGGGGACGACAAAGATGACGAAGATGAGGATGAGGATGGCCTAATGATGAAGCCAAAGGCTGAGAAGAGTGCCGATAAGCCCCAGCTGACGCCACCGATGAGGCCCCCCAGCCTTCAGAGGGACGATTCGGCCGGGGAGTCCAAGGTAGATGTAATCGCAGAGCAGCTAAAGTTCCGGGCATGCTTGAAGATCCTTATGACAGAGCTGCGGACTCTGGCGACGGGCTACGAGGTGGACGGCGGCAAGCTGCGCTTCCAGCTCTACAGCTGGCTGGAGAAGGAGATCGGTGCCATGCACCGTATCTGCAACTATAAGGTTGAGGCGTCCAGCGAGCTGGAGAAACTGTGGGAGGCCGAGGGGGCAGAGCCCGAGGAGGCGGTGGAGCGGACAGACGCGGGCGCTTACGAGCGCCACCAGCTGGAGCGGCGCCGGCTGCAGGCTAAGCAGCAGCACGCTGAGAGACGCAAAGCCTGGCTCCGGAAGAACCAGGCACTGCTCCGCATCTTCCTGAGCTACTGCAGTCTGCACGGGGCCAAGGGCGGAGGAGTCACCTCCGTCAGGATGGAGCTTTTGTTCCTGCTGCAGGAGTCCCAGCAGGTCAGCACCACCCTAACTAGATCTTCAGTTTAGCTGTTTGCAGTGAGCCAGATGATTTGCTGTTCTACTCAAGTTTGATATGTTCTAACCTCAAAGAACCTGATTTAATTGTTTTCCTTAAGGAGGTGCTGCTCTTTCGGTAAAATAGATATCAGGGTTTTATCACCAAAAAACACTGGTAGGACCCTGTCACTGGCTGAAATGGGGTGATTAATCATGATGAATTTTTGTTCTGCGCCCTTGCTTTGACATGCTCTGGCACTTGTCCCTTGCAAGCTTGCATCTCTGGACCCTCACGCTGCTCTTTGGTTTTGCCTTGGTTAGGAGACCACAGTAAAGCAGCTACAGTCGCCCCTGCCGTTGCCCACCACGCTGCCCCTGCTCTCGGCCAGCATCGCTCCCACCAAGACGGTCATCGCCAACCCCGTGCTGCACCTCTGCAACCACATCCACGACATCCTGTACACTGTGGCTCAGATGGATATACCTCCGCACCCCGACATCTCCGACGACCGGGTTAGCCTCCCCCTATCTCCGGGGGGGTCGTGCCAGTCCTCCCGTCCTTCATGGTGGAGGCATCGCATGGGAAACAGGAGAGACTGGGATGGAGCGTGTTTGCCGGTCTTGCTAACTGTGGTGCTAACCGTTGCAGGTTAACGCACTGCACACCCTGGCGGCCTCCCTATCTGCCTGCGTCTATCAGGCACTGTGTGACAGCCACAGTTACAGGTACTACCGAGTCTGCCAGTGGTGGTTACTGGGGCTAAACCTGAAATGACGCCGGGTTTGATGTCACAAAGGCTGATGGAGAGTCAGGCTCTGCTCGGGTTGCTGCATGACCGCATTGTGCTGAGAAGTCCAGTTAAAAATAGACTGCGGCTTCTAAGGATTGTGAAATTCTTACACTCGTGTTTTATTCTCATGCATTAATGGAAATTTGTGCTTCCTGCAAACCATAGTTTAGAGTATTGATTGGCTTTTCTTTATCCTGATGTTGTTTTGCCAGATTTTGTGCTTTTCCTCAGAAATCGGAACACCGAGTGACCCTTGTACGCTCAGCTAATTGTGTGTGTGTGTGTGTGTGTGTGTCCTTGCAGCAGCCAGACGGAGGCCAACCAGTTCACAGGGATGGTGTACCAGGGCCTGCTGCTGAGCGACAGGCGACGGCTTCGCACCGAGAGCATCGAGGAGCACGCCACACCCAACTCTCCCCCCGCTCAGTGGCCGGGTGCGTGGTGATCTGCCGCTGTAGGGTTAAGCTCTCCTACAAGGAATGTGGGTGGTTAAAGTCCTGTGTTTTGTGCTTATTTTAATTCCTTTGAAATTTTTTTAAGACTTTTTAAAATAAAGATTGATTGACGGATTGATGTCCGGCACGCCCTTATGTTGGAGGGTAATCTGATCTGGAAATATGATTTTTATATAGGTGGGAGTTGTTTCTAAAGGCTCGTTTTCTCTCACGTGCTCATAATCATGTGACCCTACAGGTGTGTCGTCCCTCATCAACCTGCTGGCGTCGGCGCAGGGCGAAGAGCAGCCGCAGCTGAACGTGATGCTCTGCGAGGCAGTGGTGGCCGTATACCTGAGCCTGCTTATTCACGGCCTGGGAACGCACTCGGCCAATGAGCTCTTCCGCCTGGCCGCACACCCACTCAACAACCGCATGTGGGCCGCAGTCTTTGGGGGCGGAGCCAAACTCGTCGTCAAGCCCAAGAGGCCCCCGGACCCCGCCCCAGGTACTGTGACTTCCCTGCCTCTTGCCGTGTGCCTCGTCAATGAGAGCAAGCAGGTCCACGCATGGTTGCCGGCAGCCGCTACTTCAGACCTTACTGACTCGTGGGCCTGTTCTGCCTCCGACAGCTGTGTCTAAGGGGGCTGTTAGGGAAGGAGTTCAGAATGTTCCGGGCCCTCACGAGCCCGAGCCCGAGCACGCCTCACCTCTCGATGTCCCTGACATCGCAGAGGAAGTCGCACCCCAGGCCAGCAGTGAGTAACTGGCAGACGGATTTGCAGTGCGGTTGCCGTGGGAGCGGCTCGTTTTACTTCCCCATTTTTCTGTCCGACATTCCGCTTTTATTCCCTGCAAGAAAATATTTAGAGAGACATCTCTTATTTTTGGAGTGGGGGGAGCAATGCATGTTTGCGTGTGTGTGTGTCCGTGTGCTGCTGTTGGTGGGGCCGTGCGTGTGTCTCGTTTTTCGTTATCATTTGTGTTTTTGTGTTTTCTTTTTTTAATCATTCTCATGCATCAACAACAGCAACCACTAATATTAATTTGGAGTCTGAGGTCAAAGAAGATTGCACAGAGCCTGACTCAGGTACCCGCTCCCCTGTGCCCCCTGCTCCTGCCCTTTCTGACGTGACTGTAGAGTAGAGCATCACATGGGTGTAGATCCGACCCCCTCCTGTAGGTAGTCTCCCATCCCTTTGAGCTGATCCATGCTCTGTTCCTTTGTCCTGACCACATGCAGTGTTAACACTAGCCTTGATTATTTTGTGGTGTTAAGGAGTACCCATGGTGACTGAGCAAGGATCTATCCATCTGTCTGTCTATGCCTATTTTACCTTGAGTAAATTTTATGAATAAAGTTGCATATCACAAATTGTCAGAGTTTTAAAGCCTTGTAACTTATACAACATCCCTCTACCCTTTTGAACATATCCTGATCTATATTCTCATTCCTTAAGTTTTACCCACAGTGTGGTTGTAAGCTGACCTCTCTGTCCTTGTTTTTGCTTGTCCTGTTCTCTTCCTCTGTGTGCACTGCCCTCACTCTCCCTCCTGTTCTCTGCCTCTGTCTGCACTCCCCTCACTCACCCTCCTGTTCTCTGCCTCTGTCTGCA
>JAODUD010000008.1:7858033-7872120 GCA_026784285.1 Stomatorhinus walkeri
GGGGGGGTCACAGCGCAGGGTCAGCTAACATGCGCCCCTGGTGCTGGGGGGTTAAGTGCCCGCTGACATGTGGCTGTTCTGCTGAGGCCGGCGCTTGAACCAGCAGTCTTCTGATCATGGGCACGGAGACTTGGCTCCCTGAGTCTGTCACCGGTGCTTATGTTCTGGCAGTAACACCTTGAGAAAACACTAATAATAAAGCACAACCGACGTGCCGTAAATGCTCCTTGCGCTCTGGCTGGGACTCCCAAACTACCCTGCGGGGCGTACAGTTTAATACGCAGGGTGTCTCCTTCAGAGCGATGGACTACTGACCGGCACTGTCTCTCTTCAGGTGGAGGCGGATCTCGGCTACCCTGGGGGCAAAGCTAAAGTTATTCACAAAGAATCCGACATTATCATGGCGTTCGCCATCAACAAGGTGAGTCTTACTTATCAGCCTATCAAATCATGAGCAGATGACCTAACGTCAGTTGACCACAAAAAAAGCCCAGTGATTACACTCACTGGATGTTCTTCATTGTACTAGTCTACGACTGTGAGGATTAAATGCACTAATATTAAACTGTGAACACTCTCTTTTTAATAAATTTGTATGCTGTGAGTCAGTGTTTTGAAACTGCAAAAATGGCTGCCTCTCCTTAATTCCTCCCAGCAGGCAATGGGGCAGTCAGTTGACCAGTCACATGCTTTTCGGTTCCACTTAGCAAGCTCATGTTAGACTATGAATCTGCTGGGCAGACTTGCTGGGCATTTTGGGAATTTTGTTGGGGTAGTAATCTGCCACACTTTGATCTTGCTTTTCGGTAGGCCAACACCAATGAAATCGTGCTGGCCTCCACTCACGACGTGCAGGAGGTCGATGTCTCCACCCTCTTGGCGGCCCAGCCCTTCACCTGGATTGGGGAGGAGTTCGATAAAGAGTCCCGCAGGTCCGTATGGGCACCTGGGGTCAGGCGGAGCTCAAGTGGTGTGTGTGTGTGCGTGCGTGGAGGGGGTGGGTTGTGACCATTTCTGGGACCTCCTGTGTCACCCTCAGCTCTGACGACCTGGATTACCGCTCCTCCCACACTAACATTGCCCAGGCCAGTTCAGCTCCCTTTGCTCCAGCTCAGGTGCCCGTCTCCTCCTCCATGCCGTGGCTGGGGAGTGGCCAGACCAGCACCGGCGGCAGCGTGGTACGTGGGGCCCGCGGGACCGCCAGCCACCCAGTGGGTCTGACCCCCGCCGTGAGAGACAGGCAGCCAGCAGATGGAGCCCCCTGTCAGACTCCCCTACTGCAGAGCTCTGACCTTTCCATGAGCTTCTTCCCCATTGCCGTTGGCTTAGCAGACTCTATATCCCCCTTAAAGGGGCAGTTCACCCCAAAACAGAAAAAAATATGTTTTGGAGGGGCTTGAGTGCTATCTACCCAACTAGGTTCTCCTGTGAGTTGCCTAGTTTAGGAGGTATCGGCCGTAGAAATGTCAGGCTTCTCTTGAATGTAATGATTCAAAAAATGTAACTGCAATGTCTCTTACCACAAATTATGACCCAGTTACTCAAGATAATCCACTGACTTTGTAGTCAACAGTTTAGTATAGGAGATATTTTCTTCTACCGAATTCCACACACCAGTCGAGATAAGCTCTTAATGTACTGTGTTTGTCGATAAGATCTTTTGTACTGTGGTATGATTGGTGTATGGAGTTCGGAAGAAGAAAATAGTTCCAAGTTTAAGATTACTTGTTGGGTTTTTCATATAAAACATGGCTTCATGTGTTGCAATTAACAGCTGTGGTGCAGCATGTGATGCCTGTAACGGGGACGTTTTTCTCCATGATTCATTTCCAGTCTCTGGTATTTTTCTGTTCTTGTCTACCAACTTTAAAGGGAAAGTATGTTGGAAAATAAATAAGTGGGAAATAGGCAAATGATGGTTCCAGGATAATCGGGGTCTTGCAGTAACTGCGGTAGAAGCTCAGTGGTGCCACTTTGCTTTCTGCAGATCATGAAGAGGAACCTGAACAATGTGAAACGAATGACTTCCCACCCAATCTTCCAGTACTGTAAGTCTGCTGCCTGCTCAGACTGCAGCGAGAGGAGGCATCTCAGGGCGGCAAAGCAAACCACCGTGTTTCTCTTTAATATTTTATTTAGAGGCTCTGTCTCCTGCGGCTTGTATTATGGTTTCAATTCTTTTTGGGAATTGTTTAATGGAAAATCAGAGGGATATTATGCAGCAGTTCGTCATATCTTGGTCTGTTTATCGTGCTTGGCGCTCGGGTTTATCTCTGAAGTCAGTGCTTTTCTCTGATGTTGCAGTTTTAATTGCATTCCATTTGCACAGAGGGAAATACAGTACTTGACACACAAAATCAGGCCCATAGCGTCTGGTGTTTAATCCGCTGAAACGAGTCCACCGGCTCCCCCTGGTGGCCTGACGCCGATTTACTGTGGCCTGCCTTCAGACATGACGGGCGCTCAGGACGGCAGCGTACGCATGTTCGAGTGGAGTCGGCCCCAGCAGCTGCTGTGCTTCCGGCAGGCTGGAAACGCCAGGGTCACACGACTCTACTTCAACTCCCAGGGAAACAAGGTGAGCGACACAGAGCAGTCTGAGCTGAACCTCTGGCTGTCTGTCTATGCTTGACTTTACCTCTTTGACTGTAATCTTTTACATATCTACCTGTTTTAATCGTATTTGCATTTTATTTCCTATTTTATTTCCATGTTTCAAATGTGGTGATTCAGATCTGTTACATAATTGACATCATAATTATGGCCGACGTACCCACAGTGTGCCTGATCGGCTGAGAATCTGGTGACTCACTTGGCCGGATTTTGTTAGCTGTGAAGTGTGTCGAGCGCGGGGCTGTTTGGCTGTTTGAGGGAAGGTGTTGGTGGCACCTTCAGGGTTTGGTGCTGTGAGGACAGGAACAAAGCGATTGGGGAGGGGAGGGGGGGGTGTGTGGCTTGTTGGGGAGGCCTTGGGGGGCCCATAATGCACTGGGTTTATTATTCGCTGCTGGGGCTGGCTGTTGTATTATATCCGGTGAATGACAGCGGTTTGCTGTTAGTGCTGTTCATTGTGCAGCTCAGGTAATGAAACCCGTATTTGCTTCACACAGATGTCATTCAGGTCTGGCTGGAAGGAACAAAATTGCATTTACTTTGTTCCCTTTGAGCTGATGAATAGCTCTTTGTGTCATCTGTTGGGGGGGACGAGATCGTCCACGGTCCTGGGGGGGTCAGCCTAGAAGCTCTTGCAGTCCCCTTTCTACATCTGACAACATCATTCCCTTTGAGAGACTGTTGCATTCATTTAATCAGATTAACCATTATTTCAGTAAAGCTGTAATGAAAACCTCAAACTACCTTCCTGGCCCATAAGTAGGACCCCTCGTGTAAATTACTGCTCACTCAACATGTTATCGCGCCATTAATCTGATTCCCCGACGGCTATGGCTACCTGTAGAATCTTTGTCCTGTTTTATTAAGTAAAATCATCTCTCCAGTGTGGCGTTGCAGATGGTGAGGGGTTTCTAAGCCTTTGGCAAGTCAACCAGACGTCTTCAAATCCCAAACCTTATTTGGTAAGTCGTGCAAAAAAGATGAAGAGAAATTCTTTGGGATTCATGGTCCAGAGTTTAGGACAGACTACATACAGTGTTAATAATTGAGTGTGTACCTCACCCAGTCCCTAATGTCCCTCTGCTCCATGCGCACAGAACTGGCAGTGCCACTCCAAAGCCTGTGGTGACTTTGCCTTTATAACCTCATCCAGCCTCATTGCCACCGCCGGCCAATCCAACGACAGCAGGTGATCACATGTTTACTTCTGTTTGGTTCTGTATTGTGTGGACTTGCATTGAACTAGATGCCATACTTCATTTTTTTTTTCCCCTTACAGAAACGTGTGCTTGTGGGATACTCTTATCTCGCCCAGTAATTCCTTGATCCATGGTAGGTACGCAGGTACATCTTCAGCCAGAAAGAATTAGACCCATATTAATGTAAAAGTGGCCCAACTTTGAACCCATTGACAATGTCCTGTTACTTATGGCAAAAGTGTGATGTCCGTGTAAATAATGTTGCAGGTGTGTCAGGGAACAGAGCCATGTGACGTTGTAATTGGAGCAGGAATGGGGCCTTAATTTGGGTTTGGGAGTGGAGGTCAGGTTAAATATTTCATGGGGATGAAGACAGTAGGTAGTTGCTTCAGTGTCAGTGCTGAGGAATTAGCATATGCCCTCCATTTTAATCCAAAACCTCTCCACATCAAAATGGCTGCGTCCGCTTTGCCTGCTACCCAGCATTCCCCTGTCACGAGAACGGCGCCACGGTGCTGCAATACGCCTCCAAGCAGCAGCTCATCATCTCCGGCGGACGGAAGGGCTTCATCTGCATCTTCGACATCCGACAGAGGCATCTGCTCCACACCTTCCAGGCCCACGACTCGGCCGTCAAGGCTCTGGCCATGGACGCCACGGAGGACTACTTCGTCACAGGATCGGCGGAGGGCAACATGAAGGTGCCGTGGGCTCATGTCCGCCCAGAGATCCGTGTCTGAGGAGAGGCGTGACTGTCACTTCAAGTGTCTGTGTGTGAGTGAGCGTGTGACAGTGTATGACAGTGTGTGAGTGTGTGGTCATCGTGGGGACCATGTTTCCAGCCCCTTAAGGATAAACTCAATTTTCTAAAAATCAGTGACTGCCATCAAAACGCAAATAATGCCAGAAGTCTTGTCTTGTTTAGTTACTTATGGTTAAGGTTAGGGCTGGGTAGGGGTTGTCATAGTTGGAATTAGGGTTTTTCCCAAAGAAGTGAATGAACAGTCCCTACAGATATATGACTGCAAACACCTGCATGCATGCGTGTGTGTGTTTGCGATTCTCTAACGTCTCATCGCTCCCCTCCCTCTGCACGGCCAGGTGTGGAAGCTGACGGGTCACGGGCTACTTCACTCCTTCAGCACGGAGCACGCCAAGCAGTCCATCTTCCGCAATATTGGGGCCGGCGTCATGCAGATCGAGACAAGTCCCGTCAACCGGATCTTCACCTGCGGCGCCGACGGCACACTGAAGATGCGTGTGCTGCCAGACCGCTACAACATCCCAGCTAGTATATTTGATATCTTGTAAATTGTAAACAGAAAGTGATAATAACAGAAGGGTAAAACTTGGAAAAAAGACACGTTCTGCAGCAGTGCTGTCTTATCGCCTGTGGATTGTAACAAAGTGAAGCTTACACTAAGTATTTTTCCCCACAGCCTAAACAAGGAGGCTATTACACTTGATTTTAAAGAGGAATTGCTGCAGTAAAAATAAAAATTAAAAGCTGAATTTGTTCCAATCTCTCATAGAGTGTATTAATAGGACAGCTATGCATGTACTGTAATTGTAAAAGCGGTGCAATCACAGGTTATTGATAGTGCTCTGTAAATGTACTCCAAGCAAAAATTTAAAAAAAGTGTGTACCTGTTGTCATTTTGTGCCCACAGCATCTGTTACCAGCACTGTGGTTCTGTTAAGTGGTTTCCAGTGTGAATCGAGTTGTCGGATCTTCATTTTATTCTGTTTTTATTTATTATTTATTTATTTGCTGCTCAGGTTTCAGAGTTTAGAGGAAAAAAATGGCGTGACCCCTTTACCCCTGTGAAGTAGCCGGCGGTTCTAATCTAGAGACCAGAGGCCGCTGCTGTCGTGTTCCTGCACTACCAGAGCTGCTGTCAAGGGGCTCCCAGGCTAGTGGGGCTGCTTAGTTAGAGCGCCCTCTTCTGTAAGTCTGGCTCCTATGTTTCAAAAGCACTGAAGAGGTCAGTTTGACAAGAAACACACGTTTGTGTTCATTTTGCTGCAATAGACTTATTTTTTCCCTCTAGTTAATTTCTTTCCACTGTTTATGTTTAACTTATTGCCTTCATTAGGATGTGCTGTGTTTTGCATAGCTAAATGGGACAGTGCAACAATATGTACGCCGGTGTCATTTTTTAAAATTTATCCATAACGAAGGAACCTTTGCACTCAAATCTTGGGACATTATAAAACTTTATTTGAAAATACAAATGCAAACTATTACAGCAGAAACTGTTACATTTGCAAATGAATGTCTGGCTCTCTTAGGCCAAGTAGTAAATAATTTGAAATTAGTTTTAATATAGATATATAAATATATAAAGTACCAAGACAGCTTGTACAAACATTAAAGCATTTTCTTTATTTTATTTGTATCATACCAGCTGAATTAGTACTTTTGGTTAAATGTATGGTACTCGTTGGACAGGTTTGTGTTTGTCGAGAACTGTTGGAAGCCGTGGCCCAAGCTGTGTTTAATTGTTCAACCAAAATGTACTTTCCCTTCCTGTCTGTGTTGTGTACCTTGAGTCCCTACTGCTCTCGCCCATGGGGAAGAATCACAGGAAAGCTGGGAGATCTCAGTAGTCTGTGAACCTGCTGGTAGTCCTATCATCATAAATGTTTTACCTTTGTAAGTTGAATAAATTCTTTTTATCTCATGAAGCTAATTTTGTGCTTTAGGTCCTTTTTTCCTTTGTAGAAAGACGGACATGCTGACAGGCTTGAGGTTCCCAGCAGTTTTGGACATTTTTCTGTTCCTCACAAGTTTCTTTTGAGTAATTTTAATTATAAACTGAGTGATAAATGCTAGGGTGGGAAATTCCAGGCATCGGCTCTTATTCAGTCACAGATTTATTCCTGAAGCATTGAGTCTTTAGGTCATTATTTTGATTCCTGGCCACAGACAGTGCCCCCAGTACATTATAATGGTCACCCACTCTCCATTATAGAGTTAATTTTGAGGTATATGTACACATTACCGCCTAAATCCAATTTTAAATTGTGCTAGTCTCCTTTCACTGGTAAAAAGTACAAACAGCTGTTTTATTAAATATACCAACATAGTCCAAGTATGACCCCTTTTTGTTCCTTGTACAACGTTAAGTGAGCTCTTTGTTCACTGTTGTACTGAGCTGTTACGTTTGCTTTATAGCCTGTTAGCTCTAGCAAGTGTGGCTAATGTCCTTTGACTTCTCACTTAAGTGTTTTCGCCCACTGAGCTGCCTTAGACTGCATGCTGTCTGGAAACCCCTGCACATTGATGTGTGTGAAAGTACCAGGATGACTGCAACCGCCATGTATGGTATCAGTTGAACCACGTAAAATCACTCGGATCACAGTTTAGTGATTCTGATATTTAGCTGCCCATTAAATGAAGTGCTTGATCCTGCCTGCATGTTGTACATATTCACACAGAGCTACATGAGTCGCTTTTGGTTGGAGCTGGACGTTTGGATGAATGAGCAGCTCCGATGGACTTGACGTGCTGAGCCTCAGCTCATTCCCGTCCTTCCACAGACATTAACAGTTAAATGGTTTAAAAAAATCTGCCTGCTGTAGCTGTAATTTGCACATAAATCTGTTGAAGCTTGAGAAATGTTTATCTATGACCCAGCAAAGAAACTAATCATCAGACAGAAAAACTACATCATAAGTTTGCACATAACTGTTGTCCCAAACATAGAGGGTTTGGTTCCTCGGACTGTAGGACACCATGGTCAGGATGCCAGTCGGCGTTCGAAATTGGACGCTTGTGCTCAGGGGTTCCCGTTTAAACAGATCGAATGCATACGTGATTTTTGTGTCTTTTGCATCAGTGATGTAGAGCACCCCACGGGCTATGAAGGCATTACCAGCCTTTGTTCTTGGGTATGAGGCATTGATATAGTTGGAGATCGAGAAGGTGTTCTCCTCCAGCTGAGCAACGATAATGTTTTCATCTATGCTAGAAGCAAATATGAGCCACAGGCCATTTTCATCCACAGCTAACTTGAAGTACGTCTTAGAGTTGTGGAGGAAGTAGTTCAAGTTGTGGTACAGGGCATTCTCAATGGCCAACATATATAATTGTTGGGTTTGCAAATTGAATCTGTAAAATAACACAGAATAACCATAGATGGCAAATGAGATTTATCTGTCAATTTTACTTTAGGTGAAAACATCTGTACTTACTTCGCAACCTTGAAGGTTCCAGCTATATGGTAGTAGAAGGACCCATTGTGAACAGTATGACCACAGCCCTGGAAGAACTTTTTGACATCAATGCTGTTGGCGCTTCTATTCTGGAACGATTCCATGTTCTTGTATTCCTTCACTATTCGGCCTAGAAGAGGGCAGATTCAAGCAAACTCACTCACGCTTAATGTAAAGCAAAGGAGTTTTAAAGCAAACTCAGACGTACCAGAGAAATGTTCAACCACCCAAATGCGAGTGTCATTTTCTGTAGCAGTGTCTTGCATCCATGTTCCGAATGTACTCTCCATTTCAGTGACGTTTATAGGGCCAAGTAAAGCTTTTATAATGTTCTCTGTAGGATTGAAACAAATGACGCATTTTACCAAGTGAACATTTGCTGAATTGACAGAGAAACTATGAAACGAACAGGACATGTTACCAGTTTTCGTCAAAGATGCGTCTTTCTTTGCCATTCTTTCAGCCAAGGTGTCATCATTTGGGTTGGCATGTACCACCCCTGGAACAGAAATTCATTAGAATTACTGTAGTGGGGTGCTGGGAGTTGTCCTGGTGGTGCAGTGGTTAGCACCCCTACCTCATACCCTTGGGACCCAGGTTCAAGCCCCTTCTCCCCCCTGTGTATACCACGGTTAGTCTTGACCCAACAATTGGTATAGAGGCTTAGCCCACTGAGCTATTCAAGCAACCACTGACCTAACTGAGAAAGTATAAAACCAAGAGGACATTGGGTTCAGACATATCACCCCTGGAAAAGAAACTCTATGCCAGGTGGGTGGCCTGGTAGTGTAGTGCTTAGCATTGCCGTCTCTTACATCTGGGACCTTGGTTTTAATCTCACCTTGTCAGCATTCACTGCTCCCATATGATGTAATACTTCAGAAGCCAAAATTTAGTTAGTACTCTACATAGATGAAATTAGCTAAATGAAATGTCTTCTCAATATACTAGTGTAATACTGATAGTGAGATTAGTCCTCTATATTTACTTATTTCAATGTGTATGTATTACACTGACTAATCTCATATCAATAGTTTGCAGGGCTAGCTAGAGTAATGTCATTTCTCTGCTGCATCTAGATGAGTGTTTCCCAGTCTGGTTCTTGGTGTTACTCAAACAGCCCATCTTTGCCCCCAGCTCACTGCTAGCCAGTCCTACATAATGGTGTCAGTAACCGTCCTCCCCACCCTTATGCTCATGCTCACCTCCAAACTTCTCACCCCGACTTTTGCTCCTTACTACTCTAGGGGGGCCAGAAGGCCCAGGAGGACCCGGAATTCCCGGAGGACCAGCAGGACCAGGGGGACCTTAGCAAAAAGAAAACACACAAACCTAAAACGATCCTAAACGTCTTCACCCCCGGCAGGGATGTTTGATAAATATTTGTTTTTCATTTTGAACAAATTTTTCATAAAAAAGCTTTAATATAAAATATTCCACAATGTGCACTATAACTGCTGTCCTCCAATTTTCTATAACAACAATTAAGCTCTGTCCATTTTCACCTGGAGGACCAGGAACTCCCACGTCTCCTTTTTCGCATGGAGGACCGGGAGCTCCCACATCTCCTTTTTCACCTGGTGGACCAGGAACTCCCTCGTCTCCTTTTTCACCTGGAGTACCAAGAACTCCCACGTCTCCTTTTTCACCTGGAGGACCAGGAACTCCCACAGCTCCTTTGTCTCCAAGATCCCCCTTTTCACCTGGTTGGCATGGAAAATAAAGATCTTATATCATTATATTATGAGCTTTGCACAGGACGTCTTTATGGCCAGTGACGTAACCTGTTAAATCCTAGCTACCATACCACATCCATAAACACTATGGTATGCATTTCCCAATTCCCAAATCGACACATCATTTGCTCTTCAAAGCAGAGTTTCTGAAGAACATTTGGTTTTGTTGCAGGCTGTTAGTTACTTAGCAACTACATTCAAGAACAAGCATTTATATAAAATCTCGTGCAAGTACAGTAGATGCATGAGAGGAGAATATTCTCACATTTCTTACTAAGTTGAAAAGGAACAACAAAGTCAGATCCACAATCACCAACTAAGGCCTCGCAGCCTTGCTTCAGTTCTTCATGATTACTGGGGAGTACTGAGTTTTTCTTAACACATGCATATTAATCTGGACAGTAACTGATCTCAAGAAGGGATGCAATAAACCAGGCACTGTAATACACATTATGAACACTTCAGCAATACAAAACATTTATGTATATAAATAGATGGACATACTTTATAAGTAATTAACTGTTATGGTAAACTATTAAATGACCCTATCTTTATCACATAAAGGAAGAAACATCATTCATTTTTTCAACATACTTTATATTTTTACCAGAATAGCATCCCCCTTAGAAGTTTCTGTGTAAGATTAAAGTGAAGACTTTCTAATTTGGATTGCAAAGTGTAACTAACTTTTTACTGTTATACACACATGCAGTGTAGAGCTGTTCAGATTCGGACCATGCTAATTGTTTATACTTAGCAGCTTAGCTTTGGATATTTTTCACAGTGACTAGTAATCTGTCCCATTTACACAGCTGGTCATCACAGGCCATCCTCACATTAATCACCAACAGGCGACGGCCAACTGAGTTTGGAAGCCTCTCACCTCTTTTTCCACGCCTGCCCTGCACTCCTGCGTCTCCCTTGGGCCCCGGTAAACCTTCCATTCCATTTTGTCCTGTGATCCCATGAAAGTCAGGCAAGCATTAAGTGCCCACACAGAATCCACATGCTTGTTGGTGCAGATGAAACATTGAGTACATTCACCAGAATTTCTTATTGCTTTGCACAGGACCAGGTGCTGCGCTAAAAATGTTAAGAAGATGAATTCTAAATAATAATGGACAAAGGACAAACTTTTTCTTATTTATGTCTTACCAGGAAGGCCTGGAGGGCCTGCAACAGAAAACAGGGATTTTGTTTTAAGACAACGGCATCATATCACAGCTGGATATTACCAACATACGTGTAGCTAGTTTACAGACTGCACGATGTCTCATTCACTGGTTCACTTTCTTAGATCACAGGGAGCTGGAAGGTAACTGCCCTAGACTATTATCCTGCTGGTAGTTGTACTATGTGACGCACCTGTTAAGCAGATTCCCTTTGTGCCGTTGCAGAGCTCCACCAAGACTCTGACCTACAAAAAGGGGTAAGAATCGTTTCAGTTCTGTCCAAGGTTCATCTGACCACCCAGTTATCACCTCCCAGTAACTGAAAATATACAATAAATATACTCAAAACAATGCACATGAATTCACAGACACCAGCTAAAAAAAAAAACCAATTACAGTGGGGGGAAAAAACTACAGCCAGTCCTGTTACAAGCTTCATATCACACCACAAGTTTGTTCTAATGCGACTGACATATTAGTACCCAATAACCCTCTGAAATAACATTGCAATGTCTTAAGACATTTGGACCATAAAAACTTCCATACTGTTGGCTGCTGTCACATACCGACTTCATTCTGACACAGGAGCTGCGTTGGACTGTACGTTAGCCTGGGTCATGCCCACATGAGCTCCATATTTTGGTTATGCTGGTTCTGCGTTTGGCCACATACTTATTATGTGTAAATGTGGTGTAGTAGTTGGAACAGTCCATTTGTGCAGGTAATTTTGAACTGGATGAGAAGAGCATAATATGATGCCTAAAAATTTCACTCACAAGTGGCAAATATTATATATATATATTGTCACGCCCTCAGGGGCAGGACCCGACAGGTGTAGCGGAGACTCGACTGATCAGCCGCCTAATACAAGCCATTACTGAGCGTTCTCTTGTCTCTCGTCTCCCTGCTAACCCGGACCGCTTCCGTACTGCCTCTTGTTCTTCCCTTACCTCTCTCCCTTGCCTCCCCAGTCCAGATCCTGAACCTGACCTGCCTCCCCCGCCTGCCCCGGCTGTGTTCGTCTCCCCCCTCCCTGTGTGCTCGTGTCCCGTGTCTGCTTGTCGGACGGATCTTCCTGGATTTGACCTACGGAACGGACAACAACGTCGATTATCGCCTGCCCATTGGACATCGGTTGCTTCTCTCTCCCCTCCCGGGGGATCGCCCCCTTCCCTGGGGTTTGGGCTCCAAGTCCCCAGTCCTGCACCTTCCTTGCCTGCCTTCCTATCTGCAAGCCTCATTAAAGGCTCCCCTGCTACCCGCACTTCTGGATTCCTGTGTCTCTGTGAAGCTGAATGTGACATACATATATATATATATATATATATATAGGAGATGCTTATGATATAATGTAATTACATTACATCATGTAATTACATTATTGGCTACTGGTGTCGCTGTTTTTGTGATTCCTTTTGTTTGGTGCAAGTTACTAAGTTTTAGATTCGCATTCCCGGAACCGCATTTTTCCCATTGAATGTGTATATTTTAGTTTGTGATTTTAGTGGATGCAAGGTTTTTCAGGAACGCACTAGTCATGTTGTAGCAGGAGTTTATTTAAATGTGGCATTACAATACAGGACTGACTTTGTAGTTGCATGATGGCAAAATACTTCCAGTACAGGTCAGCCTCTTTTGTTTGCCTTATGGTCTCTTGAGATAAGCAGAACAGCTTTTTGTTAATGTTTACAGCTTCTCAAAGCTCCTGCCTTCAAATCCCGAGATAAGACCACATGTCCTATCAGAAAACTGTTACAGACACTGACATCAAAGTCCCATGTATCTCTTAATGCATCATTCTGTAATGCCGTTAATGACTGACGTATTGAATGACAATTAATACTAATGACATTTATGCAATAAAAAAATGCATGAATTACAGATACCACTAACATTGCCCTATGAACAAAATGGCTATGAATTTAAATGTGTGGACATATTTCATTCATAACAAACTCATACCATAGCACCATTGAAATTAGACAATACTGTGCTCCCACATCTCTATCAATTGGCTTCACAACCCACAGTGATATTCCAAAACCGTGTACATTCAAGGCCGTTATATAAAAGGTGCCTGTTTACTCTGCATATACACTTATTCCCAGCCTGTTATATACTTTAAATCATGTCTAGATTACAGAACTGCACCTATACAATGTAAATTCTGTGCAAGATCGGTAAAGTAGTTATAATGTATAAGGGAGAAATTACAAAAAACATTGTACAGGCACAGTACAATATGGTACAGAACACACAAAACTGCACTAAACACCGTGTAAGATGCAGGCTGATTGTATTACTCAAACATAAATGTTTCATCACATTAAGGTACAAAAATGTTTAATCATATACACCATCCATCTCCTAGCTCCTGATATTAATCAGGGTTACAGGAGGGCCTGAAGCCTATATAAATTTAATGTGGATTTATATAATATTCTCAGTGTAAAGTATTAAAACTGCCAAAGTGAACACTTCCTTATTCCATTCCATTATTTGTCTCTAAGTGTGGCACTAACTCTTGTGCGTTGTAGCGTTCTCACCGGCACCATGGAGTACGTCATCATCATCATCATCCCCTGCTGCTCGTCCCTCTGGGTGCCTGCTGGTGGCCCGTCATCCTGGCTCCTCTTGTCACGGGAGTACTGGTAATGCTCCATGAGCTGCTCGGGGTCACCGCTCACCCCAGCGGGCAGCGGCGCCGCCGGCTCCCCCAGGAGCTCCTGCAGGCGGATGTCCATCTGTGCCAGGCGCTCAGACAGCTGGGTGTGCTGGAGGAGCAGCAGCGTCAGGCCCGCCAAGTTGAGGGCGGTCAGGACGCCCACCCCAAACAGCAGGGCCCACAGGCCTTTGGACAGCGCAGGGGTGCCCCCCAGCCCCCGCCAGCGCCGTGCTCCCGATCCCGGCTTCAGCATGCCGTCCAAGCAGCAGCACAGCGCTGTGTGCGGGGCCAAAGCCGGAAGGCATTCCTTTATGGGCGACGGCAGCACAGCCGACTAAATATGCCCGTTGTTCCCCGGAAAGGTCACGCAAAACTCACTGTTGCGCAATATGCGAGGCCTCTAAAAAGAGCAGACCGAGCGGTGGGGCTGCCTGCAACATCACACACATTTAAATACAGCTGGATGGGAGGAAGTTAAGTGGGG
>JAODUD010000008.1:7872575-7889254 GCA_026784285.1 Stomatorhinus walkeri
AGTAACCAGCACTTCTCCAGGAAGGGCTCCAGGAGAACAGTGTCGACATTAGTCTGCGGGCTGCTGCCTCAAAATCAGAGTGTATTAGCAACTCCCAAAGGACAGCAGGAATGGAGGATTATCATGCAAATTATATATACGTATAAGATTTCTTGCTGTTTTATTTTTATCATCATATTTATTCAAATGCGTAAGCCAAGAATACCCTTTCACACGTATTCACACAGAAATCAATTCACTACAACTCAAAATTTATATAGCACATTTTTACAATATTACATTGGCTCACACTGCCTGCCACATTGTTCAATTCCGATTTTTTGCTCAGATCGGATTTGTCTATCTTGACGGTTCACACTCATAAGTACAAGTGACCTGTATCTGACTGTAATGTGAACGCATTGGTCCTCCGAATCGCCATGCACACGCAAATTGATATGTTTTTACACGGGTAAAAAGCTGGTCGTAAAATTGGCACTGACTGTTATCGCAGCTCTCCTCCATTTTTATCTTCCTGCGCTGCCGGTGCAGGTTTATGTCAGCGCATGTGTATAAGCAAAAAGCCACATGAATTCTGATCTCAGCGTTCACATTCAGGTCACATGGCCGCGAATCGGATATGTATCAGATTTAGTACCACATATGAAAGTGACACAAATCTAATTTGGAAAGATCAGATTTGCGTGTCCACACAACCCTGAAAAGATCAGATCTGTGTCACATTAAGGCAAAAAATCCGATTTGAATCACTTCAGCATGGCAGTGTGAACGTAGCCATTGTGACAAAGTGCTTTACATTATCCTGGCAAAAGCACCCAGAGAGCAAGGCAGAGGTGACAGGGGCAAAGAAAAACTCCCTAGTAGGAAGAAACCTTGGGAGGAACCAGACTCAAAGGGGGAGCCCATCCTCCAGGGCCCAGCAGAGGAAACCCAAATCAGTCCAGTCCCAGTTTACAAAGTACAATCGTGTGTAGTTCAGGTATAAATGCAGAAGGTTCAACTGATGTCAGGACATAATGGACATGATGGAGGAACCGCATGCAAGCAGGGGCGTAGGCAGACATACTAATCTTCGGGCCCTTTGACCTGTTCCCCCAGTCTGCCTGGGGATTTCAGGCTAGCGGCCATCTCTGATCTGTCTGCTTTCAGTTCCTCAGGCAGATTCATGATCTGACCCCACCAGGAAGCTGTCTGCAGAAATATGGATTTTTTAAGCTCCTCCGAATGTAACAGCTACATTGATACTTCGACATACGCAACGGAAGATTTGATCAAAAATTGAAGTAAAAGGGGGAACTGGTACTCTGCTACTCTGTTAGAGGACTATCTGTCTTTATCTGGGTCCTTTGTATGAAAACCACAGTCCTGGTTCCCATATAAGTCACTGAGCCCAGCCTGGTTCAGATGGGGCTGGAGTCTCTCTCGGATGCCTGTCAGACTCCTGCCTACAACCTCCGCACCTCCTTGTCAGGGAACGTTGCCAAAATCAAACAACTGCTTGAAGACGACAAGCGCCAAGTCACTCCAAACAGCTCCACAGTCAGCCCGTGGCAGATGGCCTTTGGAATCTGCTATGTGTTTCCACCAGGGTGGGGGCACTGAGGTATTAAACACCAGCAGTTGCCGGGATTTTATTTTATTAATCTATGTCATCTGACATGTGCCTAGAAATTATGCCCCCCCTGACAAAATATCACTCCGGGCCCCCTTGCCCAATTTTACATATAACTGTGCTTATGCAAGGGCTCCTGTGAAGTTCTGGGGCCCCAGAAGGTGTCAGGGTATGAATGCCCCTCCCACGCCCCTGTATGTCAGCCCAGATAGGGTGGCCACATCTCGGACACCAAGCCGCCACTCCTGTTTGAATGAGCAGCTGACTAACGGATTCGTCTTTCAAAGTTGAGACTCTCAGAGGGCAACCAAGTGCCTCCGGGGCAACAGTCAGGGAAACTGGACAGCAGAAGCTAACAAACCAAACTAAAACAAGGCTGACGACTGAGGGGCTTCTCTTGAGACAATTGTGTTTAGGGGAAATTCACTCTTTCCAAAGGCAGGACCTCTGAACCAGTCTGAGACATTAACCTAAAGCCTTTTGACCCATAAAGGTCACACTTACATTTCTGGAAAATTTATCTCACATCCTCCGAATAGCTGTCAACCAACCATATTCTGAACACATATACACGCATCAAAGAAAGTTACAAAATCGTATTTCGCAAAAACTTTTTTTTTATTTATGGGTACTGACAGTTCTTCTGCAAAGGCAAGTCATATACTTGAAATTGATCCAAACGTGGTGTCTACAAGGGAGGGTAACCCGGCCTGTCAAACAAGTACGCCTCAGCTCTGAGTGGGCCTATATTCCATTCTTGGACGGATCAGCGATACAAGCCCCCCCAGCTCCCCTCAGGCGAATGAACACAGAGTAGCATCACTCCATGTGAGTAAAAGTAAAAAGCCTAGATAATCAGACCATCTAAAGGACATTTTATTTGATATGTTAATCCCAACTAAAGTCGGTTCTCCTCCTATGCAGGATTTTTGATGCAATCACAAACAACCTGTTCAAAGCACCTATCAAGCCAAAGTCCGGAACTTTTAGAAACCTTCATCTACCTCCTTTATTTCTCTCATTAGTCAGATTTCAAGAAAAAAAATTGCAAAAGTAAATGGTATGCAAATGAAATATTGTGAAAACAGAATATTGTACTACTAAAAATAAAGAACAATCAATTCTGTGCAAATAAATGATATGCAATCAGAACAGGAATCACTGACAATTAAGTGACACAGATAGTCATTGATTATTAATGCCGAGCCCAGTTCGTGATAAGAGGCCGATGCCGTTCACCGGGGTCCGCTGAGCCAGATCACTGTGGCCACCTACACTCGCAGGCACAGACGTCCCTCCAGCTGGCTTCCTCTTGAGTTTGACCGTCACTGATGGACAGTAAGAGCCGTCCTCGCCGGTCGAGGCGGCGTGCCAGGTGGGCGGTGACTCTGGGGGGGGGGCTCACGAAACTGGAAAGAAGCCTCCGTCACTATCTCATCCGGGCTGCCGAGGTGGATGCAGTAGGCGGTGATGTTTCAAAAAGGCTGACGTTTCCCTCAGAAGAACAGGAGAAGGTGCTGTGTAATACGAACTGTGAGGATAACATACACTCATTAGTGACCTTTACTGATCAAGACAGCCATTTCATGTATATTTCATAGTATTCAAACAGTCAGGAGCGTAGATCTGTATTAATTACTTTTCCATCTGTAATTTCACTGCATCATCGTTTCATTAGCTGATTAAAGTTTAACACCTTCCTCTTACTGCTAACATCAAACAGCACCATTGAATTCCATCTTTTTTGGTCTAATTTCTGACACTGACTCTGAGAATGAAGACCTGACAGATCCCCTCTAATGCTTTCAACTTACAAGTACATTTGAAAATACTTCAGTTGCTAGTGCAGCATTTGAAGCTAAACAAGAGTCGTAGCTGAGATGATAACATTAATTAACATAATCCTTTTAACAACTGATATGAAAGCGAAGCGTGTCAACTTATAAAAAGTAAAAGACAGTTTTCAATTCAGATTTCGCGACCGTATCACTTTGTCCTGGCATTATACTGAAGAAATGATGCTATAGTTATCCCTCCTACGTACACATCTCTAACAAAACAAGAACTGAATCAAGAAAGTATGTCTAAGCACTGGTTTGGCAAGTGAAGGCATCTTGGGTACCATATAAGTCTACAACAAAATATGACACCCCGGACGTCATGTGGATTTGACACAGCACTGGCTGCTGTTAGCTGATGCGATGTTCCAGGGCGCTGTGTGGGAACGCTATAACAGAGCGCGATTCAAGCATCGCCGACACAAAGCCACGAAGCTGGAGCTGCCTGCTCGTTCAGGCCGAAGAATCCAAGTCTTTAGAACGACGTAGGGAGAAGCCGGCCAAGCTGTTGCTTGCACACAAAGATGCCCAGTTCAACGCCCCAGATACTTTCACGGGGGATGTGGGCGCTGAGTGAATTCACAAGTTCCCCGTTTCAGATTAAACAAGACAAAGACTCTCTGGCCACACAGAAAAAGCTATTTTGTGCTGGGAATGACATCAAGGCATAAGAGAAATTGTCAGCTTTCAGGAAGGTACATCCAGACTGTCTGTTTATGCCTAATGCAGAGTTTACAGAACATAATATTCTCAGTAGTCCACAGAATGTCCTGAAGGCAGAGTTCTGCAGACTTGGTGGGCATTGCATCTCAGTGCATGGCATTGCGTGTTGCTAAATTGCCCAAGGCGTGCCATCTGGGGTGACCCCTCTCTGCGCCCTGTGCCCCCCTGGATGGGTTCCAGGCACACCTAGATCACACACTGGATGAGCAGTTATAAGAGAAAGATTGTCAAATTACAGAAACCGTGACTTCTAATTGTTCTGCTCTCAGCAAATTGTTCCTTCTGCGTCTGTAACACCTTCACTACCTTCTTCCTTATGTACCTTCACATTGCACCACGATGGAAACAGACCTTGCTCAGCTCTGCCATCTACTGACCCAACCGGAGCCTCTTTACAGACTGAATATTCAGATGCTAAAAAATAAATAAAATCATGACAATACAAATCCTAAGCATAGTGAGATTACATAAGAGTATATTTACATTGAATGTCACTATACTTTGCAAATATCAAATATAGAGTTTACCACTTAAGTGAATGTTGCCGTATATAAAACCCATAACATCATTAGGTTCTTCTGCGCAGTACCAGGTAGGACCCCTTTTGTCTGCAGATCCATTCCAAGGGTTGTCAAGTTAGAAGATGCCACTGTTGAACTGCAGTTATTTTTGGGTGGTTCCTGTCCGTTTTATACAGTTATTTCTAGGCATGCAGCATGTTGTCCATTTATAATTCTACATAACACGCACACTTAGGCAGCTGTTCATAAAAAATGGTACACATGTAAAGTTAAACGTGTAAAGCTACAGTAAATGATTTATGCAGGACTAAATAAAACCCCCTAATTTACATTATTATAAAGACCAACTTTTTTAGAGAATTATATGTGGGAGGAACAAGCAAAAACATTGTTTCATTGGTATGTGTACCAGGAAAATGTGAAACGGCAATTTAAGCTTAAAAAGAAGGAAGTGTCATAAAACGTAATAAAAAGGTTATTTTCAGATCTGATGAAAAAAGATGTTTTTTACTAAATACAGACGTCCACAGTGCTGTGTATGAAACGTTATGCCATTTAAGTTCCACACAGATCACTGTTGTTCTCTGTTCCTTACTATTAATGCTGATGTGTACAACGGGTAAATGTCACACAATTTGTCGAAACAAGGAGGCTGCTGTTCTGACAGGACCCAAGACATGTGACCAGATTTTACTCATGTTCCAGTTCCCTTAAAACCACATCCATCCTGCCTTATTAAATAAACAAACAAATAAACAAACAAACAAACAACTATTACTCAGGATAAGATTTTCGACCCCAGGGATCGCAGGATGTATGACAAAGTGTTCCCAAGATGGGATGCCAGTCCACTGCAAGACACAAACATTTGCTTAAATATTAATACATCTGGATGTATCACTTTACATACACAGCATGTGTCCTTGCAGTCACAGGGAGTCAGATTATCTGGAGAAGAGAGCATGTCAATGTACGATGCGCAACAGTTCGCATTAGTCACTAATTAAACTTTTCAGTGTTGGGTCCATAAAACATGGACAAATATAACAAAATAACAAGTAATATTTAACCAGTTACTAATTATGCTAATTTGCACCAAAATAACTCACTGCTAATTAACTTAACCATTGTAACTTAACCATAGTGGCACCGTGATTTGTTGAGGTACATAATTGTGAGAACCGTGAATATATTACAAAATCTTTCAAATGAACCAAATAAATTTCCGCTGGCTCATTACCAAACATGCATCAACATATAAACAAACGGATGGTTCAGTTTCATCCCCCTAATGTTGCATAAGCTTCCCAAACACAGACACAAAGAAAGTTTATTGCTTTTGTGTGCAACATCTTACAAATACAAGCAGATTTGCAGTAAGAGATCGACGTGCCATCCTGCAGTCTGGAAACTTAATGACCCACGAAAGCATTAATAACACCCGTGGCCTGTACTACAAAGCGGGGTTACTGGTTTATCTGGGTAAATTGTCAGAGTTAAGGTACCACAGTTTAAATGAACTCGATATTCGTTCACTTACATTTTGCCCAGACTACCTTAAATCCGACAAGTTACCCCGATAAGCCAGTAACCCTGCTTCGTAGTACAGGCCACAGTTGTTACAGTACCTAAAAAATATGCAACGATGCATCCCGAGTTTATCCCAAATTGTATCTGCTGCACACTTCTTTAATCAGGATGGACATAACTTTTATGCCAGTGCAGAGGGGCGATTCGGTAGATCTTACCATCCCTACACTGTGCTGTCCAGCCTCTATCTGTAAACATGTTGCTATGGTGTTTGTATGTGCAAAATACCATTTAATGTGTTGTTATCAACTGGTATTGCTAACCATTGCTAACAATGACCTTGGCTAGAACTGGGGCTTGTTTAAGAAAGCAGGGGGCTGTTCCACTAAACAGGATTTCTAGCTTAGCTGGATAACTTGCCGGATTTAAGGTAGTCCTGGCTAAATGCAAGTGAATGAAGATAAAGGCCATTTGTACTGGGGTACCTTAAATTTGATTAAGGTTATCCAACAAGAAATCCTGTTATCTGAAGTTGGTCCTTGGTATTCCTAAATTGGTTTCCAATTGGCTATACTGGGATGCAGTTAACTCGGGTGTGATGTCATTCCCAGCTCCGACTTCCAACCTCGGAGGTAAATTAAACACAGTAACAGAATATGAAGAAATTACTTCTGTTTCTATGTCTGCTCATTTTAGTTATTACCAGTTTATTATATTTATTAGTGCATTTATATCAATATTCAGAATTGTAACAGGTAAAATGAAATAAAATTTCATTTCTACAAGAAACATTCTCTAAGTTTCTTCTCTCGTCACGAATGGACCGCATCCCCTCTCCCAGCTGTCTGATATCAATCTGTGCTGCACCGACTGGAATCTCCATGGTGACAGGAACAATCCTATTGACCCGGCTGTCCCAGCTTACCATCTGCCACCCATCGGCAACTGCGTCACACCCGTTACCTCCTAAAACATGTTGCCTGTTACGCCTCATATTTCTCACATAGCGTGTGGCTGACTCTCATATAATGACATCATGGGTTGATCATGAGAATTTTTACAGTGGTGGTTTGAATAGAATTATGCTAATGTGGACTGGAGATGTGATTTATGGCCAATAAGGCTGCTAATAACATGGGAAAAGAAAGACAAAATCAGAGTGCGCTTCACAGATTGTTCAGCAGAGGGCGCATCAATACAGTCAGCACAGCTTTGAGAAAGGGCACAGAGGTGGCAGTGACTGGGGCCACAGACATGCAGAGAGTTTAAATGACTGTCTTCTGTTTGAAATTGAGACATTTTGAAATCCCCCCCACCACCACTCACCGCCCATGGACCTCTGGGCAACTAGAAGTGCAGATACACCATTCTGGCACGAGACTGCACCAAAATGCCAAACCCTTGTGCAGCCTGGCCCAGCAGTCTCCCAGGACAGCGTTATCACAGATGGGCCCCAGCTCCCAGCTCCGCTAATTTTTACACTATGACACGACACTCAAGCTTAAATGCATCCAGGCATACAAAAGAAGCAGGGCGCATACTTTTTTTGTGCAGATACAAAATATCGTGACTGGCAGCAGTGTGAATTAACTGCTTAATAAACGTCAATCTGTCAAGCAGTACGGGTGAAGTCGGCGCTCTATATATATTTTTTCTAAATAAAGACGGAAGCAGGCCTGTCAATATGCCACTACTGAAGCACTGGAAAAACTGTGATATTTTTACTCAGAAAGAGGTGAAAGTTAACAGGAACATTAACTTCCTTTTTCTCAAAAGGCACAAATGAGGCACAAATGCTTCCTTCAGGGCTCCTGAGTTTGCAGCTTGACATTTCAGAGGAAACTGGACCAGCCTCATTGAAAGGAATGAGCAGAGGGGGAGAGTTCAGATCCAGAAAGTACAAATCCAGGTTTTGTGTTGAGTTCTCTGTGACTGTGTCTCTTTATGATCAACTGGTTGAAACAAAACCTTGTTCTGGATTTGTACTTTCTAGACCTGAACTTTCCACCTCTGTGGATGTGGTATCCGATTCCCATTACTTACAATTTCTGTGCTCACTTTTTAAAGGTTTAAAAGGATTTTAGACAGACCTAGTCACAAAAGCCGTTTCTCTAACAAAGCAAGCTTTCATTGCGCTTTATTTTATCAAAAGCCGGCTTGACTTTTTGGTTGGATGAGGAGGAAAGCTCTGTGAAATTCCCATTTAAAAAATTCTTCACCAAAGGAAAACTTTGTTTTGCCATTTATGGTTTCATGCATGATTGGACATAGGTTAAAGCTCACAGTGATAATGTATTTTGCTGGATGACTTAAAAATACCATAGAATGAGTTTTGAATCTGCATCATACTCATCACTAGAGACATTAAACACCAGCCTGCTTTAGGACACTGAATAAGTCATGCAGAGATCAAACGCACCCACAGCGATTCAGCCAGCTCCTGACTCAGTGGCAGCATGTGCTCGTGACGCATTACATGTGCGTAAAAACGCCAAATGGAGCACCGAATTGAAGAGAAAGGAAGCTTTCTGTGTCGCAACTCCAGATTCTCTTTTGGGAAGGGGATATCTTTCTGCCAGTCACACTATGTGTCTGGATCTGGTACCCTGAGATGAAGCAGACACTAAAATAAACTATAAAATGAGGAGACAGTTCTACCGTCATGTTTAAAGCTTTTATCATATAACTGGAGAAGTCTACTGCACTCCTGCACTTCAAGACAGGGCTCATTTTTCTAGTAACTGACTATAAAGATAAGACAAGAATCTGGTCACCACCCATTCTACAGGTCCACCCTCATGCATCCACAAATGATGAAGTGAAGGTTTTCTTTTAAATACTTATCACACTATTAATGTAATAATATAAATCAGTCTTTTGTGCAATGTCTTCAGTAAATAATTGCCTGAGCCCCAACCCAGTCTCTCCAGTAAATCCCTTCCACATAATGCCCAAGATAATGAGGTGCTCCTTTTTGGAATCAGCCGGGAGATGCACTGGGTTAGAAAGCTAAGGTCAAATTATACACCTTGAACTTCACATGTAACCCCGAAGCTCATAATTAAAATAGCGCATAATCAAAGCCGATTATCAGAGTTAAATCTCAGTTTCCTGACACAGAGCCACAATGCTCCAGTACCAGCCTCCTCCTCCCGGGGACCAGCTGACACCCCCTCTGCTTTAATCACCTCGCAGGCTGTTCCCGGTGCCTCACAGCACTGCATTTGAAGTTTAAGAAAACGGGACAAATAATCAGGGACTTCACAGGATTCAGACTGGCTCAGGCTGTTTGGCACTTACAATATTTATGCCACTTACTTTGATACAACAGTAAAACAGGTTTTTCTTAAAAAAAGAAAGTCAATTGCAGATGACACATTTCGTTGTTGTGCACTCTGTGCCGTGGTGAGTTACCAATGACAATTGATCACTTTTTCAATGCTAGTTTCTTGATTTTTAAAATAACACAGGTATTTTTATAAAAACATTATGTTTGGAGTCGGACTTCACTAAAGCGTCATTTATGCAGAAATATGGACACTACATGCTGTATGCACGGCAACTATAGCTTTGAGCTCAGACAGCAACATCGGTTTGCACCCATTATCAAACACAGACCGTCTGCAGACAGAAGACTGAGCACCATCGCCCAAGCACACGCTCCGGTTAGGGCAGGGTGGCCAGCTCTCACACATGCGGTGTGACAGTCACGCTTTCTGACGCTCACGCTCACACAAGAAATCTTACAGCAAATCTATATTATTCTGTTGCAAACTGAAAATCAGCTACATCAAGAGTGATACGGTAGTTTACAAACCCTATAAACTGTTTAGAAAGTAATAAAACTCTTACATACATGTAAATGCGTGTGCAGACTTGTCTCCAGTTGAAAATCTCACTCCAGCCAGCTGACCAAAGTTGGCCACCCTGTTTATGGTGATGTTACATTTTGTCCACAACCTCCTAATAGCATTCTTCAAGCTCTATCCAAGATATTAATCCAGACCAGTTGAATACAGGCATGTTTCCTCTCAGAGGCCTTTTGGTCATTTATTTCGGCTACAATAACATACCATAAAAAAGCGAAACGGTCTCAGTTAGATCTGGATGCGTACATTTGCACACAAACGATACGCAGCAAGATAAAGGTGGAATGTGTTTTTTTGAAAACTCTTCAAATATCCATATTAATAACTTCCACAAACAGCAGGACAAACCATACAACTGTAGTGACATCTGCAGACACAAAGAACTTATTTCAGAAAACATGGTTTATTTTTATTACTTTTTATTTTAGCCCACAATTCATGCTGTGGGCATTGAAAAAGACACAGTGGGTGTTAGGTATCAAGCTCAGTGTCATAAAAATGCTTAATGATGACGATTATGTGATTTGATTGTCTTATACCCCAGCAGTCATGTCTGTCCTGAGTGCAGTGCAAGACTGTCTTTTGCAAAATGCTGTTTACCAATTTTCCAGTGCATTTATTTTCCTTTCTCTCTAGAAAAGCTTAATGCCATTCTTTAGCTTTTAATGCTCAGGGAAAGATAAGAGAAGATTTATAACGCTGCTTTGTGACAAATCTTTTGCCAGTCTGCTTGTCTCTGAAACAGCCACCAGATCCAATGAGTTAAAATACTGACTTTGCCGAAACTTTAAATACTTATCATCAAGAATCCCAAGCTCTTCAGTAGCTCAAAGTCTAAGCTGCAAATCCTTCACTTTATACATTTATAGATAGAGATATTTATACACGTAGATATTAATAGATATGAAGTGTTAATGTGTCGGTGAATCGATAAGGCTGTTGTCACAGTCTCTCTCTTTTTTCTACATTCAGTAATTCTGATTTCTGAACCCCTACATTTTTAACTGATTACACAAAACATACATGCCAAACCTAGAAGTAAATATGGGGATTTTTTTGCTTTTGTTGTGCAACATCAATGCGGCTGTACAGCCCTTGCAGCCTTCATCGAACCACACAGACTTACGCATACAGCCATGCACCTTTAATACTGACTCTTGTGCTCATTTTCAGTCCCAATTTTTAATAATCACCAGATACGAGGAAACATTAAAACTCTGTGTCCTTCCTAACATCACTGAGCTGAGTAAAATGGGAAGAGAAACAGGGGGAGAGGGCATTATTTTTAAAAATTAGTTCTCACTTTTTTGGTTTCATGCTTGTGTTTGCAGATATTACAGAAATAATGCTAGAAGATTAGCATTAGCATTGTAACCTGAGTAGTTCTTTTCTCTGTTCTCAAGGGCCTGTCAATATGCTCAAGACAGGGAATAGGGCCTCGAACTGTGGTCACTTGATTCCAATGAACACACACAATGTGACCTTGTAGTGGAGAAGCGTATGGACCATGCTTGGATAAAAAAAACCTACAACCATGTTCCAAACACAACTCGCTTGGTCTTGGTATTCATTGCTTATCGAGCATCGCTGGTATCTGCAGACCTGTGGCCAGAACAGCCCTGGAATGTGGGGGAATTTGGGTGTTTGTGGGCCTCACGCATACCTGAACACAGCCGAAGGTGTTTCGCAAACAAGGTCAAGTGTAAACGTGTGAGAATGAAGGTTACTCAGCTTGTCATTACTGAAATAAGAACAGTATCTGATTCATTTTCATAATTCACTGCACTAAGATGCTCATGCAGTATGACGGACTAAAGCATCTACAGAAATGTTCTGTACAGTTATAGTAGAACCGCAGAAAAGCTCTTCTACTCAAAGCCCAACCATTTCAGCAGTAATACAATGGACACAATATTACACCTATACAGTTTTACCATACAGCATAAACCCATTTCCACACGTCTGCATTTATCACCAACCTTTTCTGACAGTACAGAACATTAAGTAGTAGCAGTCATAGAGTATAGAAAATCCGCATGAGGAAACTAAAGCTGAACCGAATTACAGAGAGTTATTGGAATAGAAATCTGACTTCTATATAGTTACATGAGATATTGCAGTTGAGACACATACTGCCAAACCCAATTAAATATGCTGGACATAGCAAGACAAACAGTACTCAGTGCCGACACGTAAAGGCTAAGGGGAACTATCTTAAGGTCCAAAAGGCGACGTCATACTGACAGAGCCACTTTCATTACCTGCAAACATTTATGGCAGTACAAAAAAAGAACAGAACAAAAGTGATTTGTCCTGCATGTGTGCAAGAAAGGAAACTCATCTGATTCGTCAAGCTATGCAACTGCCAGAGCAATGACGTGAGTGAATGAGGTGATTGTGCACATCAGAAGGGCAGCATAGCATGAGTGAACGAGGTGACATGTGAACGAGGTGACATGTGAACGAGGTGACATGTGAACGAGGTGACACAGAAGGGCAGCATAGCATGTTACAAACACTTTGGAGGCCTTGAGACAATAATTAGCTGATACAGTTTCAAGCTGGCAGCTGAGTTTCCAGCTTTTGCTGCTATGGCAACGCCATCTGAATGAGAATATCAGAGTTCCTGTTTTGCATAGACCGACTCTGCTAGCATTAGCATTAATTAGCTTATGCTGTGTTGGTATAAGTGCATCCCGTGGGTCACTGAGTAGTTTTGACCCTTCAAGTAGTATGTGACCCTTCAAGAATGAAGTTTAGCATTGCTACTGAATTAAGTTATCCTATGCAAAGCAGTATTGTTACTTGTGAAACATTCCATTGGCATGTTGCCCTTATGACTGGCACCAAATCCGACCAAATGCATGCATTTACAACCAAATTTCATACACCTGACAACAAAACATGCCGGAGTAGGAGAGATCTTTGAAGTATAATGTAGGAAATGTTGCTAAAAATGTCCACTTCATGAAAGAGATTGAGCATGGAAAGTCGTAAGCTCATGAGTCATGGTCACACCTAAGCTAATTTTCACTTAGGGATCATTTCACTAATCGACCTGGTCGTTGGAATGGAACTTGCCCACTAAACGAGGAGTGGTTGTATATATTGGAATTTCCTAGTGACAGAAACTTTGCTGCAACATAGATACAAATAAACATGCAATCTAATGTACTCTCAAAGCTCATTAGCTAACATACAGGATAAGCCAGTACTTTGTACCAAGGTTTCAGGAAGTTCTGCACATCACTAGATTTCCAGAGGAATCACACCATAAGGAATCCATGCAGAAATATGCCATAAGAAAATGGCTTTTCCGTTAGAAGCTGGATAACAGTCACTGTGCCCAGGGATTCATGGAATGTCATTTATCAGTTACTGGGCCGTAGTTTAATACCGTAAAGCTATGCTTGAATTCTAGTTTGGGGACGATGCCAACATAAAACTGCTAACCAGGAGAAAATCACTGTAGCTAAATCACACTCGTTTTACTTTTCTGCGATGATTGGTTTATAGTAAAATTTGATTTGTGTTTTCTCTTTGTTCCCCATCAGGTACAATGTCAATATTCTAAGCTATGAACAAGACTCCTTCAATCTCTATAATAGACAGGAAACAGAATTTGCATGCAGAGTCAACTCGAATGTGCCCTGGTATCAGGACTTGCTCTCTGCAGTAATTTACTTATGTAATCCTAAACTTCTTTAGGACGTTTCCCTGACTGGGGTCCTTTAACAATAATTGGATATTACAATAGCCAGTATCAAGTACATTAAAATGGGATGTGTGTCAACACAATGAGCCAAGCAGAAAGCTACATTAATAACGTGAACATTGTTTGCTGTACAAAGTCACTTCAGGTGATGATATAGAGAGAACTGGACAGACAATGGCAACATTGTAAACAGTTCATTGATAATCAAAGTGACAATTCCTTGGTTGTATGGTCACCACCTGCTACTACGACAGCATTGTAGCACCATATGGTCCAAGCCTGGATAATATGGCTTACGGCTGGCTGGACTGCAACATTACAGAGGCAGCTGGTTGGAGAGCATCCTGAGGATCAGAAAACCTCAGATACATCAGGTCCATCATCTTCACCACCAACATTTGCAATGAGAAGCCAGAACCTCCAAAAAAGCTGGAGGTGGATTAAACCTCAGCGGCTTTTACCAACAACACAGATGTGACCTGATTTAGGTGTGAGGTGCTTTTAAATGCAAAAATTAGCAAAAGAAAAAAAGGGGTCCGCCATTATTTAGCAAAAGGATTTTTCAAAAAATGAACTAAAGGACTGTCAAAATGTTTTCAGAAAAATAGTTTAGATAAAAGAGCTTGTGAGTTAGAAGTTACGGCAAGGAGGCAGCGTCCAGTCTGTGTTTTACAGGTCACTAGCTTGTGAGTCAGACAGGAAAGTGGGGGGGGGAGATTCAGAACACGAATAAGGGGCGACGGGAGAGAGAGAGAGCGAGGGAGTGAGTGAGGGAGGAGTGAGGGCGGAAAGAGGGTGGGAGGAAGCAAGAGAGCGCAAAGGGAACCTACTGAAAAGCAGGCAGTCTCGCGGGCAGCCGGGACTGGAGCTCAGCTGCGGCCAAACATAACAAACAAACAAACAAATCATTGAAAAGAACAGAAGTGCAAGGCGAGAAGCTCATCTGCAGAAAGAAAGGTCCTTCGGGGAGAGATGGATTCCGACTCCGGAGAGCTCAGCGAGGGGGAGTTTTCTCCAGGTAAGGGGGCTTTTTAAAAGACCAGTTCTGGCTCTTGTGCAAACTTTCAGCTGGGAGGTTCTGATGCCGGCGCGTGAAGGCAGCTCTACGGGGACAGCTCAGCCACTTCCTGGTGGGGGTCCTAGATCATCACTCCAGGCTTCAAGGGATCTTTCCCCCTTTATTTACCCATAAATAACATTCAAACTGTATTGGGCTGGTGCTATACATAAATACACTGATTCTTAACAATATATATATATTGTGTGTGTGTGTGTGAAACATTTTGGCTTGAAATATAATAATATAATAATTGGTTGAATCTCTGGTAGTTTTGCCTTGAAGTGCTGAAAAAGGTTCAACACCAAGGCAAAATTTTATGGCAGTGGTTAAAGACAAAGATTACATTTCAGAGTTTTTTATGAACTACATCACAGGTTATTTTGTACGGTGTGTTAAAATCTTAATGAGGATTACAGAGTTGTGATTAATAAGCTTTGCTGAAATGCTTAGCAAGTCAGGCACAAAAAATGAAATCACAAAAGCAAAGATTAAAAAGTTACACTGGAATTGGGACCAAAACAAATGTTATGATTCATACTTTTAAAACTGTGGGATACAAGTGAAAGTGTGGGACTGTTAATTCAGTGAGTAATCTCGTTAATTTTCTGTGTTTATATTGGTGTGATGAGGCTGGGCTCAGGAGACTGGGACAAACAGCCTTAATGAGCCTGGCTTTTGACTCTGTAGTGGAGCTCTGTTTATGTCCAGTGCTGTGAGCAGTATGATATCATTGCGCGGCACAGTGCACAGTCACTCACACGCTGGCACCTTAACCCCGTTTAGCTCTCAGGCTGTAGCCAGAGCCAGTCTGCTCAATGGCTGCCTTTGTATTTACATTCATCTTCAGAATCTGGGGGGTCCGCTAATGCGTTTGCGTGATCGTTAGCCTCAGGCCTCCGCTGTTGGTTAGTGAATGTTTTATCTGACCGGGAGACAGCCGGGTAGGTTAAGCAGAGTTTGGACCCTGCACATGGGTTGGGTGCAGACGGTGCCCCACACCACATGATCGATTAGGCTAATGCGGGCCCTCTGTGGGCAAAATGGCTTCCCTCTAAATCAAACGGACTTGTCTTCAATTCCCTATCAGAACCAGCAAGCAGCATGGAATCCCTTCAGTTAGACCACATATCTACCCAAGTCTCCTGTATGATCCAGTCCCAAAGGCATAATACCTCCTTAGGCATATTTGCAGTTGGCAATTGGCAAACCCTGCAGCATTAACTCTTGGCTTTTAAAAGTTCAGAGTCTGTGGATTATCTTATTGGAGGCAGATTTACGGCACTGTACTGCTGTACAGAGCGAGACATGTGGCAGTGAAGGGAGGAGATGTAGATGTTCTTCCACGGTGTCAGTCGCCTACACCAAGTGATTCAATGCTTCCCACGCATCAGGGGTTAGTCAAAACCATTTCTCTGTCTGAGAGAAGATCGGGTTGGTTATGAACCAAAAACGTACCGGAGAGAATGGCCACGCTAACAGTACTTAACTTAAACAGGAATCAGTCAAACCTCCTTCCTCCTAGAAGCACATGCAGGGTGTCACCGTGTGAGAGTGGCCTCTCTGAAGCTGTACGTACACGGAGACCACGGGCAGCAGACAGAAGGGCAGTGTTTTCTGGGGACCGGTGCAGGATGTGGAACGCTGTCGCTGGGAATGCTAAGCAAACACTGCATATTCACCTATTCACGCTCCATTCATCCACATCTTTTGAACTTCGGGTAATCTGCTAGCGTAGTTTGTTGGGGGGGGGGGGGGGGGGGGGGGGGGGGGGGGGGGGGGGGGGGGGGGGGGGGGGGGGGGGGGGGGGGGGG
>JAODUD010000008.1:7907909-7929608 GCA_026784285.1 Stomatorhinus walkeri
CCCCCCCCCCCCCCCCCCCCCCCCCCCCCCCCCCCGCAGCTGAAAGAGTACAAACTTGACAAGAAATGCGCAGACTTTCTGCAAATGTTAAAAAGAATCAGAGGGACACGATAATGGGCTGAAGCCCGATGCATCATCCGAAGGAGCACAGAAAAGCAGCTCACCGTGAGGCGGGCCGGGTCGGGCCGGGCCGGGCCGGGCTCTGTCCGTACACTGCTGGAGAACAAACACCTCGCTCCATCACAGCCCAGTCCAGCAGAACCTGTGATCTTCAGGTGGCTGTCGCAAGCAGCCCATGTTCAGAAAGCTGTCACATGATGTCTGTATGTCAGAGATTTAGTGTTCACTAAATTCACTCCAGTGTTAAGTCGTAGCCCGCTGAGGTACGTGCTGCCCCCAAATCTGTAATTTATAGCCATATAAAAAATAGACAAATATAGAATATATACCACTACACTGCCATTTTACGAGGTATAGCTAAGTAGTACTAGATAGCACCCACTTTTATCCCAAGTACTGCTGCAAGGGTTGACATGTTGCATGTTCAGGGAAGCATTTCTGCCTGAGCTTTTATTTTGTAACTGGTGGTTAGTTTTAGTTCATCATACTGTTCTCTGTTACGTCTGAGACCTTAGAACTGCCACCTATGTTAAGCCAATCTAATGCTTAGTGTTGACTCTCCACTGAAATGCAGGCATGGGATTCACTATTCAGAAATGCTATCTTTTATTATACTGTATGTATATTCAGGAGGCTAAATTTCATTGTTCTTCTGTGCAATGACAATAAAAGGTATTCTATTCTAATCTATTCAGAGGAGGAGAATGTGAATAAATAGTGTATTTTTTAGTTTGGCCAGTTTCCTCATGTCCACCTATTTTTTAGCATTTTGGTACGAACCTACACGGGAAGGCTCCCCCCGCAGATCCGCATTTTATCCCTGCCACAGGCTGCTGCTGGATGGCCTTCTGTCAGCAAACGTGCTTGCAGTTTGGCTGGGAGGAGACTGTAAAGCGGGGGGGGTGGGGAGGGGGCAGTATCCAGATGGCCATGGGACCTGGAACACCTCCATTCTCGCTGTGACTGGTCAAGCATGGGGGGACTTAACATTTTCGGGAGATTTAACTGTCCTTTACATAAGACGTGTGCTAAGCTGTACCTCTCACCAAAAGATGGCGCTTTCGGAGTAAATTTCGGGCTTTACCCTTGACTGAGCACCATTCTTTTAGCAGTAACATGTAGTTACTGCTGACAAAGTGTAAAACTGCGATTTAAAAAAAAAAATAGAGAAAGAGAGTACTGCTTCCTGGGTTAGGCTGCAAGATCACCTGTATGCCGAGCTGGAAAAGCATGATGGATGGATGAATGGATGGATGGATGGGACTACAACTGTTAAGTAGCTGACCATAAGATAAAATTGGATACAGCAGTTATATTTAATGACTGTGCATACAGGGTAAACTGTTGAGTCTAATTCTTGCTACATAAGCTCCTGTAGCTTTGAGTGCCTTAACAGTGTTTCCAAGGGACAAGACACAGACCTCCATTCGGACATTGAATTCTCTCATTCTTAGCTTCAAGCAGGAGGGTCAGACCATAGATACCCTGGCAGGGGGGGCAGAGGAGCATGGATACCCTGGCGGGGGGGCAGATGAGCATGCATGACCTGGCAGGGGGGCAGAGGAGCATGGATACCCTGGCTGATACAGGGGGCCCAGAACGGTACAGGGACCCTTGAACACATAAAATTATACATACAATTTGACATTCTGTCGGGGGGGTCCAGAATTTCTAGCTACACCATGGTCCTGATGCTGACAGTGATGATGCTGTCTAGCATAAGGTATTTTGGGCCAGCTGGATTCTGGGTCGCTCCAAACCTACAGAAGTCAGTGATCCCAAAATACGCTTTGCCTCAACCAGGCTGTTACAATTCATTAAAATCTAACAGCAACAAAAGGTCTTTGCTAGAAAATGCCTCGTATTTAAATATCCTGGAGCCAAATTACTCAGTTATAGTTGATCGAATATGATATCAACGGCTGAGATCTTTCTTATTATATGCTGATCATTCGATCATTTTTCATGCATCAGTTCCTCAGATTTCAGGCCAGCAAAACCAAGTTGCCCTTTCACAGCATTTACAAGCTGACGCAGGACAGAGGGAGGAATGGGGATGAATCAAGACAATGTCACAGAAAGAACTCCTTTCTCAGTAGGACAGCAGTGGTATATCAGTCAACCCCACTGGGAAAAAATGGATGATTACTTACTGCTGGCAGTGTGGAGAAGGAAATCCAGCCCAAGGCGGCAACGAACTGAACCTCAATTAATCAAAGATAAGCCGTCAGTTTAAAGTCATACCTGGTGTTTTCCGCTGAAATGCTTACTAACTCACATTTAGCGTGACAATGGTTTTATCACTTCGGGCACGTGCAGATACCTAAAAAGTCTCAGGGTCAAGTGCGTGGCCTTTCAACCGGACCGACTACCCGCTTTTCGGTAATTATCGAAATCCAAATAAAACAAAAATAATTCACGCAAAGTAGATGATATGCACGCAATTATTTGAAGAAGTGTTTTACATTACAAAGGCCTATTTTGTAATTCTGAACGGTATAGATTTATTTCTTTGATTAATTGAATTCCATCAATTAGCATCTCAGTAATTGCTGCTGTAATAGAAAATACATGGGTCTCCCCAACCTACTAATTGGTACACTTAAAAATGTAGAAAAGACACGCCGTTAAAATGTCCCCATTTTACTGACAGTATATACAATGTTATGTAGCTGCATTGACGGGAATTCGATATTGCTTTACTGGCGAATTTACGGGAAAGGCGAACTCATTCGGCCCTGATCGCCTTCTGCTATGAACCTGCATCCGTCTGTGGGTCGATCGCTGTCACCAGGTGGAAACGTAGCGTGATGGTGGACTGACGCAGGTGAAGCGGGGGCTGGCGCAGCGCGGGGAGCCGCCTGCCCCGCGCCCCTCCGCCTCTAGTCTTCCCCGGTCGGTCGTCTGTCGTCCTGCTGTGGCGCCATAGACCGCGCGGCTGCGCACTGCGACGCTGCCTTATCTGCGACCAGGGATCCGCTTTCAGCACCAGCGGACGCGCAACAGCTCCGCGACAGCATCGGTACCTGGAGGCTCGTATCGGGTGGAAAGCGGGTTTTGCCTATGCGGAGCCATCGGAAATCTGACGGACATTTTTAAAGGACGCCTTAAACAATACACTAGTGGGGATCCCATCTTCCGGACACAACAAGCCACAAGGATGGCGTCTAAGAGCACGGGATTTTTAATCATCACTTACATATTCACTATAACTGTGTACCACATCTGTTCCTTTCCTACACCCGCATTGAGAAATGGTAAGTGGCATCGTCTTGTAAACATTCTCACCTTTTAATCCCTTATGCGTTTTAATAATATGTATTTTTACTTGATATCTCTGGTGTATATATTCATATAGTGTATTATATATAAATGTCGTGCTATCCTTTTACAAAAATTGAATAAATTGGTTTTTCAAACTAGAGATATTCTTTATTAATGTTTTGTCAATCGGATGTGCATTCTAATCGTAGAATCATTGTAACGGTAATCCGGTTAGTTTGCGGTCGTTCCTGTTTGGGACATGAAAATGTTGCCATAGGTCAGTAGACAGATTTGATTTGCATTTTTACTGAATTTTGCTTATGAAATTTGGACAAGGTGATGCGAACAGATCACGGTTAAGTTGTCTTTGTTACGTTAATAAATTATTATTCTACATTTTTTGCAGTCCATACTGTTTATAACAGAGAGCTGAGTGAAGAACGACCACTGGAGGAGCAGGTGATTTTTAACGCTGAAATATGAAGGGAAACACTGAAAAATTAGACATTTTTATTTAGGTTTGTTTTTAAAAGCAGTATGTAATATACTGTTAAAACACGGGTTTCGGAGGACTGATGTAACACTGTCTGCTCTCGCCATATTGCAGAAGAGTAATGTAATGCAGTGTGATTAAAAATGTAGTGAAATGTGTGAAAACACGCTTTGAAACATATTTTGTCTTTTCTACAGATCGCAGAAGCGGATAGTGTCAGTAAAGCCAAACCAGTCGGTAAGCTGTAGGTTTAGGGTGTGTGTCGTCTTTACAAGGGTAATACACCCATTATGGCAGGTTTGCTCAGTTATGACTAACTCCAGTCAGGACGCACTTTCTATACTGAGCTACACGACGTATTGGTGTCCGTGATCCTGTAAAACCCTCTCCACGCAGCTAATAAATGTTGACATTTTACTATGTACGGCGAAAATGCAGAATAGTCCAAATTCAGAGCTATGAGTTTTGTTTGTGTTCTATACCGTCAGAAGAAACACGCCGGTCTGATTCAACGGAGCCAAGAATAGATCCTGACAACAATAATTTCAGCACCGTCAGGTCGGCAGCAGAGAAAGTGAAGAATCCCGAGAAGGCGAGTCCCAGCACCGGCGTCCCGGATGGGCAGCATTTTACAGAAGATGCTGACTCCACTAAAAGCAGAGGACTGACAGACGAATACGACTCCACCAAAAACGGCATGGACTACAGATTCAGAGGTACAATGCGGCCGGGCTCGGTCTACCGAACAGGAAAATGGCACGATATCTGTATAATGTGTATTTAACTAACCAGACTGAGAACGAAACTAAGCAATCATATCATTGTGGAAAAACCGGCTAGAATTTGGAAATGGTCGTCATTTTTGTATTTGGTTTATATTTGTATTTGGTTTACTACCTTCAGATACTCTCTCTGAGGAGTATCTCAGAGTAGTGGCAAAATAGTAAAGCCACTTTTCAGCATAGCGACCTAGCAGAGATTTGCCATGAACCGCTCTCCGCTGAATCCTACTCCTGCTGGATTTCCAAACAGCTTGACCTTGTGCAGTTGGACTGCTGCCTGGGTCTCGCCGCTGGCGTCTGGCCCACACTGTCGGCTTATTCAAAGGGCTGAGCAGCTTGGAAACGCTTGGCTTTGAATCGCGTTAACTGCATGTGGGTTTATTTTATTTTAGAGTACTGGATAATGGCGAATCATTAAGAGGGAAAGTTTCCTAGGCCATTACAAAAAGGCAAAAGTGACTATTAGGATCACATAGAGCCAGGATAGTCCAAAAATATTAAAATACTTTAAATATCTCATGTCATTTTAACTTTGTACTGATAGTGCTGTCAAGATAAACCGCGCCGGAGAGAAGACAACATAGACATTCAGCAGAGACACACAGGCTCATGGAGTATGTGCAGGAATAAACACACATCCCCTGTGTATGTAACAGAACTGCATGATAGAAAACAGGACTGCAGGTGAAAGTCCATTAGGACAGCAAAATCCGAGCCCCCCCCCTCCCCCCCATGACGCTTTAAAGAGCCTCTTGAGATGGCAGCCACTTACCGAATTTGCCAGGGAACATCTCATGGGCAAAGTGACACAGAGATTTTCCAGACAAACATCACCCACCCCCCCAAATTCAAGGCTGAAGCCTCCCTTTAATCCATTGCAGATGATCCAGAGAGTTTCCGGCAGCTTGACGGGACCCCGCTAACAGCAGAGGACATCGTACAAAAGATCGCAAACAAAATATACGAAGAAGACGACAGGGGAGTTTTCGACCGGATTGTCTCCAAGCTCTTGAAGCTTGGGCTGGTATGAAGGAGTAATAATCTGAGCTTTTCTCTTTCTGAGTTCAGACTGTGCCTCCCAATGGATGTCGCGTTAAAGCAAATGAGAGATTGTGTAGCAGAACCACCCTGTAACTGTGTTAGGAGTTACTGACTATAAGCAAACGAAGCAGCATAAAGATGAAAGAGCTTCCAGTTATGTTACATTTGAACGTCATGTTTGCCAAGATAAGATGCAGCGGCAGGCTCCAGGACCGTGCGAATCTGTGCTTCTCTGTCTTGTCTCAGATTACAGAGAGCCAGGCTGATACACTGGAGTATGAGGTGGCTGAGGCCTTGCAAGACCTCATCACCAAGAACGCCAAAAAAAATGAAGTTGACGACATCAGCATGGAGTTTCCCGTCTCCAGAACCAAAGACGTGGAGCAGAGCCGGGGTCTGAAGGTGGCACAAACCAGTCTGCATGCTCACGCTGCCTACAGTTGCCATTACCATCTACTTAGGAATCCAGCCTTAGATCTGGAATAGAATTGGAATTCTGAAAGTGCAAATATAATTGATATCCTTTGTTAATTTTGAGCTTGGCGTAATGCTTGTCATATTATTAACTTTTTACCTAAAGCAATCTATACTAGTGGGAAAGATTATAATTTACACACGCTCCCTGCAATTTGAACCCACAACCTTTGCATTGTCAGCACAATGCTTTACTTGTTGAACTACAGAAGTACTTCTGCTCAGGCAAACAGTTTTCAAGAAGTTCAGGCTTCGGGTATTACGGATATCGAGTTCTAGAGTTAGCTGTTGATGTGATGTGACGATCTGGCGGCTCCATCATCGGCAGGAGACTGAGAGGAAGGACATCGGGGGTGAGGTGGAGAAGGAGAGCGGGGTGGCGGAGCCAGGAGAGCAGGGTCACGATGACACGGTGGATGGCGTGCAGACCCCACGCAGCAAGTCAGAGCTCAGGAGTGAGATGAGCACCATGGACGGCTTGGACGACCTGCAGTATTTCCCCAACTTCTACAACCTCTTGAAGAGCCTCAGCTCAGGTAGAGTAGAAGGTGGTTGCCTAACTGTCATCATTGTTGAATTCACTGCACGCTGTTCAACTAACTAGGCTTTCCTTATAATGGAAAATCAGGTCACGCATTTGTACGATAAAAACATCTTTGATGTTGCATAAAATAATTGTCCAATTCCTTTGCTTTGAAGAGAAAGATGCACAGGAGAGAGAAACTCTGATCACCATTATGAAAACCCTGATTGATTTTGTGAAGATGATGGTCAAATACGGCACCATTACACCAGAGGAAGGAGTGTCTTACCTCGGTAAGAGTGCATGGGATTTATGACTCGGGAAGTGGGACCTAAAAGATGGATCAAAACATTTATAACTAGGGGCTGTATCATTGAAATAAATCACTGTGTTGCACTGTGATCTTTGATCTTAAATCATAGCTTTTTAGAATCATTGTCTCTGATTGTGGTTTGATTTTCAGCAAGACCTGAGGCTTATAAGCTATTTCTTTGACTAACTTACATTTTTCAAAGTCTACAAAAAAAATAAATGGTTTAAATTCAAAATAAATGTATTAGGCCTTCTCTGCGCAATTGGGAAAACATTTTCCATGTATTGTCTCACCAGAGAGTTCCATTTATTTCTTTAAGTAGCCATATCAGTGAACAGATATGGAGAGTGGAATAAGGCAATTTGGCACCTTTTGTTCCGACTTGGAACCCTTTCCTCTTCTGTCAACTGATCCTTAAATTAAACTGTAGTGGGTGGCGGGGGGATGTTATCGGACATTTAAGTGCCAAAACACAGATGAATCTGGGGAATGAAGGACATCTTTGATGATTTGAAACTCATCAAGAGGAAAGGCGATTGAATGATGTCTGCATTCCTGGAGGAGTTCAGACAGCAAGATGGTCAGACGCATTTGTCCGGTGTGATGTACCAGAGAGTACATGCCTGCAGTCGAGGAGTCAGCTACAAAGCAAGAACCTAATAAGACTATTGAATGATCAGAAGTGCAACGTAAGAACATTCAGGGAAGGTAAAGAGGCATCAAGCTCGTAGAGGAATTCATGAAGCAGAAGGGTCTTGAGGAGTATCTTGAAGGTGGAGAGGGCGTCTGATGACTGAGCATATGAGCTAAGCATCACACATGAAATACTGTCTTCTACTTTCACGCAGCATTCTGCGTCAGTGGGGTACTGAACACCAGCATATGGTGAAATAGATTAACATTTCCAACAAAATGCAATGTCTTTCTTCCCATAGACCCTTACAAATCTTGAAGTATACTTTACCTGGTTCATTTCCTTAAGGACTCCTTACTCTTAAACCTGATTAGTAAAATGACATGACCTTTAAATAAATATTCCCTGTGTGTGATGTGGGTTTCCAGTGACGGTAGTGGCACCACATTAAAGTCCCACCAAGTCCAGCACATCAAAGTCTTTGTTGCCTGGAAACAGTTCATTGATGATGCTGCTTGCTTGCCAGTGTCACATGCAGTGAGATGACTCACTTGTTACTCGGCCTCAATGTGTTGCACATTCACAATGTTCAGCTGAATGGGTCAGGGCAAAGACATTTTTGATAAAAGATTAAATGGGTTTGAGGTCCTACAGAACAGCTTCCAAGCAACAATTAAGAATAGGTTTATGTTACAGATTGCATAAAGTTTTGTCTCACACTGGTTGACCCAGATTAAAGGATATTACTACAATGTGAAAATATCGCCTCGTGGTGTGAGCATAACAAAATCATGAGTACATTTGAAAACGTTGCTTATAATTCCACACCGCAGTCTTTGCCTGGAAATTAATGTGTTATCTGTGGTTTAATGCAGAAAACCTGGACGCCATGATTGCTCTTCAGACGAAGAATAAACTTGGAAAATCTTTGGCGGCGTCGGACATAAAACCACCCACAGGTAAGTAGGAGGGACTCACCGACTCGGGACACGCCGAGGGCGCACTCAGCTCTTGGTCCCTGTTCTAGAGAGAAGCGGAGACGAGGTGGACAACACAAAAGAAGCGACGGCCCGGATGCAGAAAGAGTATGAGTCGCTGAAGGACTCCACCAAGGACAGCCAGGGAGTCGTCGAGACAGGTGCGCTCAATAGCTAAACGGACACCCACGCTTGGCTCCTGCCGCTCGATTCGTTTCCATGGTTCCCATTTTGGTCTGCCTGGAGATATGTGGATTCTGTGACACTGATACGGCAATGGCTGGTTTGATATTATTGCACATCTGTAACGTTGGTGCCCATGTGATAGTCCCAAAGGGAGGACGGCCTGCTACGTAATATCAGGCCAAGACTGGCTTCAGAAACACAGAAAAGGAGAGAAACTCCATGACAGTGATACATGAAATATTACTTTTTATTTCCACTAAACACTGGGAAAATCATCTCATAATGCTTGTGTCTAAAGTGAATTAGCAGACATTGATTAGAGATTATGGTGACATTTGTGATGTTTCCAAGACAAGCAGAGCTGAAACTCAACACTGCAACCATATCTCATCAACACAAAGGCCTTGTTAATGTTTGCTGTGCCTGGGGCAATGAGACGCTCATTCACTCGCTCTCTCTTGCTCTTTTTTTCTCTGTCAGGCCACCCAGGGAAGTCAGAAATCTACCTGGAGGCCATCAGGAAGAATATTGAGTGGCTCAAAAAGCACAAAAAAGACACCAACAAGGAAGGTGAGCATGCGCCTCGTATTAAAATGCATCTTATCCAGTCTCAGATAAATGACATCTGTGTCCACAGCTAGTGTCTCAGGAAGGTCACAGTCTCGTTAGCTTTAGTAGTAGCAGTCCATACTTAAAAACCATTCACCCCCCCCCCCCCCAAACCAAGGGTGAATAAACTTCCTAGTGATAATCTGGGACTTTAATCTGTTGGACACGGTCACCTTAGGGCCGTTTTAATCCAGGGGAAACACTGCTTCTCTCCCTAGGGGCGCAGCACGGTCAGGAGAAAAGCCTGCGTCGAAACCCACTGGAGAAAAATTAGTGTGTTTTGTGTGAAATTTGCAATTGAAATTAGAGAAGTTGATGAAAGGGAACAGTTGGGTTACCCAGAAGTTTCATGAATATTTATAAGAAACTCAGAAAGGCTCCGCTAATTATTGAGATACAAGCCTTCTGTTCTTTTCTGCTTCTTTTTCACTAACTACCTGTAATTTGCATAAACCTTCCTTTAGAGCCTTGGTGTGCTGCCTCGTAGCTGCCATTGTGTTGAGTCTTATTACTGTTAATTGCTTCTGCTTTTGCAGTGTTTTTCAGTCTCTGAGTAGAGCAGTGAAACATCTAGAAATTTAATTTACTGCAATTATTTTTAAATTGGCTCATCGCTGCAAACAGGAATTTGTGTCCCACTCTAGTAAAGGAGTAAAATAAAGATATAAAGAAAATATAGTAAAAGGTATGAAATTGAGGTGTGATGTAAACATATAAAATGGCTTCAGACAGACTCAGGGCTGTGCAGAAATGCACCCTCACAAGATGTTTATATATAACCAGTGAGCGGCCGATCTTTAGTCTTATAAAAATATTTAGTCTTCAAATGCAGCACGGTGTATGTGACTCCTTTGTATGCTGGAGAATGCTAATTACACAAATTACATAATCACATAAATTCTTTGGCATTCTCTGAGTAAAAATGGCTAATTTAACCATTATTTAAAGTTTACCTCCAGTACATGATTCTGTTTGCTGGCCGTGACTGTATTAGGTATTTCCTTGCTCAGAGACCGTTCTACATGCCGGGTGGTTTACAGCAAAAATAGGTTCAGCTTTTTTCTGCCCTCAGTGTCAAGTGGGGCTGTGTAGCTCAGTAGGCTGCCGGTTCAAATCCCAGGGGAGATTCACCATTGGGCCTCCGGTGACTCTGCTTTCTCAAAAATGGATGTCACTTTGGTTTAAATGTGTCTCCTACATAAATCAAGATATAGTGACCTATATCTAACTGTAATATGAAAACACCTGTCCTTCAAATGGGTTCACATGTGCACATTGATATCTTTTCACGCGTGTCATCTACGTCACCAAACCAAAAAACAAAAAAAAAACAAAAAACGCTCAGCACATGCATACAAAAAAACCACAGGAATTCCAATCTGACTTTTTACATTTATGTTGCATGATATGAATCGGATAGATATAGGATCACATATAAAAGTGACTCGAATCCGATTTGTGTCCACAAAGCCCTGAAAAAAAATCAGATCTGAGTCACATTCAGGCACAAGATAAATAAATAAATATCGGATTTGAGTAACTAAGGCTTGGTAGTGTGAATGCAGCCTACATAACTCAAAGTTTTCTAAGGAGTTTCTGTTAAACACATATTATCTGTTTTCAGAGTTGAGTAATGCAAACCCAGTTTCAGCAACTGCCTTTTGTTGTAAGGACACAGGAGGATAAAATTAGTGTACAGAAGCTGGTATCATACCAGCCTCTTCTCTGGTACAGGAATGCTGAGGAACCCCATTCCACACCTGCTTTTAACAGTCATGGCTGTCAGACTTGCATTGATCCCATGTCGCTGAGAATTCCCCTCGCCTCCGTACCCCTGCAGTAACGGCGGACTTCTCTGTTCAGATTACGACCTGTCCAAGCTGAGGGACTTCATGGACCAGCAAGTGGACACCTACGTGGACAATGGCATCTTGCAGAAGGACGAGGGCGAGGTCATCAAGCGGATTTACAGCAGCATGTAAAAGCTGCGGGCGTCCCGGGGTGCGTCAGGCAGAGAAGTCAGAGAACGTGGTGTGCAGCAAAGATAAATGATCGACATGGGACTAACTGCCTCACGCTTCCCAAAAGGTTTACCCCTACGTGGTTATATTAAATTAGTAACGCAGCAATAATCGTATTATTATTGTTAATGCGGGGTAATATTATTATTGAATACTTCTTTCAAACTGCAGTACCCTATGCTATGCAGTGATAGTACAATGCTGTTCAGCTTACTGTCGACTGACTAACGTCACTGAATTATCTGGCTACCACCTCAAAATGTCACCCACAAGCGCGTGGAAGGGAAAGCACAGCGAAGGTGGGGGGGCTCCTTGAAACAAAAGATACTGAAAAGTTTAACTGACTACAAAGTGGATGTGAAAACCACTGAATAGACTAGAGACCCAGTTCAGTAGGAAATAGTGGCCAAGCATCGTCTTGACATGGATGTTGAATTTATACTCATTCATACCAATCTGTGTTCCACAGCATGCCAACACAGGTATTTTTTGTTAGCGCAAAAATATGAAGTAGTGTGCGATGGCTTTCAGTTCAGTCAAAAGAAAAAAATCATACCAATCAGTGACGTTCAGCATGATTTGCTATTTCTGGTGAGATTTTGTTGAGAAGTGCTCTTTAAAAGACCAAGAGGTGGCGCTGTTTGGCTCCTCAGTGTGTGAGACTCAGTCTCCATTAGCCACAAAAAAGCATCTGAAGTTTTAAGAAGCATAATGAAGTATTTCTAAATGTAAATATGTGATTTTTCCAAAATGTAAACGCAATTAAAACATTTCCTTTCTGTATCGGTGTAGCTGGTTCCATTTCTGTGCATTTTAGAAAGTAAATTGTAGCCTGAGAACGGCAGTATCTAGGTTTAGGGTGCAACCACTGCATGTATCACTGGAGTAAAATGTCTCATTTGCTTTGATATTTGTTACAGTAATTCAGTCTTATTATGACAGAATTATAAAATCAGTATAAACAGATTATGTCCTTTTAGAAGTTTACCATACATTCTGTACAGCACAGCTAAAATGTGTTACACAGTGAACTTTGTTAGTGAAAGCAAAACATCAGCATATTATAAAACTGCAAGATTAATTATAACAAATCATTGGTCACCATCAAGAGCAAAGAAGCCTGTTAAGTTGTCTGACCTAGAAATACTGATGTGGAGGTCAGAGCAGTGTCCCCCCCCCCGGCCCCCAGGAACCCTCAGGCAGTCCACGTTTTTGCTCCCTCCCAGCAGGTGTCAGGTAGGTAGGGAGCTGGAGCAAAAACATGGGCCATCTGGGGATCCCTCAGGACCGGGTTGAGAAACACAGGTTTAGAGGTGATCTGTGCCTGATTTTACATGTAAATGCCATGATTCTAGGCATTTAGAACACCTCAAGGCACATGGCACCACAATCCATGTCAAATTCCATAGCAGCAGGACATGTGGTTGCTGTTGTTTCTTGAGTTCTGAATAACATCCGTTCTTCTTTCTCTGGAGACAAAACAGCCTCTGTATACCAGCCATGAATGTGGGCATTTTGTCAGAAAGTCAAAAGATACCCCAGCTCCCCCAAAATCCCTGACTAGTTCTTTCCTTTCTCAAATAACATTTTCCCCTCAATCAATAGCACTGACATCTTTGATTCAAAAGAGAAAATATGGCTTAACATATAGCCGTGAACAATCTTATCTGTCTGTACTCGTAGAAGCCCAAAAAATTACGGTCAGAGGATTGGACCAAACAGTACGTGCCAATGCCATTGTGAGTCACTTACTTACTTTGGAAAACGCAGAACAGTTTCAACAAGCTAGCCACGACAGTGCCTGTTAACCGCCTGGAATGTTCCCCAACGGTCCTATGTAAGGGCGAGTTCCAAATCAAATCATTCTGCTGACCGAAGCACATCTCAGAGTGACTGGTTTTCAAACACTTTATTTTTCGCCACCCAAAACGAAAGAGCACAATAAAACAATAAAACCTGAATATTTTAAAATATATTTGTCACACAATAACAACACATTCAACCTTTAAAATAAAGTTGTCCCTTTTGTAAATAGATTTTGAACAAGCAAAATAAATAAAACAAAACAGGGCTTTCCAACCATCCACATCTCCTAATAAATCATAAGGACTACAAACTTGTATATATGTAGGACAACTGTAGAGGATTTAGAGGCTTTAAGTGAAACACATTGACAGCCAGAATAAAGTGCTATTACCTCTCCTTGTTTGGCGATCCCGTGTCTTCATAGGAAATAAATCAACTGTACTGCAGCTTCAAGATCACACAGTGTGATTGCAGTTGTGTTGATGTCAGAAACATACAGCTTTCACATGATGCAAAGACCTCAGAGGTAAACAACAAACGACAAAGGCAAAGAGATGACTTGACAAAGTGCAAACATGAGGATATGAACTAAAATCCTATTTTGTACCTCAGAAAAGGGATGTAAAAAAAATAGAAAAGCAAAAGATGAGATACTGGTGTCAGGTATATCATTGTCATTCAGCTAGCGACTCTCCGAGAACAAAAATAAATCTGCTTTCTCATATTTCCTCCTGAGATGGCGTCGGGTCTGAACCATCGGGTCCATCACTTCTGTAAATACACGAAAATAAATACAAAACGTAAGAACACAAACACACATGGCGATGAGTCCATCACAAAAGGAAGGAAAGATGTTAGTGGGATATTTGACCAGCTGTCAGGGGCGAAGGGGGTGGGACTGAACCTCGAAAATTAGTCAATATATATTTTCTTCCACACTGTATGTAATATTTAAATCTGTAAGAGTCTTGCCAGAAACAACCCATAAAGGGCCCCGATTTGTGGCATTTTCTCCACTTTTGGTACAAATGGCTTGAAATGTCTCATTTCCTGAACCACGGCATCAGAAAGTAGCATTTCAATGTTCGTCTGGGTCGGCATCTTGTGCTGCGACCCTGTTCCTTCTCCCCCCAGCTCTGCCTTAATGGTGTTAATGGTAACAGCCTCTAAGGCAGCTCAGCAGTTTGGCCTCACACTCCTGCTCCATTTGTCATCATTTATTCAGTAGCATTCTGCTCCAGTGCAGCTGCAGCTAATAAACAGAATCAGAGCGCTTCTGCAGTCTTAACAGACAGAACATTAAATGGTGGAAGAAAATTAGGCAGGTTCACAACAGAACAAATGACTCCGTTTTATTTTCCAAACATAAATGGTTGGTTGCCACGATGTTGGAAACTGCAACAACCTACAACCATAACCATGACCTACAACCATAACCACCACCAAGTCACTTAAAAAAGGCTTAACAAGGGTATATTTTGTTATCCTGTCAGCACATTTCAAATTATATATTAACTTTAACATTTAATGTTATATTCATAGATATTTCTTGCCATGGATGTTTTTTAGTATAAATCATGAAAAAAGGCCTTTTGAAGTGGACTACAGGATTCTGTCAGCAGAGAATTCAGCATATGAGAATTCAGAGAATGAATAATATCCATTTTTACCATTAATAATAGAACTCCTGCCTATTTTTAATTGACATTTTTAAACACTATTCCAGTTGTAAATTGTGAACTAAAAATAGCTACACAATAACTGAATTTGAATAAAATACATGGATTTGCTCTAAATAATGCATTTCTGCAGGCACCCTGCCTTTCTAACTGCTCTCTTAGCACCCGTGGTTAGCACCACAACATCACTGCAGAAAAGGGGGTTACTCCAGCGGTGGAAGCTGTTACAGCTCATATTACACGCATGTGCATGAGTATGAAAACGCTGCCAAAAATATTTCTGGATGCGATGGATTACAAAACAAACCAGCCAATTCTTCCTAGTGAAACTTTGGAGGAAGTCAGTTTAGATGTTCTCAAAGGTGGGGAGGTTCGTCCTCTTACTTGGCAGTGTCTACATGAAACCATGAACTGTATGTCTATAAGAGATGACGATGTAGCTCAGATGGTCAATAGGATCAAGCAAAACTACTGCAGATGACAATTAAAAACCATGTTCAATTAAATATGATTTCTATGGTAGTTATGCAGCACTATATGACATACATCATTTAAAGTTATTTCCACTTGATGAAAAATTCATTTATAAATACTTGCTAAGTTGCTATAATTCCAATACAGGCTATGGTATAACATAAAAGGAGAATTCTTACCGGTCATCTTCCTCTTTAAGTTTCTGGGCTGCTTGTTTCGATATTTTGATTTGCAGGTCCAGCCTTTGCAAGTAGTCCTGTGCTGAGAGCTCCTCTGGCTGCAGGAGCTGGTTCTGTGTATCCTGAGGGCTGGACGTAGGCGAAGAGGGGGTGGACAGGGTGTCCCCTGCGTCTGGGGCCACGTGAGGTCGCTCCTGGGCCGGGCAGTTGTCGCTGCCCTCGCTGTCTGGCGACTCTAAAGTCAGTCCATTGAGGAAGGTGGCTTTCTCGGAGGCCACAGGAATATTCAGAGTTTTCCGCAAGAACATGCAATCATTGCTGAAGAGCTTGTTGGCTCTCTTTATCTGCTCCATCTGCGTTAGACGTGGGAAGAGTACGGGTTGCTATCAAGCCCAATGTGGTGCATTAACCAAAGCAGAAACTGCAGAACTCAGCCACTAAAAGAGGCCTCAGGTCCCCCCTCCACCTCTGCCATCAACACCTTCAGCACCATAACCATCATGATATTTTCTAGAGGTGTAAAGTTCAGGTCTAGAAAAATCCAGACCATGATATTGTTTCAAACATCCAGTTCAGTATAAAGAATGGCAGAGTACTCAACTGATTGGTTGAGCCAGAATCTTGGTCCGAATTTGTACTATCTGGACCTGAACTATCCACCTCTGCTATTTTCAGACTTTGAACAAAATGATGCAAGCCTTCTTCACCTATAACAAGGCAATCACACGTACCTAGAGAGACTTAAACTTAACCAGCACGGATCTTCATTGGAGATCTAAGGTCTTAATGTGCTACGTTTTCTCTGACAATTGCACAGTTTGAACCAGGTGACTCCCTAATGGGATCTTAAAGGACCCCAAAAAGTGTCACGTGCAAAGGGGACCCCAAAGGGGTCACGTGCAAAGGGGACCACACAGCTACTTCCAGGCCATGTACATGTCGTAGTATGACACACACCCCCAAGCCGGCTCATTTCAGCATAATTGGCAGACGGCAGAAAGATGTAAAATCCATTACAACGCGAAAAATATGCCATAGCAGGTGCACCAGTACTTGGTAAATAATAAATCTGCTGCAGACCCTACAGCGAAACGCGTTAATTTGTAGAGGACTAGGAGATAAAGGCGGAGTAGTGCCACTACCCGTACGGTGACACAATGTCTTAGTCCAAGTGTTTACATATGAAAACGCAGTTAAATACGGTTATACCGATTTGACCTGCGTATGTCTCTGTTTTCCCAATAAATAATTAGATGGCAAAGAGCCGCGGCGCAGATCCTCACCGTCACGCCGTACTTGAGCGCGATGCCCTGCAGGGTATCGCTGTGTGTTACTCGATGCTCGATGTATTTCTCCCCCAATGGCGCCGTCACGCTGGCCGTGCTGCCGTACGATCGGGTCTTGGTGCGGGCCAGGCTCTGGGACAGCTCGCTTTCCGATTCGGAGCCGGACCGGGAGCGGGGGAACAGGGGCTGACCCAGCCGACAAGCCCCATCGCGCAGCGGCAGGACGGGGGAGAACTCCGCCATCTTCTTTTCGCTGTGCAGTGAGGGCCTCCGCGTAATGATGCGCCCACCGGCTTCTCCTCGCTCAGGAGACGCAGCTCTCCGCTTCGCCGAATCCTGAACAGTCCTGTTAATGCTGGTGTGAAGGCAGCGGTTCGGTGTGCGGGCCGGGCATGCTTCACCGGGAGCGGCGGCGCGCTGACTGCCTACGGGCTCAGACCGGCCGGGCTGCCACTTCTCACAAGGGTGCAATTTGATACCCAGCCTGTAATGAGCAGCCTCACCTCCCCCGTCTTCACTTCGGGAATCGAAAAAAACAGACCGAAGTAATGGGAGGTGTCCTACTCATTAACATCACAAACGCCCCTTTGACATTTACTTGCTTTTGTATAAAACTATTACTATTGATCAGTAATCGTTGTAAGTAATGTGGGTGCGCTGTAATGCATTGGAAATAGTTATAATACATCCTCAGCTCTTATCATAGATAAAAACTGCCAGGTCGTGTAACAAAACAATCCAGTACTATAAATTATCGTATGATTCTGAAGCACCAGATTAGCAAAAACGAAAAATATCCTATTATTAACTATGCACACCAGAATACTCACTAGATAAACTAAATAAAAGAGACCAGTGAGAATACAAATGACATACAAATATACAGAAAGGACGGACTTATATATACTAGCGGGACTTCTCACGTAGTAGGTATAGTCTTTATCAATAACGTACTTGCTACAACTTAATTAAAAATGTTTTTATCATCCGTTTCTAAATTTTGTCCCAAATACTTTTCCCTCATGCATTTCTGTAAAACAAAGCATTGGTTTGCTTTGGTTTAAAAACGTAAAACAAAAGAGGCTAAATTAAACTATTGTAGCCTATATGAAATATCACGATAGCTTAATTCCTGCATGCCCATATGAAAAGAGCGAAAAGTAGTTGGTACTCCCTGAAAACAATTCACGGGACACTTTCCAGATTTCTCACAACATTTAATTTACACATGGTGGATATTCTTTTTATGTCACTGACATCATACAGCTTGCCGATTAAAAAATGTTGCATTTTCCTCTGGAATTTTACTAGAACTGTCCACCATTCCTGCGTGATGCGCATCACTGCACGGGGACTGCTTTTAAATTATAGGCTACTCTGTAGTTTACTGATAATTAATTAATTTAACATTAATCACCAGGTTTGAAGTGTACAACAGCAATGAAATGTACTCAAAAACTTCAGACAGAGACACATGTCTGTAACCATAATGTTTGTAAAAGTTTAACTGAATTTCAAATTAATGCGAGTTTGTCATCTTTAAGACAAGTTATGTCAAGAATGGAAGCAGGCAGCCATTGAAACTGCTGCTCAATATAAATTCAGACAAACCTGCTACACGGGTTGTTGTCTTTTCAGCTGGTGGGTCACAAACAGCAGGTAATTCTCCAGAAAGAGCTTCTCAGTTTATTTATTATCAACACCAAATTGCTAACATATGAATTATTCATACAATACCAATCAAAAGCTTAGCACATACGTATTACTTTACTGCTTCTGGCTATCCTTATGAAATCAAGGCACATTCTTGCTATCGATACAAAACTCCCATAATATTGTGTTCTCTTGAATTTTATGTCTGGAATAACTGCACCTGTTTTGAATTTTTTTTTCATTAATTTCAAATTCATTAACTTTTGATAGGCGATTATGTGAATGTAACACAATCAGACACATGTCACACAAAAAAAGCACATGCCAAGAATAAGGCTACTTGGCAAAATTGGCGCTATGATTACCAGGGCTCAGTAGGTGGCGCTGTTCGCGGCTCTATGCGTGGAGTTCATACGACCTCCCCATGTGCAGGTCACCTCCAGGGATTCTCACTTCTTCCCGTAATCCAAAGACATGCAGCTAAGCTAATTGGTACTGCTAAACTTCTGACGTTATGTGAGAATGTGCCCGGTAATGTTCTGGCATCCTGTTGAAAGTGTGCCCAGGCCTTGTGTCACCCCACATGACCTTGTACAGAATAAGAGGCTGGAAGATGATTGGATGGCCAAGGAAGAAAAAGCTCATGGGGTGAGGAATTTCATTTCTGACAGCACAGATAGAATGGTTGCATTAGTGAGCATCATCTGCCAGTTGATCATGCAGAATCACTCAGCATTCATTGATTTTACTGCCTACAATTATGCTTTTATGCACATACTCAGCAGACATTATTATTATTTTTAACCCTGGTCTGCAGTGGAGATGGTAACAAAGCCACTAAGGTATCACAATCCATCCTGTCAATCCGCCTGGTATGACCACGAGGGGTTCCTGCTGGTCCTCCAAAACCGTCCTGTTTCTTCCCAGCCGTGTCTTGTTCATAATCCCCAATCCTAATGTGATAAACATCAACACCTGAATTGTATCAGTGCCTTGTTAGTCCCGTATATACGTGCTTCCCAGTCCCGTGTACCCCAGTCCGGGCATTAAGGTTAATCGTCCTGTTGCCTGTGCCTTCCCAGCACTTGCCTTTACATTTTGATCCCCTGCAGTCCTGTTCTTTCCCTGCTCCTGATTGTTTAATAAAGCCCCTTTTGTTCTCCTGAGACCTGTCCTTGAGTCCTTTGTTTCTAGCTAGTTTCTAGGTCCTGTCCTTTGCTCAGTTTTGGAAACAACAGGACCCTGAAATAAAACCTGGGCTCAACAAAATTCAGATGACACATTTGTTTCCATAATCACTGGGCCTCCAGCTGGCTACACAGAGCCTACTAAATCTTCAACTTGGGTGATAGCAGAAAATGAGTTTCCCCAAAATTGACATTTCTTAATGGGACAAGAAAAATTAGCCAAGATCTGCTGGAAGAGGGTTTATCCTGCGGATTTCAGAAGTGCAGCAAACCTAGTTCTGCTTCGTTTTCATTCATGGTGAATGAAACCCGAGGCTGTCTTTGAAGAAGCAAACAGCAGATTTAACAGCAAGAAACACAACCAGACTGTGACATAAAACAAGAAGCTCCTTCCCATTTGTCAAAGTGGCCCTGAAGGCCAGAACAGCTCAATGTCATTCTTATTTCCAGCTGGTTCTCCTGTAATCATGGTCTGTCAGCTGAGTGACTAATGTAATAATTCCATTTATGGAACATTGTTAAATACACATCCAAATCTCTCTCGATCACAGAAACATAATCCATCACATTGCTGAGGCTCAATTACCGGTACACAGGTCTGCAAAAAAAAAAAATTCAGTTGCCAAGTTTTTTTGAATGGATTTAGGGTATTTTGAGGGTGCTGAATTCAAAATCACATTACTTTTGCTGAATTGGTTCTAGTTTTTGGGGGTAATGGACATCTATGAAAATAATGCATTCCCCCAATGTGACATGTGTGTGATAACAAATGCAATAGCTTTTGGTCTGTTTCTTGACTCTTTAACAGTGTCTTAGGTAATGAAATGAATGATTAAGCGTTAAAAGAGTCTGAAAATAAAATTAGAGTTAAGATCACATGTGTGCGTTTGCATGTTCATTTATTGCTGTTGTTATTGTGGTGGTGAATATTTAGTCAGAAATTATTTAAATGCTCATGATAGGGCCATGAAAAAATGCAGTTTGGCCAGAAGAAGGGATCCATTCGGGCTTCTCAAATGCAGTCAAAAGAAGACGTTCCTGGGTTTTTCACCTTTTTGACTTCACCGAGTCCACATATTTCACAATAGAGGACCAGACTTCCAATGCTCGTTCGAGAGCCGGCAAATTTTCAAGCCACCGATGACCACAGAAAGGTAGAGGGAACCTTGAGAGTGATGTTGCAGCTGTGAAGTCCGCTCTTCTGGCTGGTGCAGAGTGGAAAAGAAGATGTACACTGTAGTGCTTTGAGCATTTTCTCCACCATCCACACTTCAGAACCCTTGAATGAGTTGTGAAGGGTATGTAGGACTCAACTTCCTACAATTACTAACTGAGTCCCAGCAAATTGCTCACCACAGTGTGAATGTCATCATTGGACATATAGGAGTGATGTCAGCTAACCGTTTGCAAAGCCCATTGCACTTCTGCTTTCAGTGTGTCAGTTGAGGAGAATGTATTGAAGGCATTGCTTGTCATGGGATCCGGAGACACTGCCAAAGCAGGTGTAGGCCTATCTGTAGAGGTTGTACTTGCAGGACTGGCAAACAACTGAATGGGGACAGTTGTTGTCTGACTTTTGACAAAACGCTTGTGCTTCTCTCCCCTGATATGTGAGTCAATGGCTTTAGAGCCCATTGTTGCCAGTCTGATTACTTTTTTACAAAGGTCGCATTGTGCTTCATAGGCATTAGTCATTTTTTTCAACCAGCCACAGTCCTTTTTTTGAAGCATTGGCATTAATAACAATTAATAACTAATTAATATTGTGTTATTTAATCAAATCATACGTAACTTTTTCTTGTCACTATTAGATATTGTACATTTCTTTTTGTATGATGTTAGACTGTTTTCTCACTAGTTGTAACTAAAATTTAAATATTCTTGCAATTCTGAGTGCTTTTCAAACGTGTCGCATCAATTAATTAATTAATTAATTAATTAACTAACTATTATATATATATATATATATATATATATATATATATATATATATATATA
>JAODUD010000008.1:7929708-7959850 GCA_026784285.1 Stomatorhinus walkeri
ATAAACTAACTATTATATATATATATATATATATATATATATATATATATATATATATCAAAAACTAGAGCCAATCTGGCAAAACCAAAGTCATACTCTTAATCATCACCATAAACTTAATATAAAACCGTTCAGACATTGTTGGCACCAAAATCACTGTAAACCAGTGTTATCTAACTGGAGATCAGTAGATCAACTGGTAAATCGAGAGCTTTGCCTTTTGGCTCAGCTCTTTCTTCACCATGACAGACTGATGCAGCGCCCGCATCACTGCTGACGCCACACTGATCTGCCTGTTGATTTCCCATTCAAGCCCTCCCTCACTAGTGAACAAGACCCAGAGATACTTCAACTCCTCCACTTGAGGGAGGACCCCCCTCCCCAACCTGGAGAAGGCATTCCACCCTCTTCCGGCTGAGGACCATGGTCTTGGATTTGGAGGTGCTGAATCTCATCCCAGCCGCTTCACACTCATGCTGCGAACTGCTCCGGTGAGAGCTGAAGGTCACAGTTTGATGAAGCCAACAGAACCACATCATCTGCAAAAAGCAGAGACCTAATCCTGAGGTCACCAAACCGGACAGCCTCAATGCCCTGGCTGTGCCTAGAAATTCTATAAGCTATGAACAGAATTGGTGACAAAGGGCAGCCCTGACAGAGTCCAACCTTCACCGGAAATGAGTCCAATTTATTGCCGCTCATGCGGACCAAGCTCTGACACCGGACATACAGGGTTTGAACAGCCATTATAAGGAAGTCCGGCAGCCGATACTCCTAGGAGAACTCCCCACAGGACTCCCCGAGGGACACGTTCGAATGCCTTCTCCAAGTCCATTAAACATATATAGACTGGTTGGGCAAACTCTCATGCACCCTCCAAGACCCTGCTGAGAGTATAGAGCTGGTCCACTGTTCCACGGCCAGGGCAAAAACCACACTGCTCCTCTTGAACCTGAGGTTCAAGAAGCCGACTGACCCTCCTCTCCAGAACCCCCGAATAGACCTTACCAGGGAGGCTGAAGAGTGTGATCCCCCTATAGTTAGAGCACACCCTCCAGTCCCCCTTCTTAAAGAGGCACTGACCCAGATGTCCACGCAATGCTGCAGATGCGTGTCAACCACGGCAGCCTCACAGCATCCAGAGCCTTAGGGAACTCCAGGTGGATCTCATCCACCCCCGGGGCTCGGCCACTGAGGAGCTTTTTAACCACCTCAGCGACTTCCGCCCCAGAGATAGGGGAGTCCACACCCAAGTCCTCAGATTGGAAGGGATGTCGGTGGGATTGAGCATGCTGGACCAGAATCTCCTCAAAGCCATCCGGAAGTCATATCCCATGGCCTCGCCAAACTCCGCCCACACATAGGAGTTTTTGCCTCTGCGACCACCGTAGCCGCATTCCGCTTGGCCTGCCGGTACCTGTCAGCTGCCTCTGGAGTTCCACAGGCCAAAAAGGCCCAATAGGACTCCTTCTTCAGCTTGACAGCATCCCTCAGCATCGGTGACCACCAGCAGGTTCGGGGATTGGCACCTTACGTCCACAGCTCCGGTCAGCTGCCTCCACAATGGAGGCGTGGAACATGGCCCATTCGGACTCCCCCGCCTCCCCCAGGACATGGGAGAAATTCTGCTGTAGGTAGGAGTTGAAATTCCTGCTGACAGGGGATTTCGCCAGAAGTTCCCAGCAGACCCTCACTATACACTTCAGACTGCCAGGCCCCACCAGCGGAGCCAACCCACAACCAGGTAGTGATCAGTTGATAGCTCTGCCCCTCTCTTCACCCGAGTGTCCGAGACATGCAGCCGCAAGAGAGATGACACGACTACAAAGTTGATCATCGAACTGTGGCCTAGGGTGTCCTAGTGCCAAGTGCACATATGGACGCCCTTATACTTGAACATGGTGTTCATTATAGACAATCCGTGACGAGCACAGAAGTCCAATAACAAAACAAAATCGGGGGGGGGGCATTACTCCCAATCACGCCACTCCAAGTCTCACTGTCATTGCTCACGTGAGCACTGAAGTCCCACAGCAGAACAAGAGAGTCCCCGGGAGGAGTGCTCTCCAACACTCCTTCCAAGGACTCCAAAAAGAGTGAGTATTCTGAACTGCCCTTTGGCACATAAACGCAAACAACAGTCAGAACCCGTCCCCCCGCCCGAAGGCGAAGGGAGGCGACCCTCTCGTCCACTGCAGTAAACCCCAATGTACAGGCGCCCAGCCAGGGGGCAATAAGTATGCCCACCCCTGCTCGGGGCCTCTCCCCGTGAGCAACTCCAGAGAGGAAGAGGATCCAACCCCCCTCAAGGAGAGTGGTTCCAGAGCCCAAGCCAAGCATTGAGGTGAGCCCGACTATATCTAGTCAGAACCTCACAGCCTCGCGCACCAGCTCAGGCTCCTTCCCCACCAGAGAAGTTACATTCCATGTCCCTAGAGCTATCTTCTGCAGCCGAGGATCGGACCGCCAAGGTCCTCACCTTCAGTCACCAACTCGCACTACACCCGACCCCTATGGCCACTCCTACAGGTGGTGAGCCCATTGGAGAGGGGACCCACATGCCTTCTTTGGGCTGGGATGCCCCTGCCTGGGAAATGTTTTTCTTTGAGAATAGCCAAGGTGATTTATAGTGTCATCAAATGCAGCAGTCAGGCCCCATGGGAGCACACCTGGCCTCCAAGTGCTCGCCATAGAGCTCCACACCCAGGCCTGGCTCCAGGAGGGGCCCAGTGAGCTGCGTCCACGCAAAGGAAATCGTGGATCCATTGTCTTTCTCATCATAAGGGGTCTAATGAGCCGCACTTCTTCTGGTTCCTCACCCAGGACCTGTTTGCCTTGGGTGACCCCACCAGGAGCATAAAGCCCCGGGCAACTTAGCTCCTGGGATCACTGGAACACGCAAACCCCTCCACCATGATAAGGTGTCAGCTCCAGGAGAGAAAAAATAAACCATTAAGCATTATAAAATGAGAAACATGTAACACATAAAAGAAACAGACTTATTTGTTTATTTTTGCATTGTAATCTGTAATATTTCAGACTAAAAGCTTTGAAACTTCACTCTGTTTTAGATATAAGAGCTTAAGAGTACACAAGTAAGAGTACACAAGTATAATATAAGAGCATAATATTAGAGTACACAAGTATCTAAATAAAAGAAAATCCAAAGTGCCAATATAGTATAATTATACATATCATACATATGTTTCTTTCTTTTACTTATGCCCCATGGAAGGGTCTGTGTGAAATGGCATTTCAATATAATGTATAGTGTGTATATTGTTGTATTGACAATAAACCTCTCTTGAATCCATCTAGTCCAGGGCATTCCCCCGCATCGTGCCCCATGCTGCCTGGGATGGTCTGTACAGAATAAGGATGAGTCTTATTTTTTGGAAAATGGGTACATGGGTATGTTTTTTTAAGGATAGCCAAGGTGATTTATAGTGTCATCAAATGCACCAGAAATTTCATTTTCTGCCACTAGAGGTACTAAGGTGTCCATTAATTTATTCTTAGGCTGACCTTGTGACATTATCTAATAACTGGGATATGTTCCCATTTGGTTTGTGAGGAAATGGCCTGAAAGCTTTGACATATTCTTACGGTCCAGCTGGCATTTACTGAATCACAAAAATGGCAAACACCATATTAATGGTTCCACAAGGCTGTGTGCTTTCTTGATCTGTTTATCCCTGCAGCAAAGCAAAAAGCAATAAAACAGCCCTCTATTATAAGCCCTTACTTTTTAACAAGGTGTCAAGGTTTCCAGCATTGTCCTGAAAATTCTAGTATTTAAATAACTTTCAACAGTAGCTTTGCTGCTATTTATGTAGATGATGTATTTCATTGTGGTCTTATCGCAAAGGACATTTGCAGTTTGTCATCTGAATTTTGTTGAGCCCAGGTTTTATTTTGGGTTCTGCTGTCTCCATATCTGAGCATTTTTGCTCGGGCCAGCTACAAAATGATTCAGCAATTGCATGTTGCACAGGGACCAGGAATTTTCTTACATCACTGCTAAAAACACAGCATGACAATGCTTAATGTATCTTTCTGTCTCAAAGCAAGGAAGCAAAATGCCTGTTTCATCCACATTCACTTAGAATGGCGGTTTCAAAGGTCAAATGATCTTAGGTTTAGTTGACACAATCGAACCACATAATCTTTTCAAGAAAAACAACTGAATGCAAAGTTTTACTGAAGGAAAGATGTACAAAACAAGTAAAAGTGATGCAATTTACAGGAGAAGATACATCTGTCAATACAAATGTATTACCTCTTGTCAAGGAAGTCACGTGTTGTGTAAATGGAAACAGTTATTTAATCTGCCTTCATTTCAAAATGTAAAGGTCACTGTTTAGTGCGACATTTCATAAATGTCAAACTGCTAGCTAAAAAGCACATTTCATATTAGAATCCTGGTCCATAGAGGTCGAGTAGATAGTACCTCCTCCATTTTGGTGATTAAATTATGCCATTTTGAAATAACTCATTACTATAATTGTATTTCCATTAAAATACATTTTCTCTATTCTTTAAAAAAAAATCACCATTGTACTATTGCATAATGTATTCTCTTCTCACCTTCTCAGTTTTTTTAGCCACCAGTCACCACTGATTCCAATTCAAGGATGCGGTTGTTTTGAGCGGATTTAAACAAAAATTGGACTCTTGCGACCCCTACTGGTTATCAGCTGATACGTCAACAGCGTTTGCAAGCACCCGAGACGAATCTGTTTTTGTCAGGCTTTTTCCTCCTAGCGACAGAAGATGACGCTATGGAGCATCAAAGTTTGTAACCTCACAGAGCACAATTTAACATACAGAAGAGCTATTTCCCAGTGGTAGGAGAAAAAAAAAGCAATGAGACAGCCGATTTCAGTCAACAAATATTAGGCTTATAAAATCACTACTGACTTTTGCGAAACAATCTATTACATGCCTAGACAAAAATGAGAGAATTCACTGGTACAAATGGAATGTGTGTGTGGAGGAGGTGGCTGGTGAGTGGGAGGTCAGGGCATCGCTGCTTAGACAGCTGCCCTCGCGACCCGACCCGACTTATTCAAGCGGTGGAAAATGGATGGACAGAGGGATGGATAGAAGAGCTTGTAATTTGGAATATGGGTGGCTGTTACGTCCTGATTACAGCAGTAAACCACTTCTGCGTGGACGACTCTGCACGCTCACCCTGGGGTGGGCGTTTACCTTTTGGTCCTTACTTGGTCCTTTGTCTAATGCAGTTTATAGTTCGGATCAGTTTGCAATGGCAGGTAACTTACTGCGGAGATTCATTTGTGCTCAGAGCAGCTACAGAAAGGCTTCTTCACATCCTTCATCACTTCATTGCCCTGTTCTAGGGATGATGCCACCAGACCCAACAGTATAATCACACATTCTGTCAGGTGTATGACTGCTGCCCTATAATGATGTCACTGATTTACCTGCCAAAACTGGAGTCATCTGTCTGAGGCTTGACAGCAGGAGCGGAGAGGCACTGGGAAACACTCAAAGGTTCACACCCAGAGCTTGCAGCCGGGGAAAGGGGGGGCTTGCTTCTATCACACCTCAGAAAAAGAAATGTGATTTCCAAATGGCCCAGTAACATATTCCAGTCCGGCCTCACCAGGTGCCATGTTCCTCTGAATTCTGGAGCAGAGGGAAACTTTGTTATCTGCATTTAGCTCTAAAAGAGCAGCTTCAAATGACTGAAGAGATCAGATCTGTTCACCGATCAATCTGAAGAGAGAGTCGCTTAGTGTAATTCAATGATTCCTACTTCCAGAAGCTGCCAAAAACCACAGTCCCTTTTCTATGGCATGCCATTTCAGCAGGACAAAAATAACTACTCCACATACATTTATTTTCCTAGAACATTATTTAAAAGCTTTGGTGTTCCTGTATGTGTGAACACTAATTTTGTTTTTGCCTGTAACAAGCAAAACAGAGCTGTAGTTTCGTTTAGTATTACACATGCCAGATAAAGGCTAGAAAGCCGTTTAATAAAAAAAACTGATTGCACACTTTCGTTTGTACATAAATTACATGTCATTACATCATACAAAAGGCATGTATAAACAAATTAGAGTAGCTGGTTTCAATTAGGCCCTTGCTAGCACGTTCTTCATTCAGCATTACATGAACTTGGGCTGGTCACCCTGTGGAGGTACAATGGTGTGATGCAGTCATGATGGATAGAGTGTTGGGAGCAGTAGAGGGCGTGATCCTTCTTTCAGCTACCTGTTTTTCACACAAAAACTGACGTCAGAGCTGCCTCCTCTTAGCCCACCAGATCAGAGCTCCTAGACATCTGGACCTAAGCATTTCAGGTCATATTCAGTTAAAGCTGCAGCGAAACATACAGACACACACGTACCAAATAAATGCAGAATTGTGATATGTAAAAACATTTATTGTTGGTTAAGTTTTATTTTAATAACAGTGCCATTGAACTATGTGGTAAATAATATTTCCTCTTTTTAAATCCGTACGTGGAGTATATATCCTTACGCAGAACCTCAGCAGTAACTTTAGTCATTCACGTCAGAGAACAAGTCTCAAAAACTGTTTCACCAGAGATGGATATATTCATAATACACCTAACATTACAGGGCATTGACACGCAGAACCCAGGACCAGTACATTTTCAAGACATAGTACTAACCATTACCAGGAGGTCTGATTACACCATCCTGAAAGTGACAGAATCAAGGCTTGTTTACAAAAAATATTTGAAAAAAAGCACAAAACTCGTTAAACATGAAGAGTTCATATAGGCCTGTGAAAAGTTCCACAGAGAACGCCCAATGGACTGCCCATGTGACTTGGTCCCGGTGCCCAACCTCAAAGCATGCAGATGGATGCTTATGTAATCCAGTTGTGTGTTTAAAAGCTCTACAACATGCTGTGAGCTCTTATGAAATGAGTCCACCACTATTACATGCCAGTGGCCTTGGCTTTAACTTCAGGACGTCAGAGCCGCATGGTAAGCACGAGTGGAACATTTCACTCAATGCATCAGAAGGCCGCGGGCATTTTCTGAGTATAACGTACAATATACAACATCTTTCATGGTACGTCCAGAACCAGATACACAACGTTCCAGTAGAAGCACAAGTCACACCATGGCAACTGTGCACCCCACAGAACTTGAGATAAAAACAGAGATACTCCTTTGACTGCTTTTTAAAAAGTCTATACATATACATATATAAGTATGTTCAATAAAAGGTTGAAATACAGTAACGGGGTCTTGGAGTGAGGTGTGAATGTTAAAACTGGGGTCTTTGGCATGCCATTGTAATAAGCAACAAAACTGCATTTTCCATATAAACCGAACTCATATCAATATTTTATGGCCGATGCCTACTAAAAGCGTGGGGTTTTTAAAGAGACCTTCAACAGCATGAAAAACAGATAAAATTTTCTGCTGCTGCTGCTGATCCAGATCCCCTTTTCTACGGCAGCGTAAAAACAAAGACTAGAATGTCCTGGAACGGTGAGCGGAAAAAAAAGTATTGTTTGTTTGGACACTCCTATAACAGTTTAATGTTATTTACACACTGCGGCTGAGAAGGATGTTTTATACAGTACAGTGCTGTGCTGCCTGCACATCATAGCTAGACAGGCAAGACACCAGCCACCCCACCGAGAGCAGGAGAATGTATTCACAGCATGGTGAAGGCAGTGCAATGGTGTGTGTGTGTGTGTTTTCTTTATCTCCTGTAGCCTCCATGACTGGCATCCTAAGTGATGCACTTCCGGAGCCAATTAACATTGTCAGACAGGATTGGTAGGTCTTAATTACATCACAAACACACAAGTGTGTGTGAGCATGTGTGGCCATCGAGGACGATGAACGTCGTGCCTTCTTCATAACCTACGCTTTGCTGCCTTAGTTTTCAGACTTATTTTTCTTTTCTGCCTTCGGGACTCTCAGCACGTTCACGTCGGTTTTTTTAAGCAGGAAAACCCCAAAGGAATTGTGCGATATGCCAGTTACTACCGTGTTTACTGTGGTTACTTTTCTTTCAGAGGAGAGAGGCGGCTGCAATTCAAGAGGTAAGAGAGAAACGGAATTCAAATGAAAATCACTAACTATCTTTTTTTAAACGACCGTAACATAACAATGACTATAATAATAACACAAGTATTGACATTAATGGAGAGGGCTATTCCAGTCATGTCCCTTCTTCCCAGATAGGTGCTTGTTGAAGATGCTGTGCCCTATCTTTTGGCACGAGGCTTTGCAGTACAGCTGGAGTTATTCCACAGTGGACCTTTCGGCACTTGGCAGGCGGGCACTGGGTCCCTACGCGTCCCCCTCCACTCGTTTCCTGCGGACTGGACAAAGCGGGAGGTGAGAGCACCGCCCTGGGGGATGTCCCAGGGAATATATGCCCACACGGCACATTAGTGATGGACAAAATGATATTTCATGAACTGCTTACTGTATTTGTTGACCCCACTGGATGGAGCTCTCAGTTTTGTTTTTTTTAAAAAAAAGGCATTAATCATGCCCTAAAGCAAACCAAGAGCGCCATCTTATGGGGTCAAAAAATACAACAAACGGTTCATGAAGTGTCATTTTGTCCATCACTATAGCATACCCAAACTGCACGCGCGCAAAACGTGCAGACACATGCGCTACAGCATATGCACGTTCAAGGTCCACAGAAAGCACAATCAGTTTGTTAAAATGCAGTTAGATTGGACACTCGCTTAGCAGACCACATGTGGATAAAGGCACGTGCTGTAAACGTGAGGAACACAAAGACAAGGAGGAAATGGGGAGCATGGTGTTATGGGAAAGAAGACACCAACACCAAAACAAATAAAAAAAAAAATAATACAACAGAAGGTGTGGAGACCTTTGGAGAGAGACTGCGATCTTAGGCCAGACCGCTTGCACTGATAGGAAAGGTCTTTGTGAAGGAGTGGCCAGGCACTCCACTCAGGAGAGGAGTACTCGCTTCACAGCCCGGCTCGAAGACAGACAGATTACCGCATCAGCTGAGGCCGGTAAGGACCTTATGTGAAGCATGAGAATTGAATATGAAATGAATGAAAGCAGTGGAAAATACATGACTCATATAGAGGCAGCAGGCACCAGCGGGAGCCCTGGAGAGGTGCCGCTACATCGTACATGCCAGGACCCGGCGATACTTACCCAGGTCGTTGTTTTTGGTGATAGCAGCAGCGGCCCTGGCTCTCGGACCCTGCTGGGTGAAGTGGTACCCAAACTTCACGATGCTATTGTTGCTCTCAAGCATCTTGGCTATCTCCATCTCTGCCTTGGTACCCAGCTGTTGCCTCTATGGTGACAAGAGGAGGGAGGGAGTGTTACGGACCACGCTGATGACCCACCGGGCCGCCTAGGTGCAAGGCCGCCGCCCCCTACCTGGTTGTCAATCTTGATCTCTGTCAGCGTGTCGTTATCTCGCAAAGTGTCCACCAGTGCCTGGATGCCTGTGCTGGTGATGAAGTTGGACTCTAAGTTGAGACTCTTCAGACTCCTGTTTTCTCTCAGCATGTCTGCGAAGGCCTGTGGGCAGCACCCAAGAGACATGATTTGAGCTCTTTTTTGAACAGAGCACCATCTAGTGGTGTCAGAAAATACAGCAAATGGTTCATGAAGTGTCATTTTGTCCATCACTAGGGTTTCACAATATGAAAGATGCTACAATTGATACTTGGTAACAGTGAGCCTGGACCCCATCCCTGAAGGCCTATCTATTACAAAGTGCACACATAAGTTTAGACAGTACAAGCAATTTACAGACATCTAGGCACACCCAGAGGTCAGAGGGATCCTGTGGGAGATCATGTAACTCTAAACATGGCACTTTGGGGCAGGTATCGACACCCCAAGTCTGGAGGTGAGAGGTTCAGTGCTGTTCAGGGGTCGTTTCTTGAAAGGTCTTGCACCGGATGCTTACCATGGCGACGGGGTCGTTGCTGCGCGTTGCTGCCAGGCTGAACTTCTTCACGTGTGTGTTCTTCTCCATTGCCTTGGCGAAGTCCTTCAGCGTCGGGATAGGAACATTCTGGAGGGTGGTGAAAAGAAGCACATTGAGATCCGGTTTGGTTTCTAGGCCAGTCTCAGCCCTTTCAAACCCCCCATAGCTGCCGCACGGCACCTTGATGTTGTTCAGGTTGACCTCTGTCAGAGAGGCATCATTGGACCGGATCCTCTGCAGGGTCTCCTCCACGTTCGTGGGGTTGGGCGGCTCATCGAAAATTGGTTTGACCTTCTCTCCTTTAACAACGTCTGTCAGATGGCATGGGGAGAAGAACCGAGAAGTTCGCGACTCTCAACACAGCAGGTCTAATACAGACAACAATAATAATGAAACGTGGGCCTCGGTCTTGGATACTAACTGCTGTAGGCTTCTTTACTGCCGTTCCCATCGTAGCTCTGCGTGCTGGTCACCAACGTGTGCACACCCAGGATCGCTGAAACGCAACAAGGCATTCCATGTCAGTCAACCATGGGACACAAGTTCACAATGTACAATCAGCTCACGATCCACGGCTCCACCTGTAACCCCAGTGACCAGCAGCGGAGGCTTACGTCCACTCTCCTGAGTGGGATTCCCATAGGTGCCAGAGAGGTCCTCACACCACACAAAAGGAAGCCGGTATCTCACATTAAATCGCTACGGGTTTCGCTGATAGTAAACTGACACAGGCGAGGGAAATAGCCCAACTGCCATTTTCTCTATTTGCCTAAGATGGAAACTCCTGAAACGAGTCCAAGGCTGAATCGTCAGCAGCAATGGAGCCCGTCTGGAACCACTTTTCATGCTCGCTCAGGGACTCTGAGCCTGAGATTCATTAAGAACAGTGACAGGCGGGGCCCAACATTTTCAACCAGGGCTAACTCAATTCAGAACCAGCAAAAATGACCATCAGTGAGTGATTAGATATTTAGATGACTTTACCTTTCAGACAGACTAGGTACATCCCCAATGTCAAGCCCTTTCAAGGGAAAAGGACCTAATTCTATTGCGAGCTGCAGTGTCAAAGAGGGCACGATAATTGTGAGCGGACACCTTCTGTTGCTGGCTCTGATTTTGGGAGTCAGACGGACTGAATAGTGTCTGCTTCTCCACAGTGCTGAAATTGGCCACAAAAACAGCAGCCTGACACAGCTGCATTATAACCAACCAAAACAAAAGATGCATTATCCAGAGTGGTGCACAGTGAAGTCTAACGATCCAACACTCACGTAGGTGGTGAAAGCAAGACCCCCGAAAATTAACTGAAGCTCTTTATTTCGGTTTTCTCTCAAAACACCTTAAAAGATTTGTCTTTTTTTGTGTGTTTTACCTGCCAGGTCACAGAGCTCAGTGTCTGTGGCGCTGGAAAGGGCTTCCTCCAGTTCCGGGTCAAGGGTCGTCACCTCTTCTTTGCGCATTTCCATAGGCTTTTGTCTTGGTACCCACACCTTTCCTGAAAAAGCCAGACGAGCAAAGAGGATCAGGAAGACACCCAGATAAACATTTGACACTATTTCACCATTTCCACACGATTAAATGAAATGACATCACATTAAACATCAGGTTCAGGAGCATTTCCATAGTGTAGTTATGGTAAAATATTTTCTCGTGATGTAACTGAAATGCCGGCTTATTCTGTCGTCCCGAGCTGGCTGTGAAGGTAATTGTGCAAACACATCTCCCTAGAATCAGCAGGAGCTTGAGCGTAATCATAACAAATGATTAAATCTGAATAAGATGTTATTTACTGACATACTGCCCTAATTTCAAACACAGGGTTGTTCATTTTGTAATTACCACCAAGGTGGAGTGGCTTTTGCACATCTGTTCATTCACAAATCTCACAACACAGAGGCACAAGATTCAACGTTTCATAGTAAGACACTGAGACACGAGACAGGACTTCTGCATCTTTCAACTTAAGGTAAATATCTAAGAAAGTACAATTTAGCTTAAGAATGGAAGGAAAATGTAGGCTAAAACTATAGTATACACAATGATAGTTTATTGTTTATTGTGTATATGTATATATGTATGTATATGTGTATGTATATGTATACACATACAGTACAGTGGTTCCTCAGTTCTCGAACTTAATCTGTTCTGGACTCCGGATCGAATCCTAAAAAGCTCGAGTTCTGATCTAATTTTTCCCATAAGAAATAATAGAAAACCAATTAATTGGTTCCTGGCCCCCCAAAATTACCCCTAAATATGTTTTTTTTTCAGCATTTAAACACAGAATGAACAGGATAAAACAAGAAGAGCATTTTTTTCTTAATGGCTTCCAAAACGATAAAGATGTTATCCCACCATCACCCCTGTCCTGCCCCGATTGTCCGCTCTTTCCGTGTGCCACGCCCTCTCGTTAAGGAATCACCGTGTGATGAATTAGCTGCCCCCTGCTATGTCACAATGTCACATATGGGTTAAATGCAGAGGACACATTTCGTTGTTGCGCACTGTGTGCTGTGGTGTGTTAACAATGACCACTGATCACCTAATTCTAAATTCTGATCTTGACGCAATACAGACCTCTCACCCGGCTACATAAACTGGAACCACCTCCGTGACGACATACCTTTGCCCTTATTAGCTGAAGAGTTTAGTTACATGCATGACGTTTGTATCCCAGGAAGTTCCGATGCGCAATCTGCTATTTCTCCCGAATATCACGTATAGCAGTGAGAACTGGTTTTCAGTTAATTTACCTGGTAAAATAGTTAAAATAAATGACATAAATGCTCTAACAGTACACATAACTTAGTTTTATTTATTGTTAGTTACTGTAATGATTTGCTGCTTTATTTGGTTAATCGTCCAGTCTGTGAAGAAGGCATTTCAGTAAGAATTGTAGTATGACTTGTTTCCTGGCACGTACAATTTATATTAGGTCAGCGTTCACAATTCAACTTCTGATATTCAGATCGAGTTCTAGGTCACACTGGTTTGTTCGACTTTCTTGAAATTCGAGTTCTAGTGAGTTTGAGAACTGAGGTACCACTGTGTGTGTGTATATGTATATATATAATATATATATATATTAATTGCATTCATGATTCACAAATACAGTTTGTATTTTCCCTTGAATTTCATGTATGCCCTTCAAACCTGGTCCATTCACATGCATCTCCTGAAATGTTCTCACTGTTAGGGATGATTGATTACGCCCATTACAACTAAACATTCCCTTATCACATCTGTCAAGGACACTCCTGGACAAACCACCGCTGCCTGGCTGATACCCAATATGAATACAGCTGACACCCCAGCATGCACTCACTGCTTCACAGGTTGCTTCTAAGCAGGATTAGCACTGCCAATTAACGGTTCTTTAATTAACATGATGTCGCAGAAAGAAAAAAAAACGAAGACCTTGATATATCTTATAGACACCAGCAACAAGGATCACACATGAGTCACAACCACAAAGTCTGCAAGTGTGGGGTGTAAAAGTGTCTGATGCTGAGGGCAGGTTAGGGTCACAGGCGAGCGTCATGCGGTGCCCATGACCCAGTTCAGCGCTATAGGGACTAATGTGCACATCAATAATGCATTGTCACTGCAAGCAAGAGCGTCACACGCCTTTCTGAAAGGTACATTTCACCTCACTTACATCTTCTGCCATTCTTATAATTAGACTCACTATTTGGCTCTGCCCATTCTCAGGGGGCTCAGGGAGAGCGACTAGACCCTCAGACCGTGCTTCCCTTCTGTCCTCCCATTCTAAGAGAGTTTATAACAGTCTGCCAAAGAGCTTTATCAGGAAATCACTTAACAAAAGAGTGGAAAGTGGCTTCAGGGCATGTCACCATTCCACACTACAGTATTCACAGCCAGGCAAATGAGTCACTCATTCCAGCAATAAATGATTCACAAAAAGCGACAAGAACACAACACAACCGGACTATTGCTAAACAATACTGACCTGCTTTATAGCATGACAACATAGGCTTTAAAACGGGATAAAAATTGCATGTATTTTTATTCTCTGTTTTTTTTTTTCAATCCTAGATTAGTTACATAAATCGTGTATTGCACACAACTTTCTATACTTTGCCTCCTTCAGCTGAGATTAGTCGTAGAGGCTAAGGTGTGTCCTGAGATACGGTTCACGCCTTCTGCCAAGTTGGCAAGTTTCTTTACACACCATGGGTGAAACCACTTTGGTGAGCTGGTTTCAATGAGACTTGCAGCGCCTGTCCCACTGCTTGTAGTTTCGTCACGGTGCATTCTGTAATGCCGTCATATATGTTGTTATTGAATGACATAAGCCAATAAACCCTTCAGCTTGATGAGTGTGTTGTCAATTTCATTACCAAAGCCTGGTGAACAGTAGGTGGCACTGTAGAGCAGCGTTAGACGAACCCAGAGATCTAACCTCCTTGCTGTAGGCAACAAGCCAGTCCTTGAACCTCCTCACCAAAGACGGCCAATGTAACACAGTGAAGATGGACTTGGATCCAACGTAGGCGGATAACTTGGCTGGAAAGAACATGTTGACCCTCTATACTGGATAGGATTCCCAAAACATAGCTAACCTCTACTATGTTTCCCAGCAAACAGTGTTCTCTGTGTGTCCGCTTTTCCACAAAGCGACACTGAGCTGACGACAGCACACGCTACGCTGGAATTACCAAAGCAGGACCAATTCCCAAAGTGCCTCTACTGGACAGCGGCGTCCCACAGGAATAGATAACGATCTTAATCGCTTCAAGAGAATTTTAAAAAGCAACACATGAATTGTTACATAATATATAGGTTGCAAAAGAAATGCATTCTATACTTATCACATTCTAGCATTAGTATCTTTGACATGAGTAAATTACAAGGAATTTTCAGATCGATTATCAGGGAATTTCAAGAAATAATAAACTCATAAATATTGGACTTCAAATATCTTCAGGGAAAGTAGATCTAGAGAAATACCCCCCAGCCACAGGTGGGGCGGCCTGGTCAGGCGTGACTGCTGCACCCCGCTCAGGTCGCTGCTCTGATTCTGGCTTGGACAGTATAGGTTTTCCAGATTTCCCACTTGGGATCAATAACGCAGGACTGTTGACCAACATTACAGCATGGATTTATAATTACTTTTAATAATGATGGCATGTATAAAAAAAAAAGGAAAAAAAAACACTGGGAAAGGGAAAAACACAGTAAGCTTAATTGCCCCCCCCTTCCCAAAAACCAGAGACTGACATAAAATTCACGGAAAGTGCCTGATACAGTTTTAATGAGCACGAATCTAGGTCTATGTCATGCTGCTTATTTAACCCCCAAGGCCAACCCTGACCTCTGTCCATGTGTCACGCAAGTTATACACCCTGTAGTACAAACACAGCCCCCCGCAGGAGTTCACAGCTGCCCCCACCCCCCCCCTGCCCGAATACAGAATCGTGACATCAGGAAGCTCGCCGCAGCCTCCACAGACACGCCAGCCCGGCGTTCCCACCGTTAGCATCCACCGATCCGTCACCACGGTGACCTCCAGAGACCCCTCAGGAAAACAAACAGATCACAATGACAGAGCTCATTCAGAGATAAAGAGCTCCCTCGCAGGAAGAGGGTCTTCGTACTTTGGAGGGGACACATCTTTCTCCACCACTTTGATTCTAAAATGCTAGCGGGACGTGGAGGCTTAAAATCTGACAGCTTCAAAGTCACCAACGGGAGAAGGAAATAAAACAACAATGTCTCGTTTCTTTTGTTTTTTTTGATTGATTAGTTTACCACGATCCTGAGAATAGCATGCATTACTCAACTCTTTTTATAGTTGTTTGATTATCTCTTGATTAATCAGGAAATCACATTTCATTGGTTAGCTTCGATCGACATACATGTTTCTTATTGGTTCCCCTGATTAAGCATCCTCCCAATGACAACCCATGAGTCCTTGATTACGACCAATCAATGTTTCTGTGACCTATGACTTATTTTTCTGTTGTTTCCATCAATCAACTAGTTACTTGTCACATGGTGCCAGTCTACCATCCTGTCACAGGTACCCCAACCTTGGTCACACATGTAACTATCGGCACTCCTTAAAACACTGAACTACTGATACTTAAAGATTTCTCCATAACCACTCAAACTTATATGAAATTGCTACTAGCCCTAAGGAATGCAATGGATTTTAAATGTTTATGTCACAGAGGTGAGGATGTCCCCACAGATATGGTGACCCTTGGACGCATTGCCATGGAAACAGACAGTTCTGTTTATCACTTAAAAACACAATCATGGGCTGGAGAGCCAGAAAACTATTGTGCAGCTGCAATACACTTGAGAAACAGGCCCCACCCCTTGTCCCCCCCACAGAAGAGGCCATGTGATGGGGGCCCAGCCGAGGGACGGGCGCGGCGAGACCCAGCCCCTCCTGCGGCTATCGGAGCTCTTCCTGTGGGGCTCCCTGATGCAGCCCAGCCCCGAGGAGAGCCCAGATGGCCCTAGCAGCTCCCAGGCGCTTGGCGAATGCACTGAGGTCAGAGCTCAGCTCCAGGAAAGGAAGCAGGCCTGGGGAACCAGCGAGCAGTGACTGCTCCACTAGCACTGGGTCACCCAACAGCTAATTCAATCTAGTTAATAGCACACTATACTGAACTCTTATTGAATTTTACCCCCTCATAATCTTATCAATCCCTTCCCTGTGCTGGAATAGGTTCCAGACCCCTGACCATAAGTGGTTATCGAATGGATGGAAGGATGGATAGATGGATTAGATAGATTGGATAGACGAGATAGACGAGATAGGACAGACAGACAGACAGCCGATAAACACCCCTATAGCTGTATTCGTTTTTTTGCCATGCATGACTTTCCTGGTAAAAGTCCCTAACGTCACACACACACTCGTCTCTAATGACTTAGTATGTTGGATACGTTTTCAGCAACAAATCCAAATTCAAACAGAGGTCACAGTCTTGGTCTTATCAACTACTCTCTCCAGTGTTGGTGTAACTTACTGGGAAACTAAAATGTTGTCAAACTGCTGATTATTACTGGTTGTAACCAGCTCACAGTCACAATTAGCATAATCCATGGTGAACATCTACATGAGAATTTAGGTTGTGCCCGCGTCAATAAATGCATTCACACATTTCATTGTGCATACCGAACAGTACAAGACAAATTCCTGTACAGTTATTGCTCTAAATGGTAGGTGGATGAATGGATCTGACAGTATCATAAACAAAAGGCTACAATGTAATGGAAAAAAAGTAAGTCACGCAAACACATTTCAGCTTTAGTCGTCAGGAGAGGAACTTCCTTGTGGCGGCCAACCGACCCACCGGACACTCCATCCCAGGTTCAAAGGTTTCAATGGCAGCTGCCTGACCATCTCCGGCTTCCAAAGACGCAACTGGCAAACATCTGGAAGGACTTAGAAGGCCCACATTAGGAACATCTGTGGGTCCATTTCAGCATCCTCTGCTCTGTACTCTGAGGCACCAGCATGAGAATGCAGCTTCTCACCATAAGGAAAGGACAGCGCTATCCAGTTCTATGATATTTCTAACATGAATTCATCGTAGAAACAATTGGCCAGTATTAACACGTGGGGATGTATCTGCAGGTTCTCCTGCTCCTGCACCCCCTCCAGGAATGGGTACCTCGACACCCCGGTCTAGATCTAAGGAGATCTAGTTAGGAGGCAGTGGTCGTGGGTTCATTGTTCCGTCACCAAAGGCCACTTTTCTGCAAGGCTGGAGCTCATTAAGACCGTCCTGACACGTTAAGCCTGATATCATGGAAAGTAACGGCGGCAAAGCATTGGAGGTACGGACTGTGTCATGCCTAAGTTCACCGTCTCTAGCGTGTGCAGCCTGCCCCCTGTTCATATCCCACGGGACCAGTGCTCACGGCTTAGGAATTCCTTTGGAAAGCCTCCATACAGAAAACTCTTAAACTGGGAGATTTAAGGTTTTTCTTTCAAACTCACCCAACCCCCACCCTGGACCATCGCTGCCCCCGACTACACCACCCGAGGCCTCTGAAGCTGCAAACCGTGCAGCCACTGGGGAAAGCCTGTTACACAAAGGGGGGGGGGGGGGGGATAGACCCCTGAGATTTGAGGTCCCTCGCTTTAAAGAACATCAAGTTAAACTGCCTCCGCCTCAGACAATTTGGCTGCAAGTAAGCAGAGCAGCCAAGTATTAATGGCAGCAGCTGGCAAACTGAGAGGATCATTAGGCGGCTTAAATAAATAAAAAGGTACATTTACTGCAACCTGGGATGCAGGCAGATATTAAAGAAACCCATAGATGCATTTATTGGAAATGACGTGCATTCAAGGATCATAACATAACCCTGGCTGAAGACGAGGGTGCATTTTGCAGGTAGGGGGTTTGGCTAGCTAGCCGCCCAGCCCTCTATCTGATGGAGTAAGCTATATATTTATTAATATTTATAAGTGTAACCCCACGGCACCGTAGGCACACTCACTCTCACGGCCGTTCTGGAGTAAACGGCTGATTCCTCCTGACTGAACACTCAACGGGTTACAAACTGCTGTAAGGACCCTCTCAGATTACTGAAGTGCTACCAGTTTTTCCCCACAGTGAACTTTTTGTTTAACTTAAACAGTACAGCTTGCAATTTCCTGAGTAACTAAATAAACAGAATAGAACAAATCGATAACGTAAAGCTACAGACTCCATCTTCAACTTGGTACCCGTAGGTACCTAGTGGCTATGATCAGATAATCTTAGATAAGTAATTAGATTTAGTAAGTCAGAATATTTAAATTTTATACCAAGTAAGGAATAAAAATGTAATCTGGAGGAGACCCACCTTTGCTGGTTTGGCTGTTGGGGTTGCCTCTGAACTGCTGAATGGGGAGCATACTATTCCTCAACACTGATTATGGGATTTCTCCTGAAAACTTAATTTTCAAGCTTTATTTTGGTTTTTAGTTTAGTTTAGTTCTTTTGTGGAGTTCTATGAGAAAAGTTAGGGGGTGACTAACCAATAGTTTCGGTCAAAATGTCGAAATCTGGACTTTTCTCAATAGATAATCTCAGTGCCATTTTAGAAAGACAGGGTGGCAATGCACAGGAAATATCCTTTATTTTTGGTGAAAAACAAAATATTTCAATTTTACACTTTCCTCCAGTAAAAGTGCCAGACTGCCAGAACCTGCTTAAAACTGAAATGTTTCCTTTTGAAAACCCCAGAGCCCGTTTTTCTCCTGGTTACTCTCCAAGATTTGTCGGGGCTGATAGCTGACATGACGCCGTGCTCCGCAGTGCAAGTTATGTAACGGGTTCTTATGGAGAGCGTGGAAAGTCTAAGCTGCCTCCCTGCCTCCTTTTGTTCTTCCCGTCGGCATGAGCTACCAGGCCACATGACTCGCCCCCAGTTCATTCTGATCGCAGAAAGCAGACACAATAAGCCAAACCCAGCAGCCGCTGAAGACGCTGTGGACGGCACAAATCCTGAGACAGACCAACACAAACCATACAGGCTGCTTTACTTTCCAGTATGATGAAGACCAGTGCAGCAGTGTTAGACAGAGAGAAACCACAGCAGGGGCCCCAACTAAAAAGCACAGTTTCATTGTTCTCATCCCTTTACACTGATGCTCCGTGTGTCAGGCGGAGACCCATGATTGACGCTGCATTTTTACTAACAGCTCCACCCAAACAAGCCTCCTCCACCCAAGAAACTGACTCACTGATCCATGGCCACCGAAACACACAAACAACACCTTGATGGCGCACAGCAGATTCATCTAGACCCATGCAGCGAGCTTGCCTGGCCGGGCCCCCGCACAGCACAGAGAGCTCGCCCGGCCCCACGCAGTGCAGTGCAGAGAGCTCGCCCGGCCCCAAGCAGTGCGGTGCAGAGAGCTCGCCCGGCCCCAAGCAGTGCGGTGCAGAGAGCTCGCCCGGCCCTAAGCAGTGCGGTGCAGAGAGCTCGCCCGGCCCCATGCAGTGCAGTGCAGAGAGCTCGCCCGGCCCTAAGCAGTGCGGTGCAGAGAGCTCGCCCGGCCCCATGCAGTGCGGTGCAGAGAGCTCGCCCGGCCCCAAGCAGTGCGGTGCAGAGAGCTCGCCCGGCCCCAAGCAGTGCGGTGCAGAGAGCTCGCCCGGCCCTAAGCAGTGCGGTGCAGAGAGCTCGCCCGGCCCCAAGCAGTGCATTGCAGAGAGCTCGCCCGGCCCCACGCAGTGCAGTGCAGAGAGCTCACCCGGCCCAGCCCCAGGCAACGTAGTGTGGAGAACGAGAACTTGCCCAACCCCACCCTACACAGCCTGGAGAGCTCGCCTGGCCCGACCCTGCGCAGTGTGGAGAGATCACCCAGCCCCGACCCCATAATGTCCTGGCAAAGTGAAATCGCACTGCACGCTCCAGGAGGAAATTTCATTAATGACACACCTTTTTTCTCCCCAGTGAAAGGGACCACATCATCCCGGTCCTTGTGCTCCATAGCTTCCTTCTCCAGGTATGACAGCAGCTTCTCTCTGTCGAAGGGACCCGTGGCAGATTTGGTGGTTTGGTCCTTCTGCCGCATGCCAGCTGGGAGCAAGGCATTCTGGGAAAGAGCAAATGCTAGATATATTATTTTCATGATATTTTTATCCTTCCATTATATGGCCTACTTTTGTACAGCATTTTTAATCAAACTCCCTCTATACCGAAATCTACCTGCTTGGGATCACACTAAATTGATCTTTCTGCAATCACATGCATATTACAGATCTTAATAAATAAAGATCCCTGTGTCTGCTAATAATTCAGCATGCAAGGTCTGCTGATCTTATTCTCAAGATTCAGAAGTTCCACTCCCACAGGTCCCAGTGGGGGGGCTCTCTGCCTCCTGGCACCTCCTGCGCCCTTCACTGCCTCCTAACCAGAATCAGCTCATTCACCCATCAGTCATCATCCAGCCTCCAGTCTCCTACCCCCTCCTCTCCCTTGCTCTCACCTCCGGGTCCATCTCCTCCAGAGCACATTCCAGTTGCTTTAGCTCCTCTTCGGAGAGCTTGTTGAGGATCTCATCCTCGTCGATCTGTCGGTACTTCTCCAAGTCCTTCTTGAATGGCAGTGCCATGACTACAGAGGTTGTCTGCCGGGAAAGAGGCCGTCTTGTGGTTCCACACCAGTCAGTCCCGCCTCTAAGACACTGAAAGAATTGCAGAAGATGCACAACATAATTAATACAAATATTCATTACAGCATCGTTCCACCAAATGGAACAGTTACAGATCTCCACTGCTACCGGCTCCCTGAAACCTGCAGGTATCCCTCATCTTTCTAAGGTACAGGTGACATACAAGTAGGACTTCATGAGAAGCATATTGTGACATCCAAAACTTAGTAATCTTTATAAATTCAGAATATCCTAATGTTTATTAAATGTCGGACTTTAAACTGCAAAAAAGTACCACCACATCACCAACATCTTTTTATCTTGTTTAACCACAACATCTCTTCTTTTAAAAGATGCTGTGGTTGCTAAGCTGCCCTTTCTTCACCACCACTTCAGTGCTTTTCACTTCAATGATCTACCAAAACAGTAGCATGTGGCTCCGCTAACCGAATTTAACATATACGGATACGTTGAATTTATACTGAGTACTAACTTTTGGGTGTTACAATGTGGCTCTCATTAATACTTTGGGCAAATTACTAATCTGCTGACCAAATTGCAGATATAAGTAAATGTCCATATAGTACCGAAAAGCCAATGTTTACGTCAGTCATCTGTAGCCCTAGTAATTATTGTGCATGTGCCACATAATTGCGATTATTTCATGAAGTGATATCATGCAGCCCTACATAAAAGTCAAGTCACCACATAACACTTTGTTTAATTGAACTGAACACGTCCATAGGCTTATTCTATCACATTCACAGATGTCAGCTCCCCAGATTGGTCTTGTCGTGCAGGAAAGACTAGTGCTTTGTTTAAAAGGACACGTCCATCCCGGAAAGCCGACGGACATGGAACGCTCTCACCAAAGAGACACAGTGCTTTTAGTTGCTTTTAAAATGGGGGAGGGGGCTGTCACAGTGTCTGGGCCCCCTGTATATGAAGATGCAGAGTTACAGAGTTTCCTTATCAGCATACCACCTGATGCAGGAAGATGAAAGCCACCCCCGGAACCAACAACCAAAGTACCTTCAACTCAAGCATACATGCTTTAAATTGCAAAAAAAAAAAAGCTGCAATCTGGGTGAATAAAGAAACCGGTTCAGCATGTTGCTCTCCCACGACGTATGACCTCATTTTTCCATATCTCCATGTGGAGCACAACAGATGTGTGCGTTCTCAAGACAAAAGCAGACCATCCCTGATCCACTGAGGCAGGGATCTCACGGAAGACGACGGACAGACTGCAGAGCGAACCCTGGGGAAGCCTGCAGCTTGAGGTGGAACCCAATAAGGCTGGTAATACAGCTGAACGCAGCTTGTCTGCATGCATTATTCACATTGAACGGACACTAAATCTCAACTCGCATTAAGGGAAATGGAATATTGCTGGGAAATGTCATCAGCATCAGAGAGCTGCGGTCAAAAAATTAAACAGAAGTGCAACTCCTTTAGAAATAGTTTATCATCACCAAGTGTAATGATTTTTTACTGATCTAGAATAAGTAATGGATAAAAAACAAGAAAATGGATTGATATCAGCAAATAATGCACAGATGGTGAATTCAGGACCCTAATTTCAAACCTGCTGTATTGACTCAGTGAACTATAAAAGAAATTCAGTGTTTCTATCCCAGTCCTGAGTCACCATTTACAAGCTGGTTTCCACTCACATCCATTAAGGAACAGGACTGCACACAATTACTGAATAATTACATAACCACAGTCCATTTTACAGCCATTCAAGCAAATAACCTTTAAGTTCTGGGAATTGTTTAATAAGAATACGACACCAGACAAGGTCATATGCGTATAAATGGGTAACTCCTAAGGACCAATTCATGACCTTTAACTTCCCTTCATTAAGCAATGTATGCAGTTAAATCAACAATAAAGCAAAGCAAATTACAGCCTAACCTTTTAAAAAGTGTCCTTAAATGTATTTCAAGAACGTTTAGATGATCAGCTATGTAAAAACTGACAAGAATTATGAACATGACCCACTATATAAATGGATCACTCCCCGCTTGTCAGATGAATTTAGACCAGCCTAATCTACTAGGCCTGCTCACGGGTCACATTTCATCTAAGTCCTTTGATACTCTTCATACTTGATAAATGGAATATTTATATTTTAAACATATTTAAGAATTTTCTACAAAGTTTCTGTTCTGAGGATTAACTGACATTATGTTTAGGTCTGGTGGTCATGTCATGCGATGCGACACTATCATTCTCCTTTGTAGGTGTCATGGTGTGTCCAGACTTTTGACTGGCATTGTACTTTGTACAAAACTGTTACAGTAAATATATATTTGAAGAAAAATATTTATGAATCCAAATGTCTGGTGAAGCCAAATGAAGTGCTTCTCTTCTGGGCTAAGATCAAGAACAGCCCCCACATCCAGAAACAGCATGACCTCCAGAAACTCAACGGATCGGGATCTCGATGGGAAAAATGGTGATGCTGAACCATGTCAGAAGGTAAGAAATCAAGCTGACTTTGGGCAAGAGGTTGAACAGAGTTCGGTTCTGTTGAGTATCTCATGCCATCGCACTCAGCCTGCCCCTCATTCATTTACCGGGCTTGGAGGTCAAACAAAAGACATCCAAGATGACAGAGAACTCAGCTGTAACATTTGGCTTCTAAGCAGAGTGATCTTTGTCTATCCCAAGTTCCAAGCTCGATCCCTATCTGAGATCTAAACATAGGACAGCATGAAAGTATGAGGAAACACTAGATTAAACACATGATTATATTAATGATAACAAAAGAAACTACAGTAAGTACATATACTAACTGGCAGTGTTGGACATTTCAGGGCCAGAAGCTACAAATCCAGACCAAGATTTTGTTTCTACCAAGCAGTTGAGCATAAAGAGTCACAGTTACACATTACTCTACTGATTGGGAGAGACAAAATCTTGGTCTAGATCTACAGCTTCTGGGCCTGAAGTGCTCAACACTGATAACTGAATGGTGTTAAGTGAGTTTCACATACATTAATCCTGTTAGCTGATTTTCCACAGGATTTCTCTGAAGCCCCCCCATAAAACACTCTCCTTGCATGCAACTGCAGAAATAACAACACTGCATGAGGTAATTCAGAACTCAGAGGGGGAAACAGGACAGTTATATTATCTGAAAAAAGACTGCAGTCTTTTAGTTTATATCTAGGTTTCATTTAAGTCCTCCAAAAACAACTGCAGAGAGAAGGTAGTTCATGATTCTCATCCTCACTGACTCTACAGCTTCTAGGATTTCTGGATTTTTTAAAAACAAGCATTAACACCTGGATTTACGGTGACTTCAGACCCCTACAGAATAAACTCCACCTTCTTCTAGTCACATGTTCTGGTAAACCTGGTCAGGTGGCCAATGAGTAATGCCACTGTGTCTGCAGTATTTACAAAGGCAGCGGTGCATTAACTTCCTTTAACTTGAGTTCTAGTCTCTATCTCGTGGCAATCGAGATGAAGAAATAGTTCCAACTGTTTAACGATGAGTCATGCAGGGCCCGCTTCCCCTTAAGTCTCCTAGAAGTTAGGTCAGAAGCACTACTCCCATGCAAGTCTTTACGAGCCATCACCAAAGCTCCTCTCCCAGCAACACAGACAACCTGGTCTTCCCTGGAAGAGAAGCTCTGAAGCTCAGCCCTGTGCTCGCAGTGGCACACAGAGCAGAACAAGACTGCAAAATGACATCTTCTGACAGATAATGCCATATTTACACACACAACGAATGCAATCACCAGATACATCATGCTAATGCAGTGGCAATGCACTGAATGTGTTTTTGTATAAACAGATACTCACCAGTTTAACCACAGCTCACCCCGAACTCAAGCCAAAACAATAGCTCTACTAATTGCAACAAGGATAACGTCAAACTACTGAAATCAAAACATTTCCTATTATACTTCTGGCATACCATTTACAGCTAGAAGTCATTTGTGTAATGAACATGGAATTTAAGGAATGATCAGACAATCATCAGCTTCATTAATCCACCCATGAAAAATATAATTATTCCATATAAATCGTGAAATACCTGTATTCTTTATTATAAAAATCAATTTATGAACTGGTATTTTGTATATAATAAAACAATATGATCTGGAAAAACAATAGCTAAAAAATAATCATGTTCAACTAATAAGATCACCATTCAACGCTTTGCAGACTTTTTTTTACCTTTAAACACGCGTTAACTTTGCGTATACAGTACTTCCAAACTTAACAGAATGTGGTTATCTGAGTCAAAGCTTGATGGTCTAGCAGAGAATGCATTAAATTACTATTACTTAAGCAAGCAACAAACCACATTTAGCCAATGAATGTCATATATCCAGACGATCGGGTTTTCTGGTCTGTGTCACGGGGAGGGATTGGCACATAGTTTACCACAACTTGCCCTTTCGTTTTGTTTTGGATATTTGTTGACAAACAATTATCGCGTTCACGCTTTATACGGCGCCAGGACCGGGTTCGCAAAAATGAAACTAAACGAGACAGAATGCGGCATGCGGTGAAGCTTGGTGAACACACACCCTAAAGAGCACCAGATCCACCATCAATGATAAATAAAAAATATATATGTTGGGAACACAGGTTTCTTAAGCAGGACACCGCCAAGGTATTTCCTACACCCGACTGGACATGCCGGTGTGTGTATACAATAATAATAACAATAATAATAATAATAATAATAATAATATGAAGAAAGCGGAATAGCAGTTGACGGCAATAACCAAAACGACACGTTAAGACATCAACTTCTGAAGGAAAGAGGCGCAGCGGGTGGTAGTTGTTAGGCAATAATTTATGGATGACAAATCATACGTTTCAACTTAGAGTGTTCTAAGCTGTTGACCTAGCTAAAGATCCACAAAACCGACCAGATGATTATCAAAAAAAAACTATTTATAGCTAGTTGTAGCTGGTAAAATTGAAGGTAAGGTACGGATTACGCTGACCAAAAATAAGAAATGTACGGTGACAGTTTTAGACACACCAAGCAGTGCTCTGTAGTGCAGTCATTATCTGCCGCCCATTGATTTCCTGATCCAACCCATTTACCATGACTTGAAGACTTTTAACCAGAAAACAATTCATAACATATCACTTCACTTCATAATTAAATGCATTAGCCAACCAAATTATCTGCATATGTCTGTCTATGTAAGACAACATGTAAAGTATATATCGAACTAGCTGTGGCAGTCTGTCTAAATTATTATAAAAACCCACAGGTAAAACAACTAGTAATTATTAGCAAATGTTTTATTTCTTACCAAATCGTAATGCGTCAAAGCGATATCAGGAGTTACCAGTGAGCGATTATACGTGTTTTCTGCTTTTGGTCGCAATAAGTATCAGAGTAATAGTAGAGCTGTATTTCCTACAGCTTCAGTCCCACACTGTCTCACCCCAAGGGCGGCAACACAGGAAGACAGATACTAGACAATACCACGTGTCACAGGTCGAATAGTATGACGACAAAATCCACCAATGGAAGTTGCCTGTCCCGCCTTCGACATTTTCAGCATCAATCAGCAACACTGAAAATGCAGGAAGTGGACTTCATTGTGCAAAGATTTATGGGATTTGTTGTTCCTAAGGAAATCACCGTAGCGTGTGGTTTAATATCTATTTATGGAGAGGTAATAAAACATCACTACAAATAAAATCTTGAATATGGAAACATCAGTACACTTTCGTATAAATGTCAAAAACATCCAAAACTTGATTGTTTTTGCTAACTTATTATATAGATATATTTACTTAGAAAAATTATAATGGGTAAATTAGTAACCACTTACAGAAAGATTTAATAAAATCACGTTTCTGTTTTTTGCAGGAAAGCTGTTAGGATGTAATCCAAGGCAGATCAGTTCTCCAAAATGCCGGAATATATGTGTTTTAGTAACAAGTTGGTAACATGTTTCCTTCAGTATAGAGCATTTGATTAACTAAAATTTAATTGTATAAAAAGATTAAAGTAGCTTTTTTTTTGCTTAGCTAACAGTTAATCAAGACACTATATTAAAACTGAGTAAAAAGGACTAAAAAGGTGGCTAACAGTGACTTAAGTATCAACTTTCCAACAAGGTTAATTACATTCCGTGTATCCACAGTAAAAGACTTAATGTTGCACAAACATTCAATCCCAAATACAGGCTAATAAGTCTGCTCCTCTTACTGCCTTATCATATGAAGCAGCTTCTCCATCTCATGCCATTTCATATACAAACAGCTCCAAGAACAACAAAAGAATGATCTCCTGTCTCTTTCACTTTTCACGTCTCATCACTTGAACCGGCTCCTGATCTTATGCAGTTCTTGCATCTTATACTGCAGTGTAAACAGTGCCAGGCTCAACACTACCAAGAACAAAATATTGACCAGTACTAAGCACTACTAAAACAAAAAAAGTGTACTAACTATACACAGCCCAGTAGAATCACGAATTTCATGTCTCTCTCAGAAAAACTCTGCAGTGATTCTTCTAGATGTTTCCATCACTTGACAGCTCAAACATCATCTTAAACAGTGCCCTGTGTACCATGGCTAACATATGGCTCTTTAAATCCCCGTGGTAACGCAAACTCAGCTGGCTGAAGAATCAAAACTCCTTTATGCAGCTTGAGTTGCTAGGTGAACTCAAGAGACTAAGCAGACACTTTCCTAAAAACAGGGATGCTATTCTCCAAGCAGACATTTCAGCAGTTACAGGGTCTCATTGAGTTTCAATTCACTTTGGTTGCTGAATTTCTAAATGAGTCAAAAAACAAAAGCAGTCATAATGGTTCCATTTCCATGTCACTAAAAGACCTCCACATGAATGTATTGTGTTAGAAGGTTTTATTCCAGTTATAGAGGCTTGACTGTAAGAAAGCAACAAAAAATTAAATCATGACCATAATATGCCTTTGATGATGGTCCAGATCATTCACAATACTCACTGAATGGTGCCAGGAAGATACACTGAAGATGCACTGATGTACAAAAGGCTAATAATGAAGCTCTTGAGTAACAAAAAAGTGTTGGAAGGATTTTTAAAAATGAACATATTTCAATCTTAATTAGCCAGTTGCAATAAACTAATTGGTTCTGCATAAACAAGCTATAACAATGAAAAATCAGTGGATCAATGAAAAAAGTGTGTGCACTAAAAAGTCAGCCATATAACCGGGGGGGAAAATGCCAAAAAACGAAAATTCAGGTCACCTTGCTTTATAAAGTGACTCTTTTGTCCTTTGGTGGCAGCTTAGAGAACTTGGAGCATGACAGCACCTTCCGTCTGTCCCTAACCGGGGACCCTACAAGGACAAACTAAGGGAAAGGGTCTTACTTTTAATTGTGAGGCTTTTGGTTTAAATGGTTTCCTGCACAAGGTGCCTTGTTCACCTCCAAGAAAGGAGCCATGCTTCCTTAAGCAAGTACCAGAATTAACCAGAATTGCTTGAGGAAAACCTGACCAGGCATTCACATAGGTAGCCTGCTAATTTATCATGCATAAAGTATGAAAATGTTTCCAGAATGAGCACTGTTTGGTGAAGGCTTCCTTCTGTATTGTGCACAATGCTGCCAAGGTTCTTCACAACAGGCTCCTTCTCAGACAGGACGATGGAGTCCAGAAAGTCGCCAATTGTACTAAAGTGGACAATGAGCTTCTCAAAATGGTGTCTATTATGTTACTGGGTTACATCATTGACCGGGATGAATTTGAGTTGATCCCGGATGAATCCAGCATCAGCCAGTTATCTTTTTGTGAGCCCTGGCTTCTCAAAAGCCCACTGTATGATACCATTTGAATAGTCTATAGATTAAAATCAAAACTGATCATTTAAAACTAAAAGACAATCAGAGCTCTGACATAGAAATGATAAAAAAAATATATATATTTTTGCCAAGGGGCTGCTGAAATCATGCTGACAATGCTCTAGGGTGCTCTAGATTAGAAAGATCGACATCAGACTTTGCAGGAGGCTAATACTTACCGACACTTGTGAGAAGAACAAACTCAAGGTACTGTGTACTCAGTAAAATGGTATTCCCCGAGTCTCTGCTCTAGGAGCCTCTGGAAACTGGGAGTACTATGTTATGTGAAAGGCTTGCAATGAGAAAAACAAGCCATCTCCTCCCAAGAACCACCTGTTTGGCCTGCTGGTTCTGGGCAGAACATGTCACCAAGTGAAAAAATAATGTAAATAGTCTTCAGTGAGAAGAATGATGACTGTGCTTTTTCCTTAGAGATCCCTATCAAGAGGTCACAGTCTTGCATGTTTGGGATTAAAATACACAGGTTGACTTTTTCCAATGGTCTTACATTTTAGATAATCGAGTGCAGGGCTGTTCCAAAATGTGCAGTGATGATGACTAGTGCAGGACAGACCCCCAGGACAGACTGTTTGCTGCCAAACTCAGCTGACAGCTGACTTTCAATAGGATGCTACAGGATAAACTGAAAGCAAGAGAGTGTCTGGCAAAGACGTGAGGAACCATGCAATTTCACGGGGAAGGACAATGCGGCTGAACATGATACCGTTCTGTAATTGGATGATCCCAAAGCCCAGGGGTGATCTAAAGATCAGTACAGGGCTAACAAACAGCCACTTGTTCAGTAGACTATCTTCACCCATCACAGCCTAATTTTCATTTAGTGGGTGATTGCTGATAAATAAACATGCGGTTTCATAGGAATTAATAGGAATTGTCACATTTTGTGGGGGTGTAAATCATTGGCCCTAAGGGGATTTGATTTTGATTATTTAGGGAACAAATCAATGTTTGGAAAATCTAAAGGAAATTTCTACCATGAGTTGTTTCAATTTATCAATTATTTTCATAACCCAATTTCAAACCTTTTTAATGTGACTGAAAAAAGATCAAGCGGCTATGTAAAAATTACACACTATTTTTGGACTACGACGAAAGTAGAATTTCAGAACATAATTTTAATTGTTACATAAGAACATAAGAAATTTACAAACGAGAGGAGGCCATTAGGCCCATCAAGCTCGTTTGGGGAGAACTTAATAGCTCA
>JAODUD010000008.1:7959950-7973124 GCA_026784285.1 Stomatorhinus walkeri
CTTCTATCCCCTTTTTTGAATATGGGCGTGATATTAGCATGCTTCCAATCCGAAGGTACCACACCAGCAGATAACGAGTGTGAATACTTAAAAAAGGCCAACTACAAACACACACATAAAGGAAGCCTGACTTGACTGGCTTTCATTTAGGACAATACCATCAATACCGGTCAATGCCCAGTACCATCAATATGGATAAGTGACTAACACCTGAGCCATTTGCTGAGCAGAGATTGTCCAGATTTAATAACGAACAAGAAACACGGTGCAGGCTGGCATTTTGAGATCATTTATAAATGGTGAACACGCCAGTGAAATCTCTCATTCTCATCACTCCCATGCTAGCGGCAGCTTGCTGCAGTAGCTCCAGTCTCTTGTCTACTCACTGTATAAGATGTGCTTTTTAAACACTTTGCTGAACAAACCGATAAAGAAGGCCGGCTCTGTGCTGGTGACTGCTCTGGAGCCCCTAGAGCTGCTTGCGGAGAGAAAGATGTTGCACAAGCTGCCCAGCATCATGGACAATACTATGCGGCACTTACCCAATCTACTGGACAGCCAACAGAGTGTCTTCAATCAGAGACTTCTTCAGTTCCGCTAATAAAGGTCACACAGGAGGTCATTCCTGCCCAAGGCAGTAACCATCTATAACCACTCTTCACTGTGCTGGAAGAGGAGTCTCCAATGTACATTTACATTTATTTTGCACACTAAGGTATTTTTGCACATTTACTGTATTTGTACATACATATTTTTGTAATTTGTAATTTGGTGTTTTGTCTACTGTTATGCCAACCTTGTGTCTGTGTGTTCCTGTCATTTATGTAAATGGCTACTACAACACAAATATTTACCCTTGAGGATAAATGAAGTAACCTGAATCTGGGTCTTGCCTGATACAGATGTTGAATGATATATTGTGCGTCTCAAAGGCTAACATTGCTTTTTTGCTTAGCTATTTAGCTACCTCAGAATCTTGACCATCACTACTATAGCTAGCAAGAACGACTTTTTTGCACTACAAAAGAGGGACGTTTCCCAAAAGCATTATTGAACAAAGACTATCTTAACAAATACAGAGAGCGCTCTCTGCTACAAAACAGGGTCAAGCTGCCCAAAGTGTCCTGGCACAAAGACCATCAGGTAGTGCGTCCTTTTTCAATATTAATGAGCCGTCCCCTGCTATCCTATGTTTTGGAAATCCATGGGCTCACACTGCTACTTTGCATGTTTACCTGCAGAAAGTGAACACAACAGCATGCGACCCAGAAGTTGGGTTATCTTTCAGGAGGATTTTGCCCCCAAAATTGATTACAGGCGATTCTTATGTTATAGATCAATGCAGCTAAATCTCCAACTTGATAATTACTTCATCATGATCTTTACACCCCTAAATTTTGGAGATCTTGAGGTATGAATCTGCTATCTCTCATTCATTTGAACTGAAATGCATGGCTTTCTCCTTGAAAATGACATTGCCAGTTCAATTCCATTTATTTAAGTAGGACAGGTTATCCTGCTCTGAGAAAGGCAGCTATCATTGTCTGTGATAACAGTACACCCATCACTGCTGGTGAATGCTAATACCAGTCAGAGGGAGTAAGACTAGCTATGGACACAAGAGACTCACTCGTTTAGTCATTGGGGGTAGACGACACCCTGGACCTTCGGGACAGGCTGTCGGGAGACACAAGCAAAGCTGTCAATCATATGACCCAGGAAGTACAATGGGTTATTCAAAGTAAAGGGGGAAAGAGAACAACAACAGGGAAAGGTCAATATTGATGTTGATAAGAGACCACTACTCCATTACTCCTCTGCAGCCGGGCAGCTTCACATATAGTGTGAAGGTGGATGGCACGGTGACCTCACACCTGCATGGTTTTGGAATCAGATCCCATCTGGTGTGGGATCTGCATGTTCTCCTTATCTTGCAGGTTTTCTCCTGTAGTTCTAGGGTGTATTCCAGCCATCCATCCTGTGCTGTCTGTCACTGTCCCCAAGCCTCCCAGGACCCTATCCAAGATAAGCAGTTAGAAGACAGATGGAATATATCGCGACAAAAAGAGCTGAAAAAAAATTTGCAATCCATATTTTTACTAGATGTAATGAAAAGAGGAAATTCATTGGCATATATAATACATATTTATTCAACAATATTCAAATCTTTCTTAAGATAATTTTATTCAGCTGTTTTCTGTCGACTATTCATGGTTCAATTTCAGAAAGTTGGGCGATTTTGGCGGGTTTTTGTTTTACGTCGACAGAGAGAACTGTACGAAAAAAAATTCAATTAGCAAAAATTTCAATGCCAACTCGATTGTTTACAAGTAAAAATTTGGGAAGAAAATTTTCATCATAGCAAGCTGAAATTTGTTGTGTTTGAGTTTTTCTGAAAAAATTTGCTTAATTAGTCAATTTTCTGACCTAATTGGGCAAATGAATAGCATAACTCAGTTTATTCTTGGAATTAAAATTTATTCCTGGGATTAATTTAATTTTGGGATTAAATTAATCAAAGGGTTAAAACATGAATTAATTGATTACCACTAATTAAACAATTTAGTGGCAAATCTGTTAATTGATTCATGCATTGTCATCAACTTTACATCAGCGTGCAAAATTTCAGCTCGATCAGACAACAGGAAGTGAGTGAAAAATCGATTACAAAATTCCACCCAGACAGACAGATAAGTGAAGTGTATATAAGGGTGGTAAAATGTAAAGGTTGCTAAAAGTAGCTTAACATATGAAAAAATGCAAAGAAATTAAATTTGTATTATCAAAATCCTGGTAAATTAATGCAGTCCGTTTGATCAAAGTAAAATCACCAGCTCTGTTCCATTCAAACGCATTCCTGCTTTTCATTACACATAACACTGTTTGAAGAAGGAACTTCGCGACCAAATGATTCATCACCACACAGAAATGGGGAAAGTTGACAAAGATATCTGGGCGTATAATGAACAGCTATCAGTGGGGCAATTAGAAAACTGTAAGATTGACTTTGCAGACTTTGTAAAAATAAATTCAGGTCAAATCTCTGCTGGAAATGGACAACATGCAAAGATATGCAGTATCAGGATGTAAGAGGAACAACATGCTCTTCCTTCTTCTATCAGCAGAACATACCTTCACATAAAGCTGGCATGAAGGTTTGAATGGCTATGGAGCAAATGGAAGGTTCCACCCTGCAGGACATGGTAGAGGCCATTTAGAAGGTCCCTGGTCATCATCAGTCTCATCCATCCAAGTACAAGGACAGCCCAAACTACAGGGCTGGTACGACACAGTCCTGGTAATCATCACCGATTGGCTGGTCCTGCTCTACATCTGAATGACTTTTAAGAACTGTTCACTCTTTGTGCAGTAATACAACTGTTGATGTTGATGAGAAAAAGAATTAAATAGCAAAATCTGGATGTAGGAAATTTTGTAATCATCATCTAACTTTATTTTCTCCTAATGTTTTACTTGTTTTTATTGTGGTTTTTGCTGAATATTTCTTCCATTCCTTTATAGTGTTCCCTGCCATATACATATATTAAACAAATATTCCAAGAAGGCTAATTACATTCTTTAAAAGTTAGAGATAAAGATGAAGATACAAAGGAGCAGGATGGTGTGCGGTGGTTAGCACTGTTACCTCTCACTTCTGGGGCCTGGGTTCGAGTCTCTGCCTGCATTCCATGTATGTGGAGCTCATATGAGCTCCCTGTCTTATCACGGGGTTTTCTCCAGGTACTCTGACTTAAAGCTAATTCCACACAATCCCAAGACAGAGCAATAACCACAAAGCTAAGAGGTTCGGAAAAATGCCAGTAGTATTAACATGAATGGTTGTTTTAGCTTCGATCAACATTTTTATCATAAGACCCCCCAGTTATGAGGACGCATTTTGCATTATCTGTAACATAACATTTTGAGCCCAGCTGTTACCATTTAATGGGCTTGCAAAAAAAGTTATCCTGGCTGACACCAGGATGTAAAAATAACTCAGAATGAATCACAAAGGATCACATCAGCTGCTTCCTGATTGAAACCAGTCTTCATTTTCTTCTCCGGCAATTTCAAAAAGCACCCCTGCATTTTACCTAAAATCTTGTTTTTCTAGTTGCCTAGTAAACAAACATTTAAAGAAATTGGCTAGGCCTGCTTTGCATGACAACATGCGGCAATGTATCAGTGTAAATGGGCTCATGTGTACAGAAACAGCTCAAGCAACACCACAATACTCAGCATCACAATGAGCTTTTAGGGTGGTAAATTAGCCTATTAAATGCAACGAGAAACCAAAAGGCATGGGATGCTAGAGATACAATTAATTGCAATCATCAAAACTGATTTTTTTTCCCTGTCAGTTGCCAGAAAAAAATAACACGACCAAAGCCAGCTGGGAAAAGCCTCTTCTGGTCACGTGGTTGACAGATGATGTCACTGCATGGCTAAAAGAAAACCGGCTTCGCATTAAAGAGTATAAAGGTCATTAATTTGACAGCTGCAGAAGTTATGTAAAGAGGTGTGATCTCAAGTAATGTAACCACCAAAGGAAACCACCAAACCCATAGGTCAGCTTGGGGGCAAAGTAATTATGTAACAAAGGGGCAAAGTAATTATGTATACGCAGTACCATGTGTACTGGGGTTGTGCAAAAAACATCTCCCATTCTGACACTTGAATACCTACAAACAACCATGGAAATGAAGAGATGCACATTTTCATACCGTCTTCTTCTGCCCTAGCAGGCTCCAGACTTTGTCTACACCTGCCTGGGGAAGGACATCAACTTGCAATCGCTGCCAGAGATTGTGCATTTTCTGAGAGCTTCCGAGAAACACACAATGCATCAATCCTTGAGTTATCTTTATACGTGTGCGCGTGTGTGTTTGTGTCTGTGTGGATTAGGTATATATTATATCGTGGGGACCAAATGTCCCCCACAATGTGATAAAAACCTGTTATTTTTATTTTGTGGGGACTATTTTTCAAGTCCCCACGAAGAATGTGAATGCAATCGAAAAACTAAAAATGCCACAATTCTCGTATTTGGTTTGGTTACCTATGGGTAGAGGTTGTCATGTTAGGATTAGAGTCTTCCCCAAAGAAATGAAAGGAAGGTCCACACAAAAATATAATTACATACCTCTGTAAGTGTGTTTGTGTGTTTGTGTGTGTGTGTGTGTGTGTCGTGATGGACTGCCATCCCATCCAGGGGACACCCCTGTGATAAGCTTCAAGGCTCTGCCCCCTCCCTGGTAGCCAGAACAAGCAGACTGATGATGGATGGAGCGCTGCCTCATACAACGCAAACGTTAAAACAACAGTAATACAAAGTATGTCTTCAAATGCAAAGGAAACCCAGTCGGTGTGCGAGTCTGTCGTTGATGACTATCTGCTAGCAGGCTAGACAACGAGCCCACAAACAAACACCTGCATTTCCTCCTTGTTCTTTTAGACACACAACCCTGTTAAATTTTATTTGAAACCTACATACACGTCTATTTTACTGAGTCACTGCATGCCAAATGTACGGCCAAGTACACAGATAAGAGCATTCAGATAAAGAAATTATATATTAGCTTTCAAACAGTGTGAAACAGAGCAGCCCAAGCTGGGCCATGCACCCATAGCACCAGGTCTCCTTTCCACTGGCCCCTGAGACCTTTCTGCTCACTGCAGAAAACTGGTAACCAGTAGGACATGAAGTTGCTGACTGGATAGGCATTTCCTGGGTGAGGTGCATGAAAGACACACTAAAGTACACAGGACTAAGAACCCAGCAACAAGAACCAGGTGCCCGAAAGCAGGTCGTGGGGCAGAAGCAATGGCAGAATAATCATGGCAAACCTAAGAATGAGTCACCAGACGCAGGGCAGTCAACTCTCATGCATCTGGTGTGACAATCTCATTTCCAGACTCTAAAGCTCATGCAAAAAATCTATTATTCCATTATAAACCTAACATTAGCTACATTAAAAGCGTTGGGGTAGTTTTCAAACCCTACATACTACTTACAAGGTAATACTGCTACATACATGTAAATGCGTTTGCATGCATGTGTAGATTTGTCTCTAACTGAAAATCTCATGCCAGCCAGCTGTCAACCCTGCAGTTGCCCAGCCCAGCAACTGTGGGACTGCGGCTAATCGAGACCATGAAACCAGGAATAAGATACCAGCTATAACCAGGACCATAAACTCAAGACACACCGGTCAACCAGAACCATGGGCCTGGAAACACGAAGCCAGTACCAACAGACTCAAACCAGTGGCCATTCTGGTAATCCTAACAAAAAATAATAACAAGCAAGTTTCTGAATCAAATACAGCTCTGAGCCCCAAGCTCTAAGTGGAAATGGCCATTGTTCTGTTTATATAAGATTCATATCTATCACTAAATGTCGTGGATATGCTGTAAAGCATTCTTTCATATTAGATTAGATTTATTTATTGTCATTTTAGTTGTACTTGAAAAAGCAAAATGCTGTTCCTCCATAGTGAACAGAACCACAATAAATAAAACAGACAAATATCACAATGACAAGTAAGGTATAAAATATAACAAAATATAGAGCTGACTAAATATATTTAGTATTCCATATATTTAGAATCAGAATCAGGTTTTATTGATCAAGTATGCTCACACATTCAAGGATTTCTATATTTACACAATGTAATTTCAAATCGCTCTCTAATCTGTTAAATAATGCATGATAAAATGCGTTTAAAACTGTTTTTTCACTATTTTCTAATTCATCTGCAGTTCTTCCCCTCTCATCCATCTTATGTACCTAAAACACTGGCGCCACCCAATGGCTTTAGCTTGTCATTTTCTGATTTTGTCACAAACCGGAAATAATATCTCCGAAGCTGCGATCACTTCCTTTAGGCCGAAGCACGGGTTGGGGAATCATAGAAAATGGCGGATATGGATGAATTGTTCGGAAGTGATGGAGACAGTGAAAATGAACAGCGAGGTTTGTTCTACTTTTGCTCATGCCAGTATAATATGGTGTTCGGTAATACTGTTTTATGAACGAGTCTTTTCTTTAAAGGAAAGATCTTGGATTTATGGAAAATAAACGTGCCTCGGTACGTGTATACCTATCAGTTCTGAAGCGTTAATTGTTTTTAAAGGCATGCGCCTGTTTTATGGCCGATGTTATTCTAAATTTATTCTAAATTCCGTCGTTTTTGGGTTTTTACTGTTAACGTGTTACTGCTGTCGTTCGGCGATCGAACTACGCATAAGTTACCGAGTAGAGCCTTCGACCAAAGCAGATTGAAGACGTTTTGATAAGACCGAATGGGACATCCTGAACGTGACCAAAACTTGCACTTCTGTATGTGCCGTGCCCAGCTCCAAAGTGTATATTAGGGTGTTGAGCTCAGCGGCTCGTTGGGGCATGGATATCCTAATACTTGACAGGGGCGCTTGAGTATGTACAATTTGGCCGGAGGTCCGCCCCAGGTTAAGGTACGTCTGGATCATCACGAAAGGCAGGAAGCTTAATTCTCAATGCCGTTTGTCCCTCTGTGCGAGATAGTGTTAGATCTAGACCTGTGCATGGTAATGATGCATACACGCAACAAATGTTGGCACACTGCAATACACCTATTATTTTATGATACTGCAAAATTTCTGCTTTTGTGGATTGTCACTGAGTCTTTGTAAACTGCAGAGTCTGGATCTGGCTCTGACTCAGAGCAGGAGAGGCTGAGGTCTGCTAGTAATGGATCAAGGAGTGAGAGCGAACGAGACCAGGATGATGAGGACGAGGATGACGATGAGGGCCAAGATGGTGGGAACCCCAGCAACAAGGAGCTGTTTGGGGATGACAGCGAAGACGACCGCGGGAGCATTCGCAGCGGCAGCGACAATCACTCTGAGAGGTCGGACAACCAGTCAGAGGCGAGCATGCACTCGGAGCAGTCGGACGCCGAGCAGCACAGCGGCTCGGAGGGTCAGGAGGAGGATGAGGGTGGTCACCATTCAGATGTAGGCAGCCCTCAGTCGGGTGTAGAGAGTCACCATTCCGATGTCGGCAGCCCAAGGTCAGAAGGTGGCAGCCCCCGCTCGGAGGTGGGCAGCCCCCACACTCCCCACTCAGAGGCAGGCAGCATGCACTCAGAAGACAGGACACCCCGCTCCGGCCAGGGAACCCCCCACACAGATGGGGAGGCCTCGGGGAAAGAGGCACAATCAGAGGATGAGAAGTGGGGAGGAGGGGCCAAGAGTGACCAATCAGATGAGGAGGAAGACAAGCCCCAGCACTCAGACGAAGAGCAGGGACACAAATCAGGTAGCTCCCTGATCTGGTAAACCTTGATCTTACCATGTCACACCCAGCAGCATTTTTTAGGGTGTTGCTCCAAAACCGGTGATGGGACCCACAATGTACTAGTGCTCGGTGAGAGTACTATAAGATGACAGTTTACGATCACTGGTAAGCATCATGCTACATTGTGACTGTCAGATGTGTCTCACTGGTATGTTTATTCACGGCACAGGTTCTGCTAAAGGTAGTGACAGCGAGGATGATTTTATCAGACAGAAGCAGAAAAAAGCACCTTCAGACTCTGACTCGGACAGTGACATTGGAATGCACAAAGGTAAGGCGGAGGGTGGGAAGGCCACGGCTTGTGTATGTGGCTGCATTTATACAGCACGGAAAAGGCCAGGAGTGTGTGATTCTCCCCTCACCCTCTGCAGACAAAAAGCCGGTTGCAGATGACCTCTTCGGGGAGGCGGACGACATCTCATCGGACAGCGACGCTGAGAAGCCACCAACTCCAGGACAGCCACTGGTTAGTGACTTGGTTTGCAGAATTCTGGGAATTTTCCTGTTCATTCCAACAATTCCTCAATATTTCCAGACCTCCCCACCTTAACTGGGGAATTCTGCTCCTTTGCAACTGTATTAGTTATACCGACCTGGAAGGAAAAGTGCAGAACTCCTCCACTGTGGAGTGTTATGGTTGGGCTGATTTCTCGCAGGATAATGAAGACGGCATGGAGACAGAACAGCAAGAGGAGGAGCCTGTCCCGGAGACCAGGATCGAGGTGGAGATCCCCAAGGTCAACACAGACCTGGGCAGCGACCTCTACTTTGTCAAACTGCCTAACTTTCTGAGTGTGGAGCCCAGGTAAGGCAGACCCTCCCTGCAGGGGATTCCCAAAGCACAGCCGGGTCCTTCCCACTCTGACCCTCTGTCGGCCCGGCAGGCCATTTGACCCGCAGTACTACGAGGATGAGTTTGAGGACGAGGAAATGCTGGATGAAGAAGGACGGACAAGGCTGAAGCTCAAGGTGGGTAGATGTGACCATCGTGGGGGCCCCGGGTGGGTAGTGCGGTTCTCGTATGGGACGTGTTGGCGGCTGCTCTGCACACACGCGATCAAAATGGAACCCATCCCCCCCCCCTGGCCTTCGCAGGTCGAAAATACGATCCGGTGGCGGACGCGGCGAGACGAGGAGGGCAACGACATCCGTGAGAGCAATGCGCGCATCGTCAAGTGGTCCGATGGCAGGTCGGTCCCCACACCTGGATGGGGGGTGGTGTATTATGGGGCAAAATGATGATGTTCTGCCCCCCCCCCCTCCCTCCCTCCCCTCCACAGCATGTCTCTACACCTTGGTAATGAGGTGTTTGATGTGTACAAGGCCCCCCTCCAGGGAGACCACAACCACCTTTTCATCCGGCAGGGAACAGGGCTGCAGGGGCAGGCGGTGTTCAAGACCAAGCTGACATTCAGGTGTGTGCCATTCGCTGCAACATGATGAACCAATGCATGCAGAGATGTGAAGTTTTAGGGTTTACAGGCTTCACAGAAATGCCTCTTCCCGTTTCCACTTTAAACAAGTATTGTGTGTTGTCTATAATGGTGGGGGCTTTTAAAATGAACTGAAACTAACTGTTCCTTCTGTCTTGCTGCACGGGTGTGAATCACCAGCCATTGAGGAGTGTTTACTCGCGTTTCTAACTGCCAGCCATTACAGGCACATGGCCCCACGTTTTCTAACTGGCTTATTCCTCTCTATGACCTGACCCCCCAGTCCTGGTTAACCTTTCTGACTGGTTTACTGCACTCTCTGGCTCTGCCCCAGGCCTCACTCCACAGACAGCGCCACCCACAGGAAGATGACCCTGTCCTTGGCAGACCGCTGCTCCAAGACGCAGAAAATCCGCATCCTGCCCATGGCGGGTCGTGACCCTGAGTCCCAGCGAAACGAGATGATCAAGGTACCGCCGGGCCAGTGCCTGTGCTCCCAGATTAGCTGTTTCTGGGCGTGGATGGCAACATGTCTACGGATAGTGGTTGGACAGTACTGTGTGTACGTCCCATTTAATGAGACGCAAATAAAACGCAAGTGCTCACAAACCGTATATAACTGCAGCTTTCACTTTTGTTGAAGGGGGCAGCCATCTTGAATTCTGTGGTCAGGGTTCCTCTGACTTTCCGGGTTGGAATTCTGACTTGGCATTCCAGCCAAGATTTCCAAGTAGGAAATTCCAGGACTTGGAAATTCCAACTTGAGCTCAAATGAAATGCAACATTAGGTCACATTTGATGCTTGAGGAATGCCTGGCTCAGGCCTATAGACACACTAGTGATGTCAGTTCCTTTGTTTTGATCTCAGCTGGGCGTCAGGATGGAATCAATATCAGATTGAGGGTGGGGGGGCATCCCTGCTGGGGTTAAGTCTGTGGGGGGGGGGGCTGGCTTTTGTAAGTTTCTGACAAACAGTAGCCTGGTCATCTTTTACACACCTGACTTTGCTCATGCGAGTCCACCATCTCCGGGCGGGGGTGGAGCGGTACTTACCTGCAAGGTCATGTGACTCCTCCATGTCCCAGTCTTGATGCCCTGCTCCCTATCCCACCGCAGAAAGAGGAGGAGCGGCTGCGAGCCTCCATCCGCCGCGAGTCGCAGCAGCGCCGCATGCGGGAGAAGCAGCACCAGCGCGGCTTGAGTGCCGGATACTTGGAGCCCGACCGCTATGAGGAGGAAGAGGAGGGTGAGGAGTCCATCAGCCTGGCAGCCATCAAGAGCAAGTACAAGGGTGCAGGAGGGCTGCGAGGTACACAGGCTCCTCCCTGTCTGGCCGCCGCTGCGGAAACCTTGTAAGGTCTCCTTAGAATGGCCGCTCACTGTCACCCACCCCCCTCCCCCCGACCCGACAGAGGAGCGGGCCAGGATCTACTCCTCAGACAGCGATGAGGGTTCCGACGACGACAAGGCTCAGCGGCTGATGAAGGCCAAGAAGCTGGACAGTGATGAGGTGGGTCTTCGGAGTGCTGCTTCTTGACAGTAGTGTGATGTCATTGCGCTGGCAGGGAGGGCTGCAGTCAGGGGTAAATCCGGTGGGGTGCACTCACTCACTCCCGGTGCTCCTCTGTCAGAAACCTGCAAAGGATAAGGGCCTTTCCTTATATCACAGCAATAGCCGGGCATTAAAAGCAGTGTTCCAGCTGAGGCGCACTAAGTATGACAAACTGAGGGAAATGCAATGATTGTTACTCAGACTTTTAATCATTGTACTTTACTGCATTCCTGAAATCTTTTCATAAACAGATTTTGTTAAATGGGGCACTTGTTATTCTAAGCTATATAAGATATAGATATAAGAGATTTGTACTATAGTGCAAAAGTTTTTGAGTAGTGTTGACAGTTTACCAACAGGTGGCACTGTTTCCAGCACTTTCATTCATGGAGAAATTTTGATGGTTTATCCATCCACTTTTTTAAGTTTTCCTTTTCTGCTTTATGCCTGAGCTGATTTTGCTAGTAAGGAAGGCCAGCTGTTTATGGGTCAGTTACATGTTTCAGGAAGGAGAACACTCCGGAAAGCGGAAGGCTGATGACGACGAGGAAACGTCCACCAAAAAGGCCAAGAAGTATGTCATTAGCGACGAAGAGGAGGAAGACGAGTGAATTTTGCCTGGTTCAGTCCTTTGTCAGTAATCATTTTCTGTTATATAAGGTATCTGTCAGTTGGTTTTTTTAGTTTGTTTTTCTGTACAGCTGAGGTAGATAATAAATGAATCAGACTTTGCTAACAGCTGACGAATACTTTGACATTTCCTACAGCTGGGATATAGATATGCTGAGAAAAAAGTGACTCCTCACCTGTGACATGAATCTAATTATTAGTAGTGTTGTTGTTTTTTTAAAGTGTGAGAACAGGTCTTAAGCTCACCCCTCAGCACACAACCACACAGTCACAGTCACACCCACAGTCAATAACAGGAGCATTATAACGCTGGCTGAGGCCTGTTTTTTTTGCTACCCCATTACAGCTTTCGGCTGAGGTGTGAAGCCCAGCTTTAGGGCTGACACCCGAGCACCCGTTGGGGTTAAGAGATGCACTCTAAATGACCCCCGCAGAGGGGATTACCGGGAGCCCTGGTTACGGCCCCAATCCGTGAGCCGCGCTGACGTACTACGGGATTTCAGCAGAACACAGGGGCTTATGTCCGCGTTTTTTTGGTCAAGCCCCCAGCCCGGAGGGAGTCCGGAGGGTCACCTCGCTTTGCGGCTCTGCCGCAGCCAGATGGAGCTGGTTCCAGGCTGGCCTGGAGCACAGCAAGGGGGAGGAACATGTACCAGAGTAATTAAGAAGTTACATAAAATGGCAGAGTTCTGATTGGATGGTGGCTTTGCTGTATATCCTCAGAATACTTCAGTATGAGTTGTGGACAGAAAGCTCTTCTCAGGCATACTGATGACGGAAAGGCCAAATTAATAAGGCTGAGAGAACATTCTCAGGAAAGTAAGGGTTTTTAAAATTAATTACCAACACCCATTTTCAGGAGGTGATTAAGGCCTGATTTGTATTGTTTTGACTCTACATGCAACATGTCAGCTGTTAACCTGTGGCTGAAGCACAAGTGAGATGAGGGATTCTGACGCAGAACTTAAAGGGTGCATTCCGTGTGACACGACACGATCTGCTTGGCTAAAAGATCCTTTAACAATCCTTTAACAATCATAACGTCGATCATTTCCACTGTGGCTTTCTCTTATGGTGAGGTTAGTGCCATCGGCAGGCCAGGAGGTGGCGCCAGGAGGAGGCGACGACATGCTTTGCCATATGGTTATGCAATGGCGTGATGAGGAGGACGGGCAGGGCTGGCAGGACAGGACATGGGGGGGGGGGGGGGGGGGTGCT
>JAODUD010000008.1:7980122-8001998 GCA_026784285.1 Stomatorhinus walkeri
TTGGAGCCGGGGAATGATGATGAGGGAGGGAGCACCGGATAACCTAAAAACGGGTCCGAACTTACGGCACGTAACACTATTGCTATAGTGCTGCTCGTACCACTAAGTATTTAGGAATATCTGAATAGAATCATCTTTAAATTAACACCAGCTAGTTACATACAGAGCAAATTATTACAGAAAGAGATGACAGACTTGAGCCATGTAACCCAACGTAAGTAAGAGGAAAGACTGCCACCAATGAGTAACTGAAGATCTTTATCTATGCTGCATTTGGGCAATTTGGACAAGGCAGCCATGCATGCTGGTGTTTCACAATCAGTCTACTTGTGGACCAGCCTTGGTTCAGCGATGAGACAGGGATCACCGGCATTCTCAATCGTCGCATAGGCACAGCCTCGGGAACCTTGCGGGTCGCATGTTTGTCTTGTGAGTGTAGATTGGATGTCTCTTGGGACCTCTCTGCCAGCACACTTCCTCACAGTAAACAATCCGGCGCTCTCCCTGGATAACCAGCCTGACACCCACGCCTACGCCCCCTCCTAGGTGAACGGCTGGCCTACTTCCTCTGACCGCCCTGACTTCGTCACTTGGTCCCCCTGGAACACTCACTTTGCTCCTGCCTTGGGTCCAAGCAGCTGGTGTTGTCACTATGTAGGCTGGTGTGTAGGATCACCCGACTTCTCAGACTGGCTGTTTAAGCAACCAGATACTCAAACGCTGCTCTCAGACCAAAAGGCCCCATTAATATTTCATTATGTTAATAAGCAATAACACACAGAGCTCCTATTTCCATAAACACCGCCTACACCGGTCTGACTCCCTCAATAAATTCAGCCTTTCTCTGTATTTTTAAAGTTCTCTTTGTGAATAAAACTTTAATACTGTTTAAAGGTACAGAATGAAGTAGGCTCTCTGGAAACATGCTGATATTCTTCATGAAAGGAGGAGAAGGGTGCACAGCTTATGATCCTGCCAGTCCTACACTGGAGAGCGAAGGCAGAGGAGCCAGACAGTTCAGAGACGCGGGAAGGGGCATTATGCGATAAAGGCTTCAGAGAAGGTGTCACCTTGATAAGATTCACATAACCATATATAATTATCTGGCCCTTAAATTGGGCCATTTCATGGAATCATTTTTTTTTTTTTTTTTTTTTTTTTTTTTTTTAAGTGGCAGCAAACAGCAGTGCTTACACCAAAGGAGACACATGTTTCTTTCATATTGTTGCAAAATTATCCTCCTCCTTCTCGAGAAACAAAATGAGTACAGTCTTTTTGTGTAATAATCAATATGATTATAATAATTGGTGGGATATTGATCGCTATAGTAGAGTCAATTCCTGCAAAGATATTCAATGTACACAATGTATAATAATAATAATGATTATATTTAAAATATTAATTATATTAATATGATAACAATAAATATTAAATCAGAAAGCCTATTTCAGAAACGTATAATAGGCTGGCACAGCACTTTCTATATTGTATTTAAATGTAAATATTGTATTACTTTTGTGATATAGATACATTTCTGTCTTACAGAAGGTGCAATTCACTGGTAACGTAAACGATGAGTGCAGTTTGGTCGATCTGCACCAACTCCACCCCCCAAAAAAAAGCGCTCAGCTAGTTGGCCTTCAGTGACGGCCCTCATTCACACTGGGATCGGAGAGCGCCCGGCTGTTCAGGCTGACATTCTACTGTCACCGTGGTAAAAACAGGTGAGAACAGGAAGCATGAGCACAGACCCCCGCCCCCATAAAGAACAATGTGTGCCGAGTAAAAATTCCTCAGCCTGAGGCTGCAGACCTTATTTTCTGCTTTGCTACATTTTTGCACACCATCGTCGACCGTGACACCTCAGTCAATTTTATCTATAATCACGATCACTAAAAGCATTGTGGGATGCCCCTTAATCCTCTGAGGGAACAAAATTATCAGTTAAAAATGGATTATGCAGTTCGTCACACTACTTCATTCAAATTGAAAATAAGCAATGTGGAGAAAAACAAAAAAATCTGCTACTCATTATTGACAGGCTGTCTTGGTAAAGTGGGCAACACACCCTTAGGAAGCAGGGACCCCTTCCAGCCAGCTGGAGCCCCAGCCAGAGGCTGCATGCACTCACACCTTGATCCCACAGCCTCAGCACTGAGTAAATAAATCCTGGAGTGCCAGGCGAACTCGGCGCCCGCCTGCAGGTCTGTTACGCCGCCGAGGACAGGCCGCAGTCACTATGGGAACCGGGCCTTTCAGCTGCCCTATAAATCATCCTGCTTAAGACACAGGCACAAATACGGAGGGGGTAGGGGGGGGTTCACAGAACACAGTGTACAGGTTTAAAATTCCTTATACAGCAGCAGCATACCTAGTTAGTTTCCGACATAATACGCCTTTGAAGCAAAAATAGAGAGATATTTAAAGGGACTGAGACGTCGAGCTTTGGCACACGTCATCTTCACCCCAGCTCGACGGGGCAGGCTGTCATCTTTCTGTGAATTGCAGGGGCGCCCTTTCCTGCAATCCCAAAAGGTAACCATCCACCTGAAATGCTACGCCGAGTCTCGGAAGGGACGGCGGCATGCTTGACGGGAGAGGCATCAGGGACACAGAGGAGAGTTACACAACACCGCGTACTGTTGACACAGATGGCACTGATTTTTTTTTCCGTTTCGCTTTTTGGCCTCTCCTCTCAGAGCTCCCCCTCGGATTGATCTGCCAGGCCAGCATAGACTCAGAAAGCCAGGCGGCAGGGAAGGACGGGCAGTACAGACTCCCCGGGTAGCATGCATTAACAGCCCACTCGATCACATGGCCAATGCATACCTGATTAGTCCCTTTATTACTGTTATTATTGGGCTGCTAGCAGTGCTAACAGTTCGTACAATTAATTAAGGCTAGGGTAGAATCCACATCTCCACACAGCTAACTGGTTAAGCTGTCGCTGAAAATTTGTAGGTGGGCAATTATTCCTTTTTTAGGGACCAGATTAATGTTCCGGGTTATTCCAGAACTGGACTGTTTGAGTCAATCCTTGAGAACTATAACAGTGACCCAAAAAACAGTTCTGACCAAGTTCCATTTCCCAAACTGTACCACATTACAAGTTACTCCCAAGAGGAAGTAGCGTATACATCTCCACTGGAAACGAAGGGGGACATGAACCAAATAAACTGGTAACAGAGCTGGTCACAGCTGAACCACTTCGACGCAGGGTGCCCGTACGAAGGAGCGGAGATCGCAGCTGGGAAAACACCATAGCGACGAGAACAATCATCCCAGTGTGCCACTCCTGGTTTATTGTACTTAAACAAACGTATTGAATATCCCCAAGAATTCAAGTTTGCAGCTTCACAGTCAGAAACAGGACAACGTGAAATTGGAGCAAAACATCTCCTCAGACCGAATTCAGCAGTAAACTGTGCCGACAATCCACAGGAATAATTCCCACTGAAATCACAAAGGCATGGACCTGTTTCATGATGCGGTGGAAACTGGTGGCCACGTGAAAATGAAAAAAACACATTTCAGTAAGGTGTAGCTGTATTGTCGATAATAAAATGCTGCAAACATTAGCAATAAAAAAGCTCCATTCATATCTATGGGCCGTGAGCACGGTAGTAAACTTGCAGTGTATCGCAGAAACAGAATGGGGAGCTGAACCCACAGGACTTTGATGGAAAGTTGAATCACGGAACCCTGCCCTGCACTTAATGACTAACGACAGCTTAACTGGACTGCATGAAGGTCCGGCCTGAGAATCAATACTGTGGTCCAGCATGCCGCTGCAGCTGTAGGCTGGAACCCACTCAATTTCTCCAGCTTCTGGACATGTTCAAAAACATACAACACACTGATCAGATTTGGGGAACAGAACGTGTGCTTCTGCACATAACTGAGGACCCAGATGAAGCTGCACTCCATTGGCCAGATTGTTCGTTCCTGTAGGAGGCAAACTTGTGTCCAGATTCACCAAGGACATCTTCTCTTACACAGTAATGTCTGAAAATGGCTGGCAAAAAGATTAAATAAAAATCATTTTATGTAATATATAATAAAATTATATAATAATAATAACTGGAGTACAGTTTGAATATGACAAATACAAAAATGAGTTAAATGTCAGGTAGTTTTCACCGTGTGGAGAAGAGACAGGATGTTCTTTTGCTGCTGTAGAAACAAAACCCTTCAGTCGTCCTCCTCCCCCACCCTGCTTCTTTGAAGAGCCGCCGTGAATTTCAGAGCCCATCTAGTGGGCCGGAGCAAACACAGAACATGCAGGCAGGACAATCATCAGGACAAATCAGGGCAAAAGGGCAAAACACTTGTTATGAAATGTGTCACAGTAGTCCTAAGTCCTTTTCTTGGTGTCGATGGCAATAAAGCTACCTTTATTTTCACTGTAAATATTTTTGTCAAGGCTCCACAGCTTATAGACATCGTCATATAACATTTCTATAAGCAAAGTTTGCTTCTTCTGTTCAACAATAAGGCCAGAGGCCAGTGTTACACGGAGACACTTAATGCTTTCATTAGCCTCATCTTATTAGCGGAACACCTATTTGCCCAGTTGGATTATAAAAATTTATGGCGTCATTTCAGTGCCACACTTTAATATTGACCTGTAAAGCAGGACTGGATCACACAAACTTTGGACTTATTTCTATCTTGATGGATTCTACAGCAACAGATACAATTTCCACACTGAGGAATCAAAATTTCCAGCTCAGACTGAACGTGGAGCTATGTGCTAAATCTTAGGCAACTCCTAGGCCTTAAGCCGACCGCTTTTATCAGTTTCCTTTGTGGAAAAAAAACAGCTTGTGGCGATTTATCAGTAATGAGAACTGTGCTAATGCGCAACATGCACTGCTGTAAATTACACATGTGACTGATCAAGTATAAACTGAAAGACAGCTTTCTTGATTCACAGCTTGATGAATGTTTTTTACAGCCTGCAAATCAGCTTCAGTTATGGCAAACGACAAGCTAATTAGGGAGTTTAAGACCCAACATGGATCTCCAGCAGTTGGTGGATATCAAAGCCACACTGGCCTCTCTTGGCTGGGAATATACCACCTTCTGCATGGGATTTCTATAGCTCAAATGGTATACACATTCAGGGTGTCTCCGGTTACCTCAAAAATGATTCATCCAGTCTTACCAAAAACAAATGCTTTGACGCAAACAATGCAGGCAACCAAACTGTCAAATGCAAAGAGCAATATAAACATATTTCCTTAGAGGGCAAATCAGCCCTAAATAAGTAAAAGGCTATTCAGTAGCAGATGAGTGAAAAAGCACTTCGTAATCCAGTCTTACATCATCTTAGATTAATTTCCATATCGTATGAGTCTTTCACAAAGTTGACATCCTATTCTAAAATAGGTCTGGTGCGCAACACAGTAGGAGCTCACTGTTACATCACAGGCTGACTGCTGAGAGATTTCAGTAACAGGCCTGACCGTCTGAGGGACCCAGTCCTCACAGGACCTTCTGAACAGACACCTGCTTTTAGTGACAATTTTAGGGGCGGCGAGTGGCTCGGCGGGCTAAGTCTCTGTGCCTGTGATCAGATCACTGATTTGAGCCTTGGCAGAACAGTCACATGTCAGTAGGCCCTTGAACAAGGCCCTTAAACCCCCGCTTCAGGAACACTGCATATTGGCTGACTTTGTGCTGTGACACCCAAGCCATGGAGAGCAAGGCAGGGTAGGTGACAAGAAGAGTTTCAATGTACCGGTACTTGTCCAAATGATTAATTATAAATCCTTTATTATTTCCCAAGCTGATCTGGGACAGTTTGGTCAGATACTTCCTCTATACACATATGCTTCACCATGAGAGCAACACTGGGGTTGACAGCAAACCGGAGTGCTCACAGTCCAGTCCGCTGACTGCTGCAGCAAACGGTAACACTAAAGCAACAGCAGAATGTTCTGTCCTTCTAGCAGAACGAAAGCAGAATTTGGGCTGGTGTTATTTTCATACTCAGCAAGGGCTTCAAGAAATGTAATAATAACCCCAACAATCTCCGAGGAGGCAGGGGACCTCGTTCACATCTGGCAAGCATCTCTCACGCTAGATTGCTAGTCAACTTCTAATGCTTTTCCAGACATACTAGCTAGGAAAGGCTGCCTATTGTAAAGCCAACCTGTATATGAGTATTTAGCATGCACGTAAGTGACAAAATATTTAAATATACACGTCTGGAAACAATTAAGAGACCACAGCAAAATGTTCAGTTTCACTCATTTCTCAATTTATGGGTTTGAGGCTTTGTAAAATATACTTTTTTGCGAACACCAGCCTGGCTCTTCCCTGCCTCTCATCAATGAAGGGCTTCTCCCTTGCTTTACAGGACTTCAGTCTTGCTTCTATGAGCCTATTATGAATTGTCTTAGTAGTGCACTTCACACCACTCAATATTTCCCATTCTTTTTGAATCGGGTGAAGGTCACCTGAGGTCATCCTCCAATTTCTGAGGCACCGCCAGGTAAGTTGACAGTCATCACTGACATTAGGAAGCTGCTTCTGCCCTCTACCAGGCCGGTATTTGGTTACTGTCAGTGTCTCCTGTTTCACCTTGTTCTTGTGTACTGCTGTCTTAGAAACTTCGAGCCTGGAAGCAGCCTCGCAGTGTAGCCTTCTGTCAGAACCAGGATTAAACCAGGATTTAAAACTGCAGATTTTTTTTAAATAGAGAGTGTATGGTATTTTGTTAATGTACCTCTTCTGTGTGGACAGAGGCTCAGTGGAGAGCATTCTGGCCTCCCCTGTTTAGCTTTAATTTCCAGCCAAGCCTGTAGAGTTTGTGTCCTTGTAGGATTCCTCCAGTAGCACAATAACATGCAGTTAGATGATCCCATGTCACTAACTAAAACAGACTTGGCATCCTCTCCAGGGATCCAGGGCGTCCCCTGTCTTGTGCCCGGTGAGCTCCAGTCTCATAGCGATGTTGTGCTGAATTTGTGGTATAAAAATGGATGGATGGATGGATGGATGGAAAAACTTTGTGTATAAAGAATAGGGTCAGTTTTTGTTATCTTACAGCGACATTTGTTTGTGGTGGAGGTGGAAAGACTGGTTGAGATTCAGTATAATCGGGACAGGTAACAGGTAATACTTCTACCACTAAAGAAATGTGCCGCATAATAAGTACACTATGGTATTAATGATGACTGAAATCTCTATGACAACGAGGAAAACAGTCTATAATGAGAATGCATATCAAGTATATGAATAATACAGGTCCTTGACAATCATCTAAGAGGATAATTCACCATTCATGATACAAAGACCTCAAAATACTTTGAAAAAATACCCTTAAGGCCTACTTTTTACAAATTAAAGAAGAAGAAAAACATAAAAAACATATAAAGAATGCTTGCAAAATGAGAATACGTCCGGGACAGCTATGTTAAGTGTGGGGTTTGGAGTTTAATAAAACCTAAGTATGGGAGCAGCTTAACTTTAACAAGATGTGCAGTGCTCCTCTGCAATGCTTTGCTGCCCGCTTTGCAGTGCTTTGATGCCTGCTCACATGTGGCAGCTGTAAATGAGTGCAGGACATAGCGGTCACTGCAAAGCAGGCAGCAAAGCACTGCGGCGATGCAGTCAAAAGTATGCCAGTGGTTTAAATGCTAGAGACTCCTGGGCATATTTGTGAAAAAGAACACTTTAAAACTGCATTATAGTATACAGCACTTGTGTCTACTCTGAAGTAAAATAAATTTTAAAAAGAACAATTAAAATGAATAAATATGTATCTCTAAAGCCAGGTGAACAATTTCTCTATGGTAGGTGATGATAAAAATGAGTCCACCGTGAACCCCCCCCCCCCCCACACCCTCCTTCACGCACCACTGTCTGAATAAACCCAAACAGGTAACATGCTGCTTCCCACACCCACTGAAGCTGATCATTGGCTCACTCAAGAAGGGAGGGAGAGAGGGAGTGAGCAACAGAGAGAGGGAGTGAAAGAGAGCGAGGAGTCAGAGGGGTGAGACAGCTAGTGGCCCACAATAGGGCGAGGATTTTCATGGGCGAGTCAAAGTCATAGACGGAGCAATCTCCTCCCCTTCTGCTCCATTCCATATTAATTCCCAGTAGGGCTTCAGGGTCAGAAGCACTTGTGCATTGTGGACGACACCCCAAGCACACAAGCAGTCCTCACGGATTTGGCATGCCTTCCCCATGAAGACGACTCTCTCACACACATATGCACATGTCGGCACCTTACTTCCCATTCCCTGACCGGTCATGTTCGGAATATTAATCGCCATGCTGTCCACGGTGTTCCAGGAAGATTCCAGCCATGGTAAGTGACAGATACCCTCACTAAACTATCCCTGTCAAGTGGAGAGGAATTTGCTAATCTTGATTTTGTAGTACATTGAGATTCAGTGTTTTAGACTTGAGCGTAATCATTAAATATTTTAGCGGGAAACAATATCGATGTTTCAGATAAACCACCCTATGTTATGTAGTCCTTGGTTTGCATAATGTCCTTGATTAGGCTGCTTCTACTGTAATCAGGAAAGGATATTTTGTTTTACTGTAGGGATGAGCTGTGCATCTTTAGCTTTGCAGAATATGACTTGCACTATACTTAAAGCTAAATATATTTTTCAAACTCATTATAAAGTGACAGTGCAGTTTTAACATCATCAACACAAGCGTGAATCTGAACAACACAAAGTTTCAGGTGGCAGTTTAAAATATTTAGTATTTCTGACATCTTCCTTGAAGCAAGAGGAGAAACATCAATCTTGTTTACATACGACTAAAAAAAATGTTTTCTACTTGATCTGAGCAAATAATTACCAAAACCCAGCAGTTCATAAGAACTGGATTAATTGAACTAGGGTGCTCATGTCCAGTTCTAAATGTTCAAGCAAGTGTGAGACATCAAGAAAACGAGAAACTGGTGGGTTGTACCACACAAGTGCCACCGCTGACCTGCATAAGCGTTTTCTCTGACAGCATTACAACAACTATATGTTATGAAACATTCCCCTGATATTTAGTTTTGCCCTGTTTTGGCTTCACTAAGGTCACACTGAAAGGCCACCAGAGTACTCTATGAGTAATTGTGATTAATCTTGTTATGCAACTTGTCAGACTAAATCAGTTTTCCATTACAAAAATAGAATGCTGACTTTCTTAAACAGAATAAAAATGCACTGAGAATGCACATTTCATTTAATATGAAATTATATAAATTGGCACACAAATTAGCAGAATTAATGAGTCTGTAGAAATATCTAACTGCCCCTGTGGATGCTCTCTTTTAGCCTAAAAAGTTACAAAAAAATAACCCAGTTTAAAACGGTAAAGGATGATATATTACTCCTGACTCGATAAAATGTTCCATGTTTGCTCATATTTATGTTATATTTGATGTATCAAAAGAGTTAAAGGGTAATAATAATTTAAAAAAACACCATGGGTCTTCGTTGGCTCAGGGCTCAGCTGTTGCGGAAGTCAGCTGGGGTCTAATTCACGAGACCAGTAGACCCAGTACAACCTACATTTATTTATATGTGTGAGATCACTGGACATGTGGCGGACCTTTCACCCATTGAGGAACGTGGTGCTCGTTTCCTCCGTATATGTTCAAACATATTTAAAAAATGACGGCAAGGAGTCAAACCTGACACTTGATTCGTTACTGGCACATCAGATGCTAATAAGACAGCAAACCGGACACCCTGTTTGCACAACGTGGTGTCGTATTCGATACGATCAGACGGAGAGATTCCTTGCCGAGCACCCTTCATTAAGAGGAATCAGCAGATTTAAATCGCCTGGAATAATTTCCAGAAGCTGACGAACAGTTTGGCTGCCACAGTTATTACTATTAACAAAGCTTCCGCAGTCTTCAAAGTTATACCAAATGAGTTTTAAAATCATGTCAGTTCTTAAGACTTAGAAATTCCCGACCTACTTTTAAATGTCGAGTATGCTCTGCATCGGGGGCGATTCACAGCAGCGTGATACAGACATTTCCCGTGTCCTGAATTCGTTTAAAACACAGTACAGGAATTTTCTTAGATGTAACTGGTAAATCAATAGCTTTGCTTTCCATCTCAGCTCTCTCTATCTCTACCATGACAAAACTTTACAACCTCCACATTACTGCCAACGTTGCACTGACCCGCTTGTCAGTCTGACCTCAGTCGTGAACAAGACCCACCCCGAAATACTTTAACAAACTGAGACTAGGGTTAAAAAAGTATGGCATTTTCACGCATCAACGTGTGTTTTTATGACAGGTCTGCTCCCTGTAGAATAGGAAACCACAGTTCAGCATGCCTTAGTAGCAAATTTCCATCTTTCCAACAGCCAGTAGTATCTGTTGTTGAGCGGACTTGTAAAAACAGAAGTACCCAACACTATGAAATGGTAGGGGGGGTCAACGTAAGCAATCAAGATCTTGGTGCTTTGCGGCTTACTACTTACAACTAAACTTTGCAGATAGATTAAGGCATGTCTATTGCATGTCATGGGTTACTGAGGTGCACCGCGTCCGCTGTGTGCAGTCGCGTACACGCGCATCTGCTCCAGCGGTCGCGAGGCGGCATTGTGCTGCATTTCTGGGCACATAGATTCTCACGCGGTCATCCGGTATCGATTTGCACTGCAAAGCCCTGATTCCCAGGAACTGGCGAGCCGAACCCGGTGTGTCCTCTCGGTTTGCATTACATCATTGCTTACGGTCAGAGGAAAACATGCGCATGTTTACGGGATGAGTAATCTTACTTTGTTATAGCGACTGCGAAAGCAAAGAGACGCATGAATATGTTTTTCTTTGCTTTGATTAGGAAACAACTGTAAAGAAAAAGTTCTCTCTCGTTGTAAGAATGATGCTGTTAAAACAGTAACACGGATGACAGATGGACGACAAATGACAGCTTACTAATCTTGATTTTTTTTCATCACTTTGTATTAAATCGTGTTACTGCGAATCAGTAGCATATATTTTCGTGTGGCGTAGTGATATTTTAGTACTTCGCGGAGTACTACATTAAACAATCAAAGAGTAGAAGCTGTCTGGAGATTTGGTTGCCACAAAACTGGAAGACTGTGAGACTGGAAGATTTCAAAAGGTTATTCAAAATGTCTGTCCGCTCTTCTTTCCAATATATTAACATGAGCTGCTATTTGTATTTGACATTTAATGATTAGAGCATATGCTCGTTTTAATATGATAGTCATCGTTTTAGTTCCTTAACATATATACTTCTTTATTGTGAATAAAATCTGGGAGTCCAGCTGTGTACCTCAACAGGTAAATCTTACGTATTAAATGCATCAACACACTAGTTATTTATACTGCTGCACAGTGGATTGCTAAATGTTGTAATGTGTGCTGTTCTTTTTAAAACATAACGTTTTGTGCATCCTTCTTGGGCGTTAGTTTATTGTGTTTTCCTTAACTACTAGTCCTTAATGTTTTGTAAGTACTATAGTAAATTCACAATACATATATCCCTACTATTCATACATACCGTAAAATTAAGGTTTTTGGGCAGATGCAAAGGCGTAGATTTGGGTATGGATGGTAGGAACATGTCCCTATCAATATTGGGGGAGTGCCGTCTGGTTTTAGGGGGCGGGGGATTCGGGGCTGATCGGAGGGGTGTTCCCACGAAGCAACATTTCTCCGTTAGTGGATTTAATTTAGGTAGGAGTCATTACAGTCAAATAGGAATGCTCCTTACCTAAACCCTTACTGGGTGATCATGTCTTCTAGCTTAGGTTAACCCAGCTAACAGAGAAATCCTGCTACGTGGAAAAACCCCTGATCCATGCCAATGCTGAAACCAAACCTACGCTCTTGGGCAGGGGTCGTCATTAGAATGGTTACTACAAGTAGTGCCGTGCTACTATACATTATAATGCAAACCTGGTGTTAGTTATGATTTGTCCAACTTTGTAGTGTAATAATTCTCTTACGGGTTGTGATTAAATTCAGTTGTTATCATGTATATGTGTACCCTGTGGCTCTGTACTTGGAAGTAACTTATTTAAAGTTCTGTATTCAAATGCAGAACAGAATTAAATCTTCATGGCCTCGCTATGAAACCTCCAGCTACGCGGTAAAACAGCATATTTGGTTACAAAAAAATATGAGCACTGATGTGTGTGGCCCCGCCGGTGTTCCTGGCAATTCGGTTTCCCTGTGTTTCCTCTGTCTATCAGGAAATAATGTTTCCCCTAATATTAAAGCAAAGAGGTATGCAAAATGTCTGAAAATCACTCAGGTGCATTATTACATGTGAATACAGTAGATCGTCACGCATAATATAGTATTATAAACAATACTATACCGTTTTCATCAAGAAATATGTCTATCCAGCGAATTAAATACTTTCATTTATTATCTGTAAAAACAAAAACACATCGAAAAGGAATGTGATGTCTTAAAATATATGGCTTGTTTACCTCAAGAGCTTCGTAAAAAGACATAAAAACAACAGCGAAACCTTGTACAAATCAGCGCGCGACAGGGGAAACGTAGGGAAACTGAATTGCCCGGAACACCGGTCACCGCTACGGGGAAATATGCTTCCATGGTCTTCCCTGCACCTGCTGCTGCCGATGCGGTTTTTAAATTTAGCGCCGAGTTCGCTCCCCGCAGCCCCGGTGTCGGCTGGGCTCTGACGCACTAGGCTGGCCGCATAGAGGCTCCATAGTCTGAATGGCGATTGCAGCAGACTCGCAGGGCAGAGACGGCGGAGCGTACAGCGAGCTCAATACGACTCAAACCGCGGTCAAAATGCGCGATATGTGAAAGGTGAGTTCCACTTTTCCTGTATCGGCGTCACCTTTAGGGACTTGCTTCTGGCGTTTCAGATTATTTGCACGTATTATTTACACTGGTTTTTGGCTGTGGACACGTTTCGGGGTCTTTTTTTTTATCGGATCCTTATTCTCAATACTCTCCCCTAGTATTCGTAGTGTAGCCAAGACAACGAAGCCTTTTGTTTCTCTGGCTGCCTCGTTAAATATGAATGCGGACATATAAAGCGACTGTACGACTGAATTTTAAACAGTGATATGCTAAGTACACCGCCTTTTACATATTATAACAGTATCCCTCTTTGCTCACCTTTTTTCTTTTTAGACCGTCGCGCCGCCGCTTTTTGTTATCCTTTCAGTCGGCATAGGGATCCTGGCTCGGAGGAGAGCCGACCGCAGATGTGCGGCTTTGGCGTGCTTTTTGGGGTGACGGAACAGTGTGTTTTAATTGAAACACTGTAAAGGGTTCAGTCGGCTCACGGTTGCCCGACCGGCTACGTGGCTGCCTGGCGCGCGTCGCACTCCCCCTTTCGGCACGCTCTGGGCTCCGATCTACCCGCAGCCGCGTCGTTTATCCGCAGTTAGCGCACGGGGTCCGTGCTGCTTAACAGCGACTATCAGCGACTCTGCAGGTTGGGCGCTGTTGCCACAAAACCGTAAAATTACCCCCCCCCCATTTATACTCTAAATGTAAAAAATGTTTTTTAAAAATGCAGTGCTCCAGGTAACCACATAAAGAGTACAACCGTTTACTTCTTTGGTTTCCCGTGAATAGTAACCGTCTATGTTAAATCATGTTTTATAGCTGTATGCGCTTCGATTGTCTAATAAAACTTTTGATTGGTAGGTGAAACAGATGGGGTGTGTATTCCATATACATATCGGACCCCTATCCGGAACACTGCAGGAAAATAGTCTGGTTAATATTGCGTCGATATATTTATTAATAAGACTGCTTATTATCTTCTCGACTCATTCCATCTCTTACCGTTACATTTGCAACGACTTTATATAGTTATGCAACCGTTTACATGTTTACCACTTAAATCTATGATGCACGACCACTGCATTATTGTGGTGTCTCCTTTTGTCGATTTAAAAGCAGTTCCTGAAGCCTAGTAAACATTGGCGTAACTGGTTCCTGGATGTGATTATGGCGGAGATCCTACCTGTCAGATGGTGTGACTGTGGGGGGTGGATGTTCAAGTAATTTTAGTGTCTGCTGCCTGTGGTTAGCAATGTTTTAATTAATTCTATTGAATTAAAAATGTAAATTTTGTGGTTATCTGTAGGAGAATGCCTGTTTAAAGATCTCAAAAACACCCTCAAATTTAACAAAACTAAACTTGCCAAATAGAGCCCTCCCAAAAATGTTTCTAAGAATGAATTCTTACAGGGGCTTTGGAATGTTGAATGTGAACAGTTTGTATAATCGTGAGTGTTCCCCTATCTTTGTTTCAGGATGTATAAGTCTGGCGACTAGAACACGCATACCTGTGGACTATCATTGTCACAGATTGTAAGCACCTGCTTTTCTTTGCGCTGCAGGTTACCTCGCCATAAGATGGAGGATAGCTTCGATTGCGACTGTGGTGAGCTGGAGCCACCTGATCACTGAGAGGAGGACTGGCGTTTAGCTGCTGGACTCCTGACTCTTAATCAGGCTGTAGAAAGCCAAGCTGAATAAAACTTTTGTGCCCGCTGGCACAGAAGAATTATGCGACTCAGGACCACTCATACACTGAATGTATCTGCACTGTGATATTACCTGCTTCATTCCATTGTGTTCCTTCAGACACTAATAAAAACATAAAGGCTTCGCAAAGGAATGCTCCATTATTTTTTTCCTTATTTTTTGGCCTTTTGAGTAATGACTAAATACCTTACCTACATATCAAAGAAATTCACCCGGCTTTGCTGGAGGCATTGCTGAAGGTCACAGGAAGAACTCTGTTGGCCTCAGTGGCTGTTTATAATTAGTTATAAATAATTAGTTAAGGAAAAAATAGGTGGTTATTTTTTCCCCTGAAATGTCTTACATAGGGTTTTAAATATTCTTTAATAAAAATAGAACTCAAGCCCCTTTCTCAGTTGTTTCGGCATTTGATCATAACTGGTTGAGCACTTAAACTCTGCACCTGTGAAATGGCTGAGAAGTTTGAAAGTCTCATGAACATCCATGGCTTCGATCTGGGCCCCCGTTACATGGACCTTAAGCCTTTGGGCTATGGTGGCAGCGGCCTGGTCTTCTCCGCCGTGGACAATGACTGTGACAAGCGGGTTGCGGTTAAGAAGATCGTGCTCACCGACCCCCAGAGCGTGAAGCACGCCCTGAGGGAGATCAAGATCATCCGGCGTCTGGACCACGACAACATCGTGAAGGTTTTTGAGACGTTTGGCCCCAGTGGCCGGCAGCTGACAGAGGACGTGAGTTCCCTGACGGAGGTCAGCTCGGTCTACATCGTGCAGGAGTACATGGAGACAGACCTGTGCAAGCTTCTAGAGCAGGGGCTGCTGTCTGAGGGTCACGCACGGCTCTTTATGTACCAGCTGCTGAGGGGCCTCAAGTTCATCCACTCCGCCAATGTTCTGCACAGGGACCTCAAACCTGCCAACCTCTTTGTCAACACAGAGGACCTTGTCCTGAAGATCGGGGACTTCGGCCTCGCCCGAATCATGGATCCACACTATTCACACAAGGTACGAACAGCCAGCTCTACTGACTCTAGAAGGTCTGTTTTTGTTTTCATATGCTAAAGATAAGAGGCTAACCTTTCCCAAGAGTAATTTATTTATGCTTACGTATGTGTGCTCGAAGCTTCTGTTTTTATTTCGGTGAACCAGCTTTCCTTGGATCCTGTCAAGAGGTGCAACTGCCACGTGACGAAGTTATAATAAATGTGGCAAAACAAAAGCTTTACTTGGCGGCGGGTGTTGGTCTTCCTAACAGCCACAGCCCTTATGACAGATCTGTCAAGAGAATTCAAGTTTCCTCTTTGGATGTATGGCTGGCGTAGCATTAAAGGCTTTTTATTCTGGTTCTTATGGTCAAGCAGCCAATGAGGATGTAAACTCATTGCGTGAGAGAGATGTACAACTTTTGAATGACTCAGGAGGTTCCTGAGTTGTATATTGTAGCAAAGTGTTTTCAATATTATATTTAATTGAGTTTCACCTCATCTGCATTTCATTAAATGGAATAAGTGGTCTGGGTCATTTTTATTCCTTCTGTAATTCATATTTTTGCTTTAAATAAATAGCTGTCCCACCAAAACTGGGCTGCACTGGATTTCTACTATTATCTAATTTCACGGGTCTGTGTTTTTGCCTGCGGGCATCTGCACCATACCAGTCAGGTGCTCACGTGCGTCTTTAATTAGCCTTCTCCCATTGGGTCGCACCAGCCCTGACCGTGCAGGAGGTCTACATAACAGCCGGAAAGTGGGCCACACACCACTGCTGCACCTGTGGTCTCTCCTCAGAAGGGCGTCGTTTGCGGGGAAGACAGGCAGCTCCTCAGCCACACTCTGTCCAGCGACTGGCCTGCCCACTTCCTTGGCAGCCAGTGGGCCGGCATATCTGAGCCTCGCCCATGGCAGCTGCATCAACCATGGATGCAAGACAACGTAGACCATGTTTTACCTCGTAGTTTTGTGCATAGGTGTGCACCGGCTAACTCCTGTAGTGGTCACTGCGACGTATTTCTGACCATGTTGCTAGAGGTGACGTCGGTCGCAGGGTCTCCTGAAAGCCCAGCCCTATGAGTGCTTCTTCAGCCCCTCTTACTTCATCCCCTCAGTTTGCACACACAGGCGCCTTTCTGTTTTAATTATTTTTATTCCAGGCAGACCCATTTCAGCACAAAGCCCTGTGATTTTAACAGCCCCACTGCCGGGGGGGAGGGGTGCTCGTTTGCAGCTCCCGTTGTGGGCGGAGCTCTTGCCGTGGGCGCCGAGGGCGAGATCAGTTTTCAGTGGTGCTGCTAGTGTAACGGAAAATTTTAAACCTTTGAAAAACGACGGTTTGTTTTGAAGGACCTAGAGCTCCTGGATCTGTCTCGCATCGAGTGCAGGGTTCAAACACCTCACACACTGCTTCAGTAGGCCTCTGCTTCAAGAATGCAGGGAATTCACGTGCAGTATACTGACTGACTGCATTCCAAGCCACCCCGCCCCCCACAAAGCTAGCCTCCATTTCCTGCTGTTGCTGAAGTGAAATAAATTGTGGATTTCGTTCACTTTATTGCTTCTGGCTGATAGAGATACAGAGAGAAGGCTGCTTTTGAGCAGGCTGGAGCAGCAGGTACGACGAGTCTCGGAGCACAGAATTAAAAAGAAAATTCTATGTCAGGGCGAAATGGGCGGGGCGTGGGGAGTGGAGTGCGTGTGGGCCACAGAAACGTGATGACGACGACTACAATCTTCACGTGTCCTTGAATATTTGAGACATTGTTTAAAAATGCTTAAAACATCAGCAGGAATGTGTATCCAGCCGCTCCAGAGCTTCTTGATGAATTGGTCTCCACACCTTGCTTACCAAGCTAATGACACACAGATCACTCCCATTGTTTTGAATTACACCCTCTCATGCAAAGAAGCTTAGTTGAATGATGCCATGAATTTTCTTCCACGGTTACTTTCTGCACCTCCATACTCTTCATACAGATAGGACTACCACAAGCAATATGAGATTACGTTGGGTCAACAAGTATTATTTTTATCTCAGGACCAGAAAGACAAATCTGTAGTGAATCCAGCATACAGTTTATGTCAATTTAAACTTGTTTATTTAGTTTCAGTACATTCCCTGTGTTTTGGGAACGTGTCCACATACTTACTCTGAGAATTGTAAAGGGTTCATTTTCCTTCAGTACTTTTCCTGCTTTGTGAGGTTTGGTTAATCTGTTCTTCTCGAGTTGCATGAATTTCTTAGAGTCACGTTGCCCCAATGAAACAAGATGTTCTGTCACATGTCGTCTTGGGAAAGGAGGGAACCAACTCATTGAAGATCTATACGATTTGGGCTTGATTGGTGGATGCGCTCCTGTGGAAGACTATTACTTTGAATCTTACAGCTCTTGTTAAAAGAAGTATGAAAACCCCTGTTTCGTTTAGTACCTGGATTTTTTGCATGTTAGGATCTCAGAATGAGGGTTGCTCAACTTGCTCCCCTACAACTTGATGGTTGGATTTTGCGTGGTTTGAGGGCTGCACATGTGACACATTCCATTATTTCCCCTGTATCTGCTGCACACACACCTATTATCATTCACTTCTTCTGGAAAATTCACTTGATACCTTTCATCCATTTCACTCCTAAGCTGTTTCTAGTGTGTTCCTTGATTAATCTGCCAGAGAGCCCTTTGGTTATTGCATAGTCAGGCCAATATGCTTCTGGTGTGAAAAAGCCCTTTAGGAACTGCAGCTCTGCTCATGAATATTATGATTTTAAGACAGCGTTTTTTGATTTTGCGCAGGCTGCACTCCATGACATCCAAAAGGCGATCTTTCTGTAGTGTCTTCTGAGGCAGGAAGGATTTGTTCTGTTTGGCCAGTGAACTCGGTGAACCTTCTGCTGTAGAGGGCTGGGTGGGGGTATGCATTTCTTTGCGTTATCTTGCCGATTGCTGCAGGTTGGTGTCACTAATCTGTCTGCTTGCTTATCTGTTTTAAAATGATCCTTTCCATGGCTGTTCTGCCCAGCGACACCGGCGGCTCCAGCGACAGGCTCCACACGTTTGGGTTGCTTAGAAGCACCGTGAGCTTAGAAACATGGCAAAGAGCTGCAGAGATGTTTATCGTGAAGCGGAAGGCTTCTCCGTATACTGTGGGGTCTGTTTAGCCATTGTCACCTCAATATACTGTGCAGCCAGATTTGACAAAACCCTGTTCATCATATTCATGCTATCTGACTTATGTTTAATGCTATGTTTAATAATTCTGTGGATACCGTTTTTATTTTAGTTATTGTTAGGTGGATATAACCTAGGTTTCTACTCTCCTTTTTTAATCAAATTACATTTTATTTAATTTTAATTTATCCATCTTATTTTTATGTCTTATTATGTATATTATATGTATTTATGTATAGAACTGTATTCCCTGCATGATAGGTGCTATATAAATAGTTATTAATTAATTATTATTCTAATTAATATCGTTATTATTATAATATGCTATTTGAGGTGGCATATATTAATAATAAGTGGCAGGCAGTCATGTGATCTTGCCCGTTTTTCCTTAAATCTCTAGGGTCACCTCTCTGAAGGACTGGTCACAAAGTGGTACCGGTCTCCCCGACTGCTGCTGTCTCCAAACAACTATACCAAAGCCATCGATATGTGGGCTGCCGGCTGCATCTTTGCCGAAATGCTGACGGGAAAGACGCTCTTTGCAGGTCAGTTTGGGCAGCTGGTCCCAGAATCACACAAACTTTTATTTGCTTTTTTTCTTTTAAAAGGGAAACACAGGTAGCTTTGTGGGCACATGAATGCTTCCTAGTTTTGCTTAGCAGAGAATTTCACACAGCCTGCAAATTCAAGTTCAAGCTACAGAGAATAGGTGAGGAGATCGTACCTAGTGACCCTTAGGACCATAATTTATTTGTTTGTTTGTTTTTATTGTGACGGATGGTGCTCTGACAGCCAGCTGTTCTCAGCGCTCTCCAGTCACTGCTTTGTTTACCCCGGCCGACCCAGGTGCCCATGAGCTGGAGCAGATGCAATTGATCCTGGAGTCCATCCCTGTGATCCATGAGGAGGACCGACAGGAGTTGCAGAGCGTCATCCCTGTTTTTGTCCGCAAGGACATGTCCGTTCCCCAGACCCCGCTGGCCAAGCTGCTTCCCAGGGTCAGCAAGGGGGGTGAGTTTTGGTTGACTTTAGGGATGTCCCAATCCACTTCTTTGGTACCCCAATCCAGTCCATTCAATATTTATATTTGCTGATTCCCATCTGTTCTCTTAATAAATATGTAAAAATTCATGCAGATACGGTAGGCGTCTGCATTCTTCGTTTGATAAGCCTCGCCATTTTGCAGTATTCCTTTAATGTGGTTTCACGAGGCCCTGTTGCTGCCTCCTGTACAGCAATGGCAGCGCAAACACTGTTGGGCTGCTTCGAATTTTCAATTTAAAGAATTTCCCAAAGGCTGACATCTCAGTAGTTAGTAGTTTCAGGCCAAGCGGGTGCTGGAACCTTACAATCTGCACAATTGACATGGATTGGGCCGATGCCGGAAATGAAGTAGATCTGGCTTTGGATCGGGCTGCAGTAGCCGATACCAATCAAATAAAAATTGCCTGGACCGGCCCCGATTCCAACCTTTGATATCGGCTTGGGACGTCACTGATTTGCCTGCCACTTGTGCTACACAGCCAAAATCACACAACCATATACTGTATACAGAATGTATGGCCTACACAACGTGGGTAAACCTACTAAGTTTAAAAAAAAAAACAATTTGTCTTCCTAGCTTTGGACTTCTTGGGGAAAATCTTGACTTTCAATCCCATGGACCGCCTTACGGCTGAAGAGGCCTTAGCCCACCCCTACATGAGTGACTACTCCTTCCCGCTAGATGAGCCCATCTCCAACCACCCCTTCCATATTGAGGATGAGGTGGATGACATCTTGCTAATGGATGAGACCCACAGTCAAGTGTACAACACCTGGGACAGGTTAAAAAATATATATTTATAATAATTTGTGTGTATATGTATATGCATAAAATACCGTTGTCTTTTGTGGTCAAGGCTTTGACGTTTTCAAAAACATCTTTTTCAGATATCATGACAGTCAGTTCTCAGACCAAGACTGGCATCTGCATAGTACTCATGAAGCAGACAATGTCCAGCTGGACCCCCGAGCCATGTCAGAAGTGACTGACGAAGAGGAGGTTCAGGTTGACCCGCGCAAGTACCAGGATGGGGACCGGGAGAAATTTCAGGATGACCCAGTGTTTGATTCCTTCTTTGCCTCAGAGTTCTCCTGGCAGGCCGAAGAGCACCACGAAAACAAATACTGCGACCTGGAATGTGGACACACCTGCAACTACAAAGCTGTCTCTCCCTCATATCTGGATAACTTGGTGTGGCGTGACAGTGAGGTCAACCATTACTATGAGCCCAAGCTCATCATTGACCTGTCCAACTGGAAGGAACAGAGTAAAGAAAAGGCGGACAAGAAGGGAAAGTCCAAATGCGAGAAAAACGGCTTGGTCAAGGCCCAAATTGCGCTTCAGGAAGCTTCTCAGGATCCTGCTGAGAAGGACAAGCAGCAGGAGAAGAACCAAGGCTTTGACTTTGACTCCTTCATTGCCGGCACCATCAAGCTCAGCCTACAGCCAGATTCCTGTGAGGTGGGCCTTCTCAATGAACTGAACAGCTCCGTCTCGCAGCTGGAGACCAAGAGCCCCGTGCCTAAGTCTATCAGCCAAGAGAAGGAAGAGAAGTGCCTGGTGAACCTGGCCCAGCTGGAAGGCTGGACGCCCCAGCCCTGGGAGAGCTTTAGCTGTGCGGACGTTACTGGAGAAGAGAGCTGCTTGATTGATGAAGTTTGCTGGGATGTGAGGAAGGATGAGCAGCTGCAGAAGGAGACCACCTGCACGAGCTATTTGGACAGGCTGTTCAGTAAGAAGGAGGAGGCGCAAGAGCCAGCGGCAGTGGAGGTGGATGAGGGCTTTGTGACCAGAAATGGAGAGCTTGTGTTTAACGTGCAGCTGGACTCCTTGGCAGTTCCCCGGTTTGAGAGCCCTGCTGATTCTCCCCTGAAGTCCATACAGACAACCCTGACACCCGCAGCCATAAAGTGTTCCCCTCAAATCGCCCATAAAACCTATAGTAGCATTTTAAAACATCTGAATTAATGGCCCAAATATTTTGGAATAGTAGTTCTGATATCTTACTTGAATTATTGGTTTTTATGCCTCCTTTTTATGATCCGTATGTGACTGAGCAGTACTCAGTTTATGACCACATCTTATTTGGAAACAACTGGCGTGTCTTTTGCACACGATGTGATGCCAAAAAACCAGCACAGAAGAGGTATGGGGGGGGGGATGAGAAAGC
>JAODUD010000008.1:8002098-8013900 GCA_026784285.1 Stomatorhinus walkeri
GGGGGGGATGAGAAAGCCACGGTGGGGTCATATGGCAGGAGGAGGGGCCGAAGCACTACTGGGGGAGGGGGCATTGGGAGGGGGGAATGTACTGCACAGTACTGGGTCAAGTCGCAGCTGATACGTCTTTGCCCTTTTTATCCGTTTGAGAGTTTATCATCACGTTTTAAATCTTAGGCCTAATTTATAAATGTATCTTCCCAAAAACGTCATCTAAAACACATTTTATAATTCAAACCCTCATTTTACGTGTGGTGAAATCAGCAGCCGTTAAATGTTGCTTTTTTTTCTCTAATTGTTATCTACCTCAAGGTAACAGCAGAAAGTGGGCTAACCTCAGCCTCAGCAGTGCTTTACACACACATTCTCCACCGCATCCGACACGCGCTGATGTCGCTTGCTTTCTGTTATTTCGCCTTTTGCCATAGTGAAGTGATGAGGTCATTATTTATTTTTCAGCGGACATGTGATATTTATTGTGATGTGTAATTTCAATGTGAGTGTTAGAAAAGAAAAGGAATTTGATTTACATAATCCTTGTATGGTACATGCAGTACATCAGCATCGGACTTAAAGTATCATTTGCTTAATTTTAAGCGGTAATTTTTCCATTATCTTTCTTTGCTTAAATGCGCTATTGTTTTTGTCCCGCTGATTTTTATTTATTTTTTAGTTAGAGGTACTTCTATTCTTTTACTATAGAGGAAAATATACTTTATGGAACTGAACATGCGCCTCTAAGTCTTAATTTTTTAAATATAGAATATACCATTAGAGTCGTGTGCATGGACAAAACAAATGAAAGGTACGTGGAAACTAGAAATAAACTGTCATTGTTTAATTTTATATTTTTATTAAAATTTGTATTTTTTTCAAACAAGCATGAATAAATTAGGTTACATGGTAGCATGTGGGACGTTAATGGAAATTTGTTTTGCCTTTAAATGTTGGTATTTTATTATTGGTTCTCTTGTTCTAAAAAATATGAATAAAATCCCCAACAAATACACAAAGGCTTTTTCTGTTTTTTAATTTCAAAGTGAAAAAAAACTAGAACTAATATGTAACGGTGTTTGTGTGGCTCTGTCTGCCTTTTCTGTGCTAAGACACACATTAGTGGAGAATATCGTACCAGGCTGAAAACTGCCATTGCATCAGTTTCTCCCTGAAAGGGGGCTTCCTGTGCTCACATAACAAGCAATATAAGAACATAAGACATTTACAAACGACAGGAGGCCATCCGGCCCATCAAGCTCATTTGGGGACTTAACTAATAGCTCAGAGTTGTTAAAATCTTATCTAGCTCTGATTTAAAGAAACCCAGGGTTTTAGCCTGCACTACCTGAACAGGAAGTCTATTCCATACTCTAACTACACGCTGTGTAAAGAAGTGCTTTCTCAAATTCCGTTTAAAATGTTCTCTTGCTGCTTTCCACCTATGGCCATGACGGTTCGCTGTAAATGTGATACACAGCCTGCTCTTCCTGTAGGGGATCTGTTGTTAAGCTCGCAGTGCGTGGAGCTGCAGCTATGTAGTGCCTGCACTGACACTAGTTTTACAGTGTATTACCCATAATTTGTTCCAGCACTTGAGTTCAATCCTCGCTATGGGAAGATTATTGCTTTTTTCCATACAACTTGACCAAAATAAGTCGCTTACAAAATTTTTTAAGCAGCTGTGTCAATTTAGGCTTCTTTACATACACACCATATTTTTCATCTGCATTTATATTTGTCTAAACTTTTTGAATGACCCAATAAATTGTGCCATATACATATTTTATAGTATATTGCATATCAGCTGACGTACGAAGTGTAAACAGTCCCTGACCAACCAAGCCCCAGTGCAAATTGTGAGACAAGTTGTCATGGTGCTTCTCTATAAAAGCTATGGGGCCATACTGGAATTTCTCTACAGCAAGCCTGTACATCTGCATGATTTTTGCAGGTCATACAGTTTTCCTTCTATTTGAAGACAAAGCAAAACTCCTAACACCCGCCCCCCCACTTAATGCAGGTGAGGAAGTTCTCTCACTTGATTACATGGGAATCAGCAGTGATGCGCAACATGCCGGAACTGGAGCCACCATGACCTAAAGCCAGAGAGCATTGGTGCAGCGGTTCTCCCACGGCTGAAAGCGGATAGTCCTGGGAACGAGCAGGAGAAACACAACGTCTTAGCAGAAACATCAGGCTGACGGACATGCAACCTGACAAGACGCGACCGGCACACAGGTGGTAGGGGCTGATCTTAAATCAGAAATCCATCATAATACACAATTAGCAAAGTTTCTAAAATTTGTTTGGGTTAAAATAGTAGGCCCGTGTGCCTCTGCTGCTGACAATTAGCCGTGTGTGGCTCTTAATCTGGGCTGTTCCCCGGGTGACGGCTGAGGCATCTGAAATTACCATGCCCTCGAATCCCTGCAGTCCGGACAAAACACGTCGTTCTGGTTCTAGATACAGAACATGCGTCATGATTTGGAAAGGCTGTTTGGGCAATGGTGCCCTTAGGAGCTACCACTGGAGGGCACCTGCAGTGGATGAAACAGGATCCTCCGGATGTTCTCACGGTACAAATGATTGTCTAGGAAACAAAACAGGATGCAGAGGCGTTTGTGGAAGCCACACCATAAACATCAGCAGTGATTCATTCTTCAATCGAACATAATTCATATACACCAATACCAATTACAGCTCCCAGTATTTTAATTCATGCCAAAACAAGCTGTATAAATTAATAACCACATCGAGATCCCAGCACCAGTACCATCGAAAAGGCTTGAGGCATGTCAAGAAATATTTGAACTTCAGACAAATTCCCAGTAACAAATTTTTACCATAACAGCCAATTTTCAGCCCGTCTTCATTTCTTCTTAACTGATTCTTCTTAGTTCATTGTTTCTTCCTACTTGTTGATTCAAAATGTAATGTGTGGTATGTGGTGTGTGTATGTGTGTGTGCAAATAGCTCGTGCAGGTGTCTACAAACATGAAGATCATTTAAACATCATTTTATTAGGCTGTCTAAGACTCATTCGGTGACCCAAACCACCACAAACATGTGACTCAATCTAAATAAATATCCAGGTTGGGCACTAGTAGTAACTGAGGCAGTTTAGCAGCCCCCCCCCCCCCAAGCCAGTGAGACTCCGCATCCATTAGGAAACTGGGCAACGCGAGCGCTGGAGCAGCCCCGGTCCCTCCAGGGCCTGGCAGGCTGCCCGGCAGTATTTACGATTTCCACCTGCTGCAGCCCGTCAGCCCTGAGCTGCACGGCTCTGCCGTAGTGTCACATGCCAGTCTGCACGCTGGCACATTTTCTGGAGGTGTGAAAGGTAAGCTGTGACCTTCCTACACACTGTGCCACCACAGCTTGCTTTGCATGGGTCCTCACCAAAGTAGAGTTCTCTGAAAAGGCTTTCCGGGAAAGAAGGGCTGCCCTTTTCTAATAGCTAGCAGAGGGCAAAGTCTTAGTGAAAAGAATTAAGGGGCATTTAAAGTATAGAGTAGAGTGACCAGTGTTGCAGGCAGCATGGTGGCTTGACGGGTAGTGCGGTTACCTTATACCTCCACTGCTGGGGGGCTTCACATCTCATTCCTGCCCTGTATGTGTGGAATTTGCACCTTCTTCCCATGTCTCACGGATTTCCTCCTGCAGTCTGTATTACGGTATGTGCCCCATTAGGGCTGGAATCCTGTCCAGGACGTACCCCAATTGTATGCCTTGTGCTACCTTGGATAAACCCTAATGGATGTCAATTGTTTGAGTGGCTGATGAATCGCCCCCCCTCCTGCTTTTACACATCCCTAAACACCAGTTCCATTTCTTCCTGTCTCCACACCAGCTATGAAAGCCTTAAAAAGCAGCACAGCTTTAAGAGAAACCTCCCTCCCCAAAAAAAAAAACACTCCATTTTGAGACGTTTGTAAATTTAAACCACTTGGCAATCGGCATCTGTATCACATGAAAAATAAACACACAAATAGTGCCATAATCCCAGGATCAACTGATTGTGTTGTCAGATTTTTTTTATGACTGTTGGAATCAGTTTCATGCCGTATCTTTGCCGATATAGGAACAATTGTTCACTTCAGGCATGAACTTTGGCTATGCCAGAACCTGCTTACAACATACTAGACAAGGTTTGGTTAATATTTCCCCTTTATAGTGGCTTTAACAATAGTCCACAAGCAGAAAGCACTCTCATAGTAACACTTTAAACTCTTAACTGGTAACAGGGGGAAACAGGTCTGATTTCTTTCTACTTTGACTAACAAGTCGTGTTTGACTTTTCTCCTTACAGTGAGGTATATACAGACCAGGGGTCACGCTGTTATATCAATTCAGGTTGCACAGGATGGTTAGTTCTGTATTTATTCTGAGCTCCTTTTGTAGCAGTTGATGTTGAATCGACAAGCGTGGAGGATCACTATGCTGTCAAGAAAATGATCAAATTCAATATTCAATGGACAAAACCTGTATCGATAACCTTTTTGACGGCTATTCTGATGGACAAAATGACGGTTTATGAAACATTTGCTATCATTTTCACCCCAATAGATGGTGCCCTCTGTTAAAAAAAAAAGGCTCAAAGCAAGCCAAAAGCACCATCTAGTGGGGTCAAAAAATACAGCAACTGGTTCATGAAGCATCATACTGTCCATCACTAATTTAATTAATTCAGTTTAACAGACTAGCAGCTTTCCCAATAAAATAGCAGAGCAAATATTAACAGATGTTCTTCCACTAAGTGTCCCCACTCCAATATTAACCCCGAGTTGATTGCATGAAAAAGGTCAGGGAACAAGCTTACAAAATGCTAAGTAAGTCAGTTATGAAAACAGCTTAGAAGGAGTGTGTTGTGTGGCTTTGGGGCAATGCCCTCTTTACAAAAGGTGCCAAAAAACACCAACCAGCACCTACTTCCAGCTGAGCAGAACCATCACAACTGGTTTGGTGCTGTATGTATGTATTATTACTAAAGATTAGATTGATAGGACAGACGGATGGAGCGCCTCAGTTTTTCCAGTTTTACAGAAATATATGTTGGCTTTAAGTATCAATGTGAAGTGTAATTAAGCCATAGGGCAAATAAACTATAGCAATTTAAAAGAAATCAAGAAAGTGTTTAGCTTACAAACTGTATTTAAATTTTAGACTCAAAGTAGTCACCTTTTACATAATAGCCAGACACGCATAGCATTCTTTGTATGAGAAATATCAAATTTTTGTCAGAAAGTTCTTCCCAACTCTGCTGCAGAGGTACCCATGAATGTGTTGCAGGTTGTTTTGCTTTCATCCTTCTACCCAAATCATGCCTAACCAGCTCAGTGGGGTTTAAGTCTGGACACTGTGCTGGCCTTTCCCTGTTTTTAAGAGTGCCATCTTGTTTTATTTTAGCCTGGAGGTACGTATGTTTTGGGTTATATAACCTTGCTTTAGGGAGAACCTCTGACTGACTGCATGCAGACCAGAGGGTGTTGCACGGCACTGCAGAATGCTGTGGTAATCCTTTAGGTTCAGAATGCCAGTCACTCCATTGGTGCTGTTCCACTTTTCAATTAAATTTGTGGAACAAGAATAGCTTTTCTTTGTATGAACGAGCCCATCTGCATATGTTCTGTATACATTTATATAGGAAATGATAATCTGAGACAAAGTGCATATCAGGACAGCCCTACTTTACTAATGGCCACAGTCTATATTTACACGTACAGCATAAACAGACCTCAACTCCGTGCAATTTTACAGGCAGATAAACCTTTAGCTGTCACACTCAGTCCCACTGCTTCCGCTGTGATGGGATTTACTAATATTAGGGTCCCTGGCTGTTTCCAAATGAATGAATGATTTTGAAGTTGTAGGCCAGACATGCGACATAACAGTCTGTCACAGTGTTAATACTTCACATCCACAGCAGCAGGTCTAATCTTGGTGAGCTTACAAAAGAGCCACCAGATGAAGACAGTAAGTTTGCATATTATTTTTATAACTACCCAGTCTGCTCTGTATATCCAAAAAACCTCACCTAATAAATTGAAATTAACTCAGGTCAAATTTCCAACACCCACCCTGTTTCTTCCCAGCACGCTTGCTTTTCCACTCCCTTATCAGATAGGTAGCACCTGCATAGATTTCCACAAGTAAAAAGGTATCTAGCCTCTTTCCAAAACAAAGTTTGCATTTTCTCAGGCTGCAGCCATTTCCAGCCCAAACTCGGCGACCACTGTGCAGAAAGCCCTTTGTTGGCCTAATCCGGGACTGAAATAATAGGTGGCTGTTCTACATTTCCTGCCCCTTATCAAATGAAGATGAAAATGACAAACGAAGGTGCCATTCTTTCTAAGTTTCTTACATTATAGACAAAAACATTTAGACGAGTAATCACCACTGTGTGGAATAACCACTGTGCCTAATTTTGCCCGTTTTCTTTTCTGGGAATTAATAACGATGGTTAAAATATGGATTTGCTGAGACTTTCGCTTGAAATGGATACATGTGTTGGCGAGTCAGTTTAACTTCAGGAATAATTTGATACATAACCGGCAGGTACAAATTATTTTAATTTAAAACGCGGCTTATTAAAACTGTTTCCTTAGACTAAAACGGCACACCCAGAGCAGTGCTAAAACCGGCAGTGCGTGGATATTAATGTGGGAGCCGAAAGCACAGCTCTCTCCGCATTTTCTCTATAGCATGAGACAGTAGGTCGGACTAGTTAGTGGAAAATAACCAGACAGGCAGCCCCTGCTCTTTCGTGGAGACAGGAGCAGCGTCACTGTATGTCAGCCAGGTAGACGACTTCGCAAAGTACGCAACAGAACGTAATGACGTGGCATTTCCAAAACTGTGTAGCGTGATTTTCACCGTCTGACAAACAAACAGCTACGCCATCACGCTGCAGTACCGACGGCCTGACAGGAGCCGCCGCATTTCAGCGTTGGGCTGGACGTCCCGGGAGAAGCGGGCACGGCACGTGTGTCCTCAAAGGACTGCTTCTAAAATCAATTATTTACCGGACTTAAGCCAAAAAGAGAAAGGAAACAAAATCTTAATTTGGATGGCAGGGAGGGACTAAACGGCCGGTTTAAAACTGAATTGGCGCTATTATGTGCGTAATATATTAAATGTGTTGAACAAGAATAGCTTTTCTTGCAGATCAGCTCGTTCGTACATATATTTTGTATGCATGTATATAGGAAATGATAATCTGAGACAAAGTGCATATCAGGACAGCCCTGCTTCACTAATGGCCACAGTCTATATTTACACGTACTGCCGAGTGTTCGCAGACAGCATAAACAGACCTCACCTCTGCAATTTTACAGGCAGATAAACCTTTAGCTGTCACACTCAGTCCCGCTACCTCCGCTGTGATGGGTTTGTATTTGCTAATGTTAGGGCTCCAGGCTGTATTCATTATATCAGAGACAGATTGTTCTGAACATGGCTACCTCAGCAGGGACATATTTTTATGTAACTTAGTTTTGATCTTCTTCAAACGAGTTTGTTTAAATTGTTGCATAAGGCTCCACACCCATATTAGAGCTAATTAGGAATAGCAAACCTTTCACATTCTGGAATGAATACTGACTTTGCACCATTTGATTATCTCCTGCATATACCAATCTCTGAAAATTCTCCTTGACTTCAGTTTCTCTACGCATTCAACTATCAGATCCTCCTTTTCCCCTTGAAGATACTTGGCTCTTTTCCATCTTCTGATTCTGACATGCCTAACAAGTCTAACCCTTACTCCTCTATTGAAAGCTTAGCTCTCCTAACCATTATGACTATTATGTGACCATTAGCTCACATCTCACAAAACAGTAATAGTGACCATATGCAAAAACGGGAAACATTTGTACTATTGTTGTACCCTTGCTGTACCCTTTTAAGGTACAGAAACGGACCTGATGAGCATCCCAATGTAGAGACAGCATGAATGTACAATCAGTTGTACAAAAATATTTCCTGAGTCTATTTCTGTACCTTAAGAGGTACAATTACCTACAGCTAAGGGTACAATTGGCAGACCTTTGAGGGGACAGCCCCAGTGACAAACAAAGGTGCAAATTTTTACCCTTATTTCTGACAGTGTAATGTGCACATTTCTTGTATTCAAATAGACTGTAATCTCTTTGACCAGAGGTATAATCATAGTGATAATAACCCAGGAGTTCCACCAGGACTGGTGAACGGTCTCATGGTTACATTCTTAGTGATTTTTACTCATTGGCACTGAGTTGCAAGGTGACTTGTGCCACAGGACAGATGTTGGGTTTCTTCTGGGAAATGCATGACAAACTTCACCCCACCAAACACAAGGGCTCAAATAAATCACCTCAGCTGGTAGAAAGGCAGGCTACTACTTTCAGCCTTTCTGCAAAAGTTTTAATGGACCGTCTGGATGAAAACATTAAATTTTACTGCCAACCCAGTGTGGGCGCGAAGCAGTTCGGTCCACAGCAGTGGGCTTAATGAGTCATTAAGCCTACAGGGAAAGCAGGCCATGGGAGACACTGAGATGACACTCGTCTGCCTCCCGTCTCACACCCACTGGCCAGCTGCCAAGCTCGGCCACACTGCCCCACAGGGTGACATGTGCTCTACAGAATGTGCAATGTAGGAAGCTCTCCAGCAACAAGACCCAAAAGTGGGTGTCAGTGCTCCGTACAAGCAAACAGTCTGTGCTGCATGATTCTCAATTCTCTGCAAAGAAATCTGCAAGCACAGGGTTAACCGTTTACACTTTGAGGGCTTTGGTCAGTCAGCTGACATGGTTCATTGATGGTTTTCACTTCCCATCTTGATATCAGCCAAATATTGCTCAGTGTAAATATTATTTGCATTTAACCCTAATTTACATGCTTGTGTCCCAGAGTGGCAAGAGACGTTCGGACTGAATTATGAATAAGGCAACATCAGCCCAGGAAGAGAAAAAAGTAGGTCAGTACCAAACAGAAATGCATGGGCACATGATGCAAGTTATAGCTTCAAAAGCTAAACATAAGTTTTTTGTTTTGTTTTGTTTGGCAGTACTTAAATAGCCAGTAGTCATTTTGAGAAAGTTTTCTGAAGATTAACTTCATGTTCAGCTTATGCAGAGCATGCAATGAAAGTAGATTTGATTTGTATAACAAAGATGGCTCAAATAATTGTCTGTTTTCTTATACTTTTCCAAATCACCTGATCCTGTCGAGCACAACACAGTGTCATGGTCAGGTCTACAGCACCGCTGAAACAGGAGCTGTGCATGCTCCCGCTCACATCCTGCCAAATGTCACACTTGCTTCCGCACCCGTTAATTTCCTGCCCATAGAAGTACAGTCACCGGCATATTTCCGAAAGCTGCAGTTTCTGACTGAAGTAAGTATGTTGACAGAATGATAGAATCCTGTTGGGTAAAAGGTTCTTGCCCTTGTAGTCCAGTGGACGTCCTTTCATAATGATTACCTCACATCCTCTAGATTTGGCTTATATAGGCCTAACTCACGTTTCATTAACGGTCATACATTTGCCTTTTGTTTATTTGGAAACCCACGCAGCACCTTCACCATTAGCAATTCATGCTGGGTGAATATGTAAGAAAAACATCTTTACTTAACTCTCATATTAAGTCTTTCTTCACAAATTCGGTATTTTGTTCACATCTGTAAGTGTAATTATACGACATTTCTTAAAACCAGTAGCACCGGTAGAATTTTTATTACACTAAAGTTTCATTACACGTAAACGCTGAGGTCGCTATGAGTCCATTATACGATTAATATCAGAATCACTTTATTCTAGCTTTTACTAATAGTTACTAAAACTGAATTACAAATTATGCTGCAATAATCACATATATAACACAAACGCGTGCATAACAACCACTGTATGATATGCTTGTAGTGACACGGTGCTGTATACGTGGCTCATGTGACCGGCTTTTTTATGAGCTACAGTTGCGCCGTCTGGTGGAAAGCCTTGGAAATACAATGCGCCCATTTGAAATGTGAACATATTTGTCACAATGCATCGATTGAGCACATTGAGCATAATTATGTATTAGGACTTCCTAAATAAATCTTGTAGATGTTTTATGTTCCATAAAATAAAAATCGATTGTTTCAGACTGCAAGGTTTAAGTTTTGGCTTAAATCTTAAGCCGTGCCAGAATGAATTATGTGTCACTCTTGCTCGGTTTCTGTTTAATGCGAATTAAACACGTTTTATAACAATGTAATATAAAGGTAACAGTATTCACCAAGAGCAATGACTCATATAACCTGACTGAACGTTTTAACTGACTACTGTACCCGTACGGCACGAAGGTTTCTCCCTTTGTCGCTCGATATACAACATGTATTTGTACTGTTCGCAAGAGAAAGAAATGATTTCGGTCAGCACCAACTGGTTCATTTCGTGCGGTACTCCGACTAATTCCGCCCACTGGTGTGATGATATGCACGAGCCTGAGTCAGCTGGGCAAACATACATTCAACAAAAAAGTGTAATGATACGTAAGATCATAAGGACCGTTTTATTAAACACTGACATAAAAATATTAAAGGATTACCTCTAGGGGTGTCTCAAGTGAGCAAACCAAAGAACGATACTGAATGAATCTTATAGTTGAACAAAATCGAAAGATTCGATTTCTTGAAAACAATCACGATTTCCATCTGTACGCAAATGTATAGCAGAGAGTAAAAACAGCACAATACCAGCCAGTGCTCGACGTGGGCCGGTACTCAGTGGTACGCAGTATCAGCACCTCACTCCTCTCTTCAGAGTATTGTCTGGTACTGTCTCTCCATATCTGCTGGTACTGAATAACAAGGGAAGTACCAGCACTCACTTTTCTTTTCTCCCACTTTGAGCACCGATACCACCAGGATGCAGCCCAGTAGGGCTGTGGGTCACGATACAGCAAATGCATCTGCAGCTCTACAGAGTCTACAGAGTGTGGATTGCTGATCAACTCCAGCATCTTCCTCTGCAAATTACCATCATTGCCTGTATCCTACAAGGGCATCTCTCATTTTATCGTCACGATCAAAATGAAAAGTACAGTTTACACGATAGGAAAACTAGTTTTTTCATTTATCAGAGCAATCTCCAGTGGAATGTCTCTAGCTGTGTCATGGCACGGGTGTTTTAGCCATTGCCAGGTTACCCTTCCCTATATAAGCAAGAAACTGCATTATGCTAACGTACATGAACAACAGTAAGTAAAGCGAGGATCACATGGACATTTTTGAAGAGAACCCTTTTTAGTTAATGATCGTTTCGGTCCAAAGTCTTATTTTCTGTAAGAGTTGTGTGTGGCACAGAAGGTTGGGACATTGAGTGGAAGGTCACTGGTTTGAAGTCTGAGGTTGGCAGAGTGAGTCTCTATCAGGCTCCTGAACAAGATCCCTAACCCCCCTACCGCTCCACGGACCGGCTGGCCCTGCTTTCTCAATTACACACCACTTCGGATAAAAATGGCTGATAAATAAATGTGAAACTCAACCCAACAGGTATAGGCTAAAAATAAGGGGTTGTGTAAATTTGGCAGTTCTACAGTTTCACGTACCTATAGATGTCGTCCAGCTGCAATGACATAGGGAGAAAGGAATGAATGAGGTCAGCAAGCCTTATTCCTCAACAGGCTTGTTTTTACTGCCGTGCTTGCTGTTGGATCCCACCAGTCAGTCAACCCCCTTGTTTTTGTCCTAAAATAACACCCATTTACACTCAGCTGACTATCTTACCTCACACACAGCCTGGTTTTCATCCTGTCAATCTGGGGGGGGGGGGGGGGGGGGACAC
>JAODUD010000008.1:8014000-8024879 GCA_026784285.1 Stomatorhinus walkeri
CCCCCCCCCCCCCCCCCCCCCCCCCCCCCCCCCCCCCCCCCCCCCCCCCCCCCCCCCCACGACAACAAAACATAAGAAGATGGATAAAACAGATTTTGAGCTCTTCCACTCAAGCGCTACCTACAGTTTGTGGAAGCTAGAGCAGATGTAGCATAATGTGGAAATGGATTAGAGCTTAAGGAATGCAGTATTTAAATCCCTTTTAATAATCTCTTACTGATTCCTGGTAAACATGTAATAGGTTTACTTTTGTGATATGTTCCTAATATTATAATCCATAAAAGGAAATATGTCACGCTGTCAAATAGTACAAACAAAACACATTTGTCTTACAACAATGATCTTGATTGTTTGTGCACAATATCCACACCCCCAAAGGAAATGAGGTCATTTTCATTCACTATTGTCATTGATAACCAACATCACAAACAGATTCATTGTTTGTAGCATCTATGGTCAGTGAGACAATGATTTCAAAGAATATCTAGGTTATTCTATCATATTCCTCTGGCCTAGGGTGCCCTAGTGCTGAATAAAACAATAGAACCATTTTCTCGGAACAAGGGAAGTGGGAAAAAGATTTCAGCTGAATATATTTGGCAATTTGGACTTTCTGCAGTGTGTGTCTGTTTTTCATTACTGGTAAAGCTTATCTTTCTACCCCCATTGTATATACATAGAGCCTTAAGGCTTCAACACAAACAAAACACTACAGACAGTCACATAAGCAGAGAAACCAGTAACAAAAATCCATCATGCTGGAAAAGAAAGAAATCCACAGGCAAAACAATTAGTTATTGTGCATTTCGACTATATGTCACTGTCGTTATTTAGCCTATTCATACACTGCTATGGATCAGGGTACAAGGTTAAAATGGTATCAACATTTAAAAAAGCAGATATGGAAGGCTAGTATTACTTAGTCACAATGAGTAAAAATTAGACGGGTCATGTTTCAGCCTGGTGAGAACAAACTTATCAGACTCTCCTTCATGTCATTCACAGTGTGATTACGCTGGACATTTTGCTAGAGTTCTTGTTTTGCACAAGGTCTGCAATAACTTAACTGTTCAGGCAAGAATAAGGATGGAACACAGAGAATGAGTAACACACATACAGAAGTGTACCAGTGCCCTCTAAGACTTGAACCAACAATCTCCCAGCTACACACCCTTCTCAGCAGTCAACAAGCCACCTGCTGCCACAGAATGATAGCACACTCACATGTAAATTAGCCATTCCCCCATATATTCAATGTGTTCTACAGAAAAAGAAAACACACTGGAGTTTGGCTGCAATTTTAATTAGACGCTGTGACAAGAAAATATAGCTTAAAATCTGCTGAGACTGCGTAAATCTGTAATGCCAAGGCCCTAAAGCTTTTTGAAGCCAGGCCAGGGCTTTCAGATGTATTGCTAAACCTTTGTTCTGGGTTATTTTTGACATGTTAGAAAGTAAAAATGCTTGCTAGCTGTGGTATCCTCATGTCACAGGGTGAATCTGAGCTTCAGAGTGGTTCTTCAAGTCATGTGCATCTGACAGACCCAACAATGACTAGATACACCGGAGGAGCCGACGTGATGAAGGGAATCGCTGGAGATTCAAATGTCTGCACTAACAGTAGCCGGCTATAAATGGCTCTGTGGGCAATGAGAAGGTAAGATTAGAATCTGCCCACGAGAGATTAATCGCTTTGCGTCCCTATCTCTGTCATCACGTTTGGCAGGGTACAGGCCCTGGTTGACACTGGGGTGGGCAGAGGCCAGGATCTGGAGGAAATACAATCTCAGTGGTGTCATGTCATCCCCATTAGCATAAACGGCACATGGAACTGAAAAGAACAGTAAAGGATGTCTGAAACGCCAACAGGGATGTCGTTCCTGCTCTGTCTCGACCAAGTCAACGGCCAAGCTATAAATGGACAGCGTTAGAAATGACATCACACAGATGACCCCAGTCCAATCAGGGTCCAGGGTGTCAGACTGGACTGGGGTGTCAGAGCTGACATAATGATAATGCTAATGCTACACTTGGCTGTTAGGACTTGCACCGGCTCCCATGGAGCTGAGGGCTGGGCTGCAGCTTTCAGAGACAGAGGCCTTTCCATTCCTGGGAGCAAATCTAGACAAAATCCCCTCCACCCCCACCCTATCCATAACAATGCCAGTCGGGGGCGTCTGCTGAGAGGGTGAGGCCTCTACCAAACAGCCGTTTCAGAAAAATCCATTTACTCAATCAGTGGTCTCCAAAACACCCACGTGACGGAGATGATATACTAATCTTTTCATTAAACGGCCTCACCGTCACCACAGGAGCACTCAATAAGTCACAAGGGGAACATTTCAAGGCAGTATTTTACAGGCAGCCTCTACCAGTAAGTATAACCTGCAATCCAAGTGTCATGTCCCCCCTTGAGAACCAGCCCGCTATCTGGTGGAGCTCTCACGCAAACGGGCCGGCAAGACACAAACATCAGGTGAAACAATGGAGACTGTCAGCAAAGGGCCACTCTCCTTCCTGCTATCTGCCTACACGCTGGAGATACACGTTTATCATTCAACTCCTAAACTGGAATAAGATCCCACTGGCAAACAAAACTGACAAGCAGTGGAATGTGGATGGCAGAGAGGCACATAACCCTGGATGCCAGCCCTTCATAAGAGCCTATCACTGGGCATTATGGTCATGTTTCATCAGACTGCTTTGTGGCACTAATACTGGACTCCAAAACATCAATTTATGAGAGGATGCATGCCTATCATTAGTGAATTATGAGGTTGGAAGCAGTGCAGATATCTCCAGATTATATGCTTCGGAAGGTCTGGGCAGCCGTGTGCAGTGAGGCCAATTAACTGACGTTTAGGTCTGTGGCTCAAACTGAGGAACTCTGTCGGGACTTGTAGGAAATGGAAAGAGTCTCACTCAGCCGCAAGCTCTATCTGCAGGGCGAACATCTGACACTGAGCTCACCGCGTTGTCAGCGCCTTTCCGAAAATGCCGTTTGACCCCCGCCACGCCACATCACCACCCACCCATGTGTGCATGAGTAAGCAAAATGTCTGCTAACCCCACTCTGTCACTAAACACAAGCTGTGTATTTAGTTCATCTCCATGGCAACATGCTCCGCATTACTGATAAAGGCAGAGACAAAACCATCTGTCTAGATAACGAATCAGGTCACATCAGAAAGACAGGCAGGCAGTTAACGCTGAGGGGCCCGTCCATCCAGCCAGCCATGGCAAATGTACGCAGCGCCTCTTTTACCAAAATCCTCTTGAAATATAATATTCCTTCCCATTTTCCCCCAATGAATGAATCAAAGAAACCCAATATCTATAAATGTTGGTTTAGGTTTGCCAGGAAACACCAGTAAAAAAGAGCAATATCTAAAAACAGAGATAAAAAGATGAGGGGGGAGATTCTAAGCTTTCTCACTACTACTCCTTCTGCTGCCCCCTGGAGGATGGGCAACCCCTTTGAGTCTGGTTCCTCCAAAGGTTTTTTCCTTTCTAGGGAGATTTTCTGTGCCACTGCACCTCTGGCTTGCTCACCAGGGGCTTTTGGGCACTTTGAGACAATGTAATATTGTGAAAATGTGCTATACAAATTAAATTGAATTGAACTGAAAAATACTACTCAGAAAACTGTATCCTAGATATGCAAAAGTCAGTCTTACATTTCTGGTCTACATGTTTGCATGAAGAACTACAATGAGCTATGTAAAGCTCAGCAGAGCTTTGGAAAATGCACTAAAACACCATAACGGTATACGTCTGCTGATAGATTCACACATAAAGCAAGTAAAACGAGCAAATAAATTTCAGGACTCAGGCATTTGCACATCATCTTGCCAAAAGACTGCAGGCTGGAGGAGAACAAGGGAAGCATTATTAAAAAAAAACATCATAAAAGGAAGAAATGAGGGTAATCATCCTTCCGACTTCAAAAGGCATAGACCACACTGCCAGTGCTAGATCAGTTACATGCACCTTCGCCACAACAAAAAGGATCAGACTGCAAGGCTAAAAGAGATCATTGTTCATATGGAAAAAATCATGTCCGTTATCTGTGCAGTCTGTCCCGAAAGCCAGCCACCAGTACTGAAGACCACACAAAGACGTCCTCGCTGACATAAGCAGGCTTTCCTTGTACTTTTGGTGACCTCCGTGTTGTGCATCATGACTTGCAAGCCCTTATTAGGTTGAAGTGACAAACATGGATACAGAAAAAATGCAGAGGAAAAAAAACTTTGAGGTGAAGATGGAAGAGATTGCATTGACAAAAAGCCCCAAGATTACAGGGCTTCATTGAGTGAAACTTGCTGTTTTTCTCCCCTTTTTAGAAGTGAGCTGTGCAAACAAACACTTATAGGTACAGATATAGATATTCAATACTAGAAAACCTGATTCATTTGGTCATGCAGTGACTCAAATGCAGTTACTTCAGACAATCTCTACCGCATCATGTCTTTAAGGGCACTTTTGTTCCATTGCTTTAGATGGACTGTAAGCTGGCTGGCGATGCTTGTCCTGTCTGGAACATCCCAATCTCAGGGTTAGGGTTTATTCTCCGAAAACCCATTTGCTTTTTCCATTTGACCATGTCGTTTGGATGGACAACACTTTGTAGCGATCAATTACTGCCGACCGTCTTGCCTCCTATGGCTTTAAACCATCGGATTTGGTTTCATAGGGAGATGGGATCTTTCACAGTTACACAAGAAGCCCTAATGGAGAAACTAAGGTTTGGACCTCTGTATTGGGTAACGGTCCTCAGTTCACCTTACCTGTTTTATTCAACCTTTCATTCTTTGTGGAAAATTAGCTCATTGAAACTTCAGGTCTATAATTTACATGCAGAGGTATCTTTGAGAAGGTTCCACAGAAGGGTCAGAAACAAAAAAGTTTTATTTAATTGTAACTGGTCGTAGGCAGACTTTGTCAGACATTCCGGCCAGTAATAGTTTTCCTCACTTAAACCTATGAAAGATTATAAGATCCCTCGAAATTAAAAGTGTCCATTTGAATGAATGCCCACCCAGTGCACAGCGTCGACAAGCAATTAGCAGTTCTGAACACCAAAATAAAAACCCATCCATGGAAATAAACCCACACAACATAGGGAGGAATATGCAAACTTTGTACACAGAGACTGTTGGTGGGATCTGAACCACCACCCCCCATCGGTACACGGTGCCAGCATCACCCTCAGTGTCAACAACATGATAATATTTGAGGTTTCAACCAAACATATTCAGATACGCCTTAGACCATCTTTTATATACCGTTGGTAAATCAGGACGCCGTCCTAAGGAGGATGCTTGACATCTCATTTGCATTACCAATTTTAAGACCACCAACTGTGGAAGTAATATTTAGCCACAGCTATTTCAATCACCATGAAGTCACTACAGTGGTTTCTTAGCAGTACTGGGGAAAATACGATAAGGGGCCTGCATAGAACTTATTCACAGAACTTATTCCATCAGCAAACAGACATGGATTTTAGTTTCTCAATTCTTCATAGATTGAAAATAAGACCATCTGCAAATACCCGCTCCTCTGAAATACAAGCGGCATGGTTTATTTGCCTTTTGCACAAGTACAGTTACACTGGGACGCTTCTCTTCACCTACCCCATCTTACTCTCCTCACAGTGCAGGGTCAGCTAACATGCAGCACCCATGGAGCTGGAGGTTAAGGGCCTCACTCAAGGGCCACCTGACATGTGACTGTTCTGCCGAGGTTGGAGCTCAAACCGGTTGATCTTCTGATCACAGGCACAGAGACACAGCCCACTGAGCCACTCACCACAACAGAAATAAACACTCAATAGTTGCTCAACCTAAAGGGTGACCAAAGGTAAACTCCATTAACTAATCAGCTAACATTTTCCAAAAGTTTTGTTGTATGGAGATTAGATTACAGAGTAAGATATCCAAGTCTGAATCCATCCAGAATTCACACCAGGCAGGAGGTATTACTGAAATGCTGTCCGGTCCAAGCACAATACACAATACACGTGTAGCTCAGGTTTAAGGTATATGCTGAAAGCCAACATCTGGCAAGAAAGAACTAAAATAAGTGAAACCGTTTCCACGGCATCAAACTTTTTATATGGTTATTTGTGCAAAGCAGCGAACTTGAACAGACTTTGCAGCATTAGCCACATCATCAAGTGGTTCACTTTTCCACATGCGCCGAAAAGGAAATCACAATTTCCAAATCATGCAAAGGGAGCCTGTCAGTACTGGTGCAACTTCATCACCAACGCCCCAGGCATGCAACCCAGGTCAGCAGGGTCAAGGACGAACATGTCAAAATGCCTCTATTTTGACAGCCACTTAAAAGGTTCAATCCCTTTGCAATTAATATTCATTATATAATGTAACTATCTGAAGATATAAAACACTGTAGATATGTACATTGCCAACTAGTCGTTAATACAAGCATGTGGGCAAAATTTGCTGTAGATACCTCTGACATCTAAAACAAAGTGAAGCTGCATTTCCATTTTCCATAAAGAAACTAGACAAAGCGCCGAACAAAGGATACATGCCCAATTCAGAATCCTGGGGACTATGACCAGGGGAATTAAAAAAAGGTGAAAATCCAAGAATGACAAGGTAACAGAGCAGAGTCTGTGGCTTCATACATGGTGGTTTAGGGAGAGAGAACAAACCTCTAAATACCTTTTATAGTAGGAGAGTCTGGAAGGTTCTCCAGTGCTAAAAGTATCAATATAAATAATGTAATTTAGTATCCCTCAGTGACGGGCCAAAGAGGTAACGCCATCTGAGATGGAAATTCAACAGCAGCCACATTGTAAAACAGACCTAACATGCGGTCAAACTGATCTTAGTTACATGTTCTAGCAAGAAGCTTAGCCGCTTCATATTTTAAACGCATACTGAAAGATGAAGAAATACAACGTTTTTTCCAGAGTATTTCATCTTTTATTAAGAAATGGTTTAATAAATAAATTGATTTAAAAATATAATCATCAGGAATCACCTTTACAAATTCAACTTAATCATAGAAGGGTTTAAAAGTGGTGACAGAAAAACACAAAAGCTTGAAAATCATGTTAGCACCTTCAGAGAATGCCATTTCTTTTGTCCGTTAAGAGTCCAGCAAGTCAAAGTATGTTATGGCAGGAAATAACTATGGCATTAAACTTGGAACTTCAGGTTCATTTATTTGAATATAAATATATTAAATTTATAAATTGACCAACAGCCATTTGAAAGACAGGTATTCCATACGCAGTGAGTAGGTGGGTCTTCATCTGAGAATAGCCCAACATACCAACCATGCTTAGTGTTTTCACAATACATTACAAATGCTGTAATAATCATCCGCGGTGTAAGACATGTTTGACAATGAATCTGTTAAAAACCGCTGTGCCAAGGCAAGCATAAATGCATAGTCACGTCTGGGCCAAAAGTCAGTCACGCGTCTTACTGGGAGTCATAAGACCGGCTGTAGTCTCAGAGGAAGGGAGTCTCGGCTCTGACTGACATGCTGACTGAATGATTCACATGTGAGCAAACCGATTCTACCTCATGCCAACATTATAAGCGTTTTTGTGATAATCAAACATTACTTTGGTTTCTCGTTTAATAACAGCAGAAATTTTAGACCAAATCAATTCTTCTTACATAGCCAAATTAGCCGATCACCAAGAACAAATGTGCTGATTAATTTAAATAATTATTCAATGAGTGAAAAGTGAAACATTTCGCCCACACCCGCTTATTTTCATTCATTCCTAAGAATCACGATTTAATGTTGAGCCATTGTAGGTCACGTTCCATGTCATGCGCTTCGCAAACTGGAACACTTTCAGTCAACATCCCAGTCATAGGTGACCGGCATGGAAGGGCACATCCGTGGGGATCTCGGTACGAGGTCCCACCAGCCCAGGCGTACAATCAGAATACCTCACTTACGGACCCATGTCACTATCTTTTGCAGCTAAAATTTTCATTTGTCCAGTTAATTATGGAAGTGAAAGCGTAGAAGGCGTCAGCGCACGAACAGGAACGTTATACCCGCAATGCCCACCCCAGCAGCCGCGAACAGCGCCGTCTTCATGGCTGACTCGTGGTTTTGTCCTCTTGAGCTGTGAAAAAACTTGCAGAATCCATCCTGTACAGAAGAAAACAGAAAATGAGCTAGATGGCCTACTGACGCCTGTTCAGAGACGAAAGCAAGTCCATATACACTGTGGGAAACACTAATACCCAGACGGCTTCCACGGTGCCTTGTTTTGACGACTGACAAACACGATCGGCACACCATAACACACTTTAATGACAGTTAATCACAAGCTCTTTTTACATTTAAATCACTTAAGCGGAGAGTTACGTTGATGACATAGGCGCTGATTAGAGACACCCATTTCCGCTGGTATAATACTGGTAACTAGACATTTAATTGACTTAAAAGTCATTTAACGTGGGTCTACAAACACTGGACAAAGGGGCTAGGGTGCAGATTAAAAATATATCTTTACTCAGAAACAAGCATAAATTGGGCACTCTGAAAAAACTTAATTTCCCAAAGTGCTTCACTGCACTCTGTAATAGGAAGCAGACGGTAAGAAAATTATATTTCAGCGCTAGGGCATCATATGGCTGTACTGAGACTCAGTGCTGATGTCGTTTAGTTTGACAACGAACATGTCTAAAACAGTTAGACACGAAAACCTCAGCAAAATATCTTTCGAAGTAATCTGAACTATCCAATAAAAAGCATAAGTAGTAACTAGGTGTTTATACACGAGTTCTGAGGATTTTAAAGAATTATGTACCATTTTGTATCTGTAATGCAATTTCCACCTTTAATCATGCAATAGGAGTAGGGCATAATTTTTGTTACGGAAGCAGTTTGTAGATTGGATTTGGTTTTTAAACATTATATGATTTTAATAATGTATCCATAAAATCTGATACATAACCGTTAACCCAAGTGCTTATAACCAACTAGCGCTGGCTACAATGTAACCGAATTAAACACTTCTGCTAAAGGCATCGACACACAAAAACTGCAGACATTTGCATTCTCATTCAGTTAATGTTTTTCATGCAGCTGCACATCTAGTCAGAAACTCAAATTCTAACCAGTAGGAAAAAATGGTCACTATAATGACCAAGAGGCTCTCTCGCAATAAACCAGCCAGGCAGGAATGCAAAACATCCCGATGTCGCTATGCGAAGGTTTCCTGACAAATTCTTCTATAATTCATCACATCATACTACGTGTTTCGTTTTAACGACAATGGATTTCACCAGTAAATAACCTAAGCGCGTTGATCATTCTACACTCATACTTAAGAGAATTTCAGGCCCCAAGTAATGAGAAAGACTGCACTTACCCATCCTTCATTTTGCAACAGCCAGTCTTGTTTCTCTACCCCCAGGTAGTCGGCTATCGTCTCCGCCAGTCTCCTGCAGCAGTCCTTCCCTTCCCCTCGGGAATGGAGCTCGCCCACCAGCACTCCGGTGAACGCAAAGAGGGATACCACTCTCCCCCAGTTTAACTTTCCATCCCCTACCATCTCTGCCATTACCTTTCTCAAACTGCCGCTACGGTCCGGTCCACAAGAGTCCAGAAAAGTTTGCACAAGGGAGTGAAATTTGGACAGGTTCTGCTTCTCAATCTCCTTGGCCAAGCAGCGCATTGCTTCTGAGGCCGGACCGGGCGGCGTCCGCTGCACTCCAACGCAGAATTCCAAGTAATCTTCTGCCAGCACCAATGTCTCCTTCGACAACCAGCAGGACATTTTCCCCTAAAAAAAAAAGAAACCGAGCATTTCAGATCTGGGAGTTTAACGCATACCAGATGGTACAATGGGTGGGATATCCTCCTCCCTCGCCAGTATAAAACCAGTTCAGAGCAGTTCCAGCAATCAGTTTCATAATTCACGAAGATTACACGAAACCAGAAAAATATGTCCTCGGGATGGGGTGTGGATCATTTCCTTTACACGTAATTAATCTAATATTTGGCATCTAGTCAGGAATTACGGAACAAGGTGTTCATTAACAAGCGCCGCGTGCACGAAATTACTGAAAATAAAGCCAAAGGGAAAACGTATACATGATTTAATTTTTAAACATTACATCATTTTAAAAACATTCATGAAACCGAAACATGTGATATGCGACCGTCAACCTAAGTCCCCATAACCAGCTAGCGCTGGCTACAATGTAACCCACTTAAACGCCCCGTACTTTCCATAGCAGCACGGCTAGTCTTATCAAGAGATCACAAACTGCAAACTACATTGATAAATTATAGCTACATCCACATGTAACTATTTGATTATTTCGGTTTTTGGTTATTACACACAATTTTATGCAGCGCACGTTTTATCTGTCATTGACAATGAGCCGAGACACAAAGGACACACGGCAACCAAAAAAAGTCTATACTGAAAAGACATTTAAATTGAGGAATATTACCAGACGTTTCCTGTACACTGACACTCGAACTAGCTTGCCATACAATCTAAATTCAACACCAAGACATGTGAACATTTAAAAATAAAGAGAAGACGAAGGACTCACCTCGCAGAAACGCGAAAGAAACTCGCAGCTTTCCATCTGCGCTGAGAAAGGAGGGGTTTGACCTTTTTCAGACCCACTTCCGGTTTTTTTTTAAATTTCCATTACGCCTCCCGTGCGTCAGGTTCAGTGGCAGATTTCTGTTGGGGTTTCGCGTTATTTACCTATACGTAGTTTCTGATCACATTAATTTCTGTCTTTCTCACACACATTATCCCTCATTTCCAGTATTTTAAATATCGTTTATTACATTTCTTACATAGATTTGTGTACAATACTTCCAGCATGAATTTTTGTTACATTCATAT
>JAODUD010000008.1:8041722-8052712 GCA_026784285.1 Stomatorhinus walkeri
CACTAGGGTCACACTGTGAGAGCCTTACCAGGCACTAGGGGCACACAGTGAGAGCCTTACCAGGTACTAGGGGCACATAGTGAGAGCCTTACCAAGCACTAGGGGCACACAGTGAGAACCTTACCAGGCACTAGGGGCACACAGTGAGAACCTTACCAGGCACTAGGGGCACACAGTGAGAGCCTTACCAGGCACTAGGGGCACACAGTGAGAACCTTACCAGACACTAGGGGCACACAGTGAGAGCCTTACCGGGTACTATGGGCACAGATAGAGCATTTCCAGGCACTAGGGGTACACAGTTAGAGCCTTACCAGGCACTAAGGGCTCACAGTGAGAGCCATACCAGGTACTAGGGGCATGCAGTAAGAACCTTACCAGGCACTATGGGCACACAGTAAGAACCTTACCAGGCACTAGGGGCACACAGTGAGAGCCTTAGCAGTGACATGCAGCAAGCAGAAAGGAGAGACTGAACATGATCACATGGTGCTTCTGTAACACTCTGATGACCAATAGCAGGGGTTGCCAATCTTATCCAGAAAGGGCTGGTGTGTATGTCAATTTTCGCTGCAACTCCCTCATTAGATTACTACTTAGAGGACTGATTGGCTGAAGAGTTCTCACACCTGGGTTTGAACAGCTGACCTAAAAGTTGCCACAAAAACCTGCATACACACTGGCCCTTAGAGGATACACTGGCCCCCTGACCTATAGAATTATATCAGGCCAGGGGGGAGCATGTGGCTAAGCCTCTGTACCAGTAATCGGAAGGTTGCCAGTTTGAGTCCAGCCTTGCTGGAATAGTCACATCTTAAGACTGAGTTCCATGGGTGCCTCTGCAGGTGGCTGCCCTTCGTTGGCAAGCTTGCTCTCACCTGCATGTGTGTCTCTCATGGAGAGCAAGGGGGAGGTAGGCAGTGAGAGAATTTCCCCATGGGGATTGATAAAGTTTCATCATTTCATTTCAAACTGTCAGGCAGCTTTAATGTAACAAAAGCAGTAACTGGCTGGACTTTGGTGAATAAGGCTATCTGAGAATGGCACATTTAGTCCTTGATAATTTGCCTTCATGGAGAAAAGTATAAATTTAGGCATAAATAAATCTCATGAGTAACTAAATAAAGGTTATAAACAGTGATTTTCTTTCTCTTTCTTTTTTATACGTTTAATAAAGATTCCACAAGGGGGAGCCCTTACCCCAAGAACTAACACCAACTTAGGCGGCTGCTCCAGTCTGAGCTGACGAAAGCTGAGCTGAGCCCAGAATAGCGGTTGGAGCTAGTGCTGCATGTGCTCTGTCACACGCTTACACAACAGACACACGCGTTGGCGTGCGCACGCGCACACACACGGCCTTCTACCCACCAATCAGCGGCATCAGGGCTTTTTCCATGACGCTGGCAAACTGGTGATAGATGTGAATAGCGAGGTCACTGAAAATCTGTCTGTACTCAGATAGATCAAAATTCTGCAGGGAGTTCTTGTTCTGCCGTGGGGTGTTGAATTTCATGAAGTCCTTCGGAGAACGCAGCCAGCAAAAGCAAGGGTTAGCAATTTACCTCACCAAATGCATCAACATATAATCCGTTTTCCTCTTGTCCGTTATCACATACGTTCCTATGGAGTACGTCTGCTGTACAACGGCCTACCTCCTCCCCGCTGTACTGCTTCAGAGAGTTGAGCATGTAGTAGGTGTTGGAAAGCCAGAATGACAACATCTCAAAGTCTTCCTGGTGTTTCTGAAAAAAACAATGAGTACATGACTTATTTCGTAAAACACTTTACTTTCACAGATACGGTAGGTCTACAGTGAAACTAGATACAAGATGTCCTTGAGTACAGTACATGAAGATGAAAGGATTTCGAAGGTCCAAAAGGCCTCAGGTGTCTGGCTCAGCATCTCACCCTGACGATCTTCTTGATGCCATCAATGATGCTGCTCATTAAGGACTTGAGCCTGGCGTCGTCGTTAAGATAGTCCACGTGGCGGATGCACATGAATAGGATGTAAGTGGCCAGCCCAGGGATCATGTTAACCACCACCCCCCTTGGTTTTAGGTCTGCCAGGAGCGGGAAGGACAGTGAGCATGACATATCTATACGTGATACACAGCAAGGTCAACCTGATGTCCATCACAGCAGTTAGCCATAAGCATGACATCATTATGACATCAACAACCATCTATGCTACATCAACCATAAACACGAAGAGGATTGTCCGTACCAAGAATAATATTTTGGATAAGCCTTGATTCATCTTCCCTTTTGTATTCCAGCATGCCGACATACTCTTTGGGGACAGCAGAGACTTGATTTTGATTGGCTGGGGTGGAATAAAGAGGCAGGAATTAACAATGTAGTGCAGATATTTCAAAGAAAAAATCACATGGGAGCGTGAAGTTCAGTATTACCATTCTCCACTTTCAGAAGACTCTTGATCTGATTCTGCAGTTTCCTTATTAACCTGTCTTTCATATCAAGCTGTTCCTCAAAGTCCTGGGATGAAAACAAACATTTACAGTGAAAATCAAACCCCCTGAAGGGGTTCGGAGCAGACCTTGGGCCTGGGCATCCCCTGCACTCGCCATGTTCTCCGCAGTGAGCCGCGACGTCTCCAGTCGCAGACGGCTCTTGACTTCACTCTCAGCCTGCTGCTGCTTCCTCAGCTGGGTGTTCTCCTCTTCTTTCTCCTCCAGTCGGTTCTCCAGCTCCGCTTTCTCCCTCTCAAATTCTGCCTTTTGCTGCTCCAAGAGCCTGAAGACAAAATGAATAATTTTTTAAAAGACTAAACACATGGAGAGCTGTTTGATTTTGACTTTGCTGCTAATTCATTCACACTGAGATGCTGTTTTTCAGCTCTAGCATGAGCACGGCAAACCTTCTCTGTAGGCCTTCCTCTTCTAGGCTGCTGCGAAGACTGCTTGAGACGTCTTCCATTTTACCTAGGGTAGACAAAACGGCAACATCCAAACTGAAAACGTGACATGGGGACATACAAAACTGCTCATAGCCATCATATATAACTAATTAATTCTTTGACTTTTCATCATCCAGAACTGTACATAGGACAAGTGTTTAGAGCAGGGTTCCTCAGTTCAGGTCCTGGAGGACCAAATTCTAACACAATTTGCAGATTTCCCTGCTCAGACACACCGACTAAACCTGGTAAATAGCCAATTAAGATGTGTCTAGGCAGGGAAATCTGCAAATTGTGTTAGAATTTGGCCCTCCAAAACTGAAAATGGGAAATCCAAGTGTATGGAAAATGGATGGATGGATTTTTCATCTTTTGATATCAAGCAGGTAATTTGCATGAGCCTTAGCCTTCATTGTCTTCTGGCGAAAACTTGACATTGACAAAACACTAATGTTAATAATGGGTTTAAAAATTCAGGATGGACTATCAGTCAACACTTGGCATCTATTGGATGTCATTCCCTCTGACCTTTCATCTCTGCGGCCTGCTCTGTTATGCGGGCTTCTAGATCTTGATTCTGTTTCTGTAGTTCTGACACCTGCTGCTTAAACTGTGGTATTACCTGCATGTGGGAACACAACATGTGCAGTTATAACCCAAAAAAAGCAGAACACAGCTATGTGCAGTTATAACCCAAAAAAGCAGACCTCGAGTTATACCTTGGAGTAAACTGACTAAGAAAGGCACACGCCATCACTGATTGATGTTTATAGGTGTTCACCTCGAAACCACAGCTGGAAAATGCTACCAACACAAGAGCATCACAGACCCATGAGTTTTCTAACAGCAATGACATTTTGCTGTGAACTTCCCATAACCGCAGATAAGTGATGCTTTTTGGCTCTTCAACCTGCATCTCCACCCTCCTACCATGTTCTCAGCAGCGAGCCGAGCCACCTCTTGCCGGATGCTGTCTTTGATGTTGTTCTCTTCCTGGAAGAGCTTCTGCAGCTGGTTGTTCTCATTCTGGAGATGATCCATCTGGAGCCTCAGACTTTGGACTTCTCTGTCATTGTCCTGTTGCTGAGCCTGAGAACGCATCTCCATTACTCTGTGTTTTGAGGGACAGACAAAGTAATAAATGTAGCTGCTTCACAAGAGAATCTCATAGTATGTTACAAACACATGCATAAATACAACAAATATAATGAAATGAGACCTGCTGGCTTCACGTAGAGCTTCATAAGCAAACAGAAATTCTCCATCTTCACCAAAATCTTCATGATTCTCAGGAATTAACCTTCAAATATGGTGAAATGTATGACTAAATGTGCACATTTTTTCAAAGTTTATGCAGCAATGTAATGACAAAGCTGTGAAGTCGTACCTGGCAAGAAGTTCATTGTCATTTATACCACCAAGAAGTTGTCTGGTGACCATAGAAATTTTCTCTAATATAGAAGATAATGTCAGATCTAAAACCACCACATGCTAATAAAACAACATAACGTCAGTGACATAACACGAAAATTCACATTAAAACTTGATAAACATTATTTACACAGTGATGTGCCATTGAAATGGTAGCAATTTCCAACCGTTCCGAGGTAAAGCACAACAGACGGACACCAATCAGTGTGTGTACCTCCTGCTTCCTGTCTCTGTTGCTTTAGCTTTCTATCCAGGTCGTCTTTCTGCGTTTGGAGGGTATGGACCTCTTTCCGCAGTTCTGGAATCATCTTTAAAGACGCACAACAGCATGCTTTGCTAACTAGCCAACATGAATCATGCATTACTAAATGACTAGTCAATGAGAATTACATACCACATACTGACGAGTCAGCTAGAATTTGTGAAATGAATGATAATTCCAAGGTAAAATGAAATGTTATTCTGTAAACATCTTGAGAAGAATAGTGGTAAAACTAGACTTACTTTGACATGCTTAGTGAGCTGCAGAACTTGTTCCTGTGAGTCACGGTTGATTTGACTCTCTTCCTCAATCTGCTGCTGAAAACTAACATTCTGCTCCCTCAACCTCCTGCTCTCCTCTTTCAGAGCTTCTATCTGTTTCTCATAGTCCTCCTTCTGAATTTTGATGTTATTCTCCACAATTCTGGCACAGAAAAAAAATGTTATTCTTAACCACATTCCATACCATGTGTTACTTACTGGGAATGGGGGGGGCAGCATGTGGCTCAGCGGGCTAACCCTTTGTGCATGTGACCAAAAGGTCACCAATCCACGCCCTTACTTTCTTTGCCTTTCTTCCCTCCCAAGTTCTTCTTGAAACCTCTTCCTTAATGCCTCAGTGCTGTCTGGAAATTCGCACAGAAAAAAAGCAGTCAGTGATTTTCTTCCTGGTCAGGATATAGCTGAAGACGACACCCCTCTCTCCTCACCCTTCATTTCCTGCACAGAATCTCCATGTGTCCGCTCCATGTCCTGCTTCTCTTGAGCAAGCCTGTCATTCTGAGCTTGAAGCTGAAGAATCACCTTTGGGCCATGTTAAGAATTCATGGGGAAATTCGCAGTTATTTCCTCCGACACTGAAATACATCATGTCTGTTTCTCTGTTCACTGCATTAGCTTTACTAACTTTCCACTAACTGTTACAGACATTGAACACTAGACTCTCTGTGTGTCAAGATCAAAAAAGACGTTTTTTGTCATGTTCTCCAGCATCCACCTGGTCCGCGTTCTCTTTGTTCATCTTCTCGCGCTGCTCCAGGGACTTCCTGTCATTGATGGATTTGCTGAGCTCCGTCTCCAGCCTCTTAAGCTTGTCCAGGTCTTGAGCGCGAGAGTTTGCAAAGGTGGTCAGCCTTTCCAGCAAGCCGTGGTTCTCTCTGCTCTGTTAGGGAGAAATTTGGAAAGAGCAAGACTGCAAATCTCTCTCTCTCAAGCATCAGCGTTTAAATGTCATCCTGTATCTGTCTGAAGTGCTAGACAAACTTTACTATTATTAATAACAACAATTGTAATGATGACAATTTATTGATCACTGTGGGGAAATGATCTTTTCACCTACCCCATCTTGCTCTCCATTACACACACATACCTGTAAGTGAGAGCAATCTAACAGCAAAGAGCAGCCACTTGCAGAGGCACCCATGGAACTGAGCGTTATGGGTCTTGCTCCTGAACCCACAGACCTGACTACCCTGCTGAGGCAGGGCTTGAACCAGCAACCTTCCGATAATAGCCACAGAGGCTTAGCCCCCAGAGCCATATGCTACCCCGATACAGCATCATTAGTGTCTTGTGAGGTCCCTGTTGTTGCTGCTCTTACCTGCTCCTCCAGCTTCTTCTTCAGCTGCTGGACTCTGTAGGACAGTTGAACATTGAGAACGAGTCGGCGGATGGTCTGGAAGCGACGTCGGGCCAGCCACGCTCGGGCGTACTTCTGCAGCACCACGGCCTTATGGTCTTCCACCATCTGAAGTGGGCCACACACGCGCGCGCGCACACACACACGCAAGCACACACACACACAGACAAACAAAGGCTGCCTTTCAATAACCTTTACCCACAACACCGGGCCAATGGATTACACCAAATGCTCAAATGTCAGAGAGCTTCAAGGCGGCAATAGATCGCCACCTGTCTGTAGCGTTTCCGGGCAAGCCACCCCCTGGCATAGGCCTGGATGGTCAGAGTGGCCACCTTCACCAGCTTATACACCTGCCGGACCAGGAATCCGCGGCAGTACTTCTGGATGATGACAGCTGCCCAGGCTTGCTTCAGCATCTCAGCCGTAATAGCCTGTCTACAACAGCATTGATGCATAATAATGAGAACCAACTACCTCTACAGTGAGCCAGATAACCAAAGTGAAGGCATGAACCATGCAACTCTTAGATGAAAGAATATACAACAATATCCTGGCAGATTAATGTCTACAGATAAGGGAATTTTCTGAGGCTCTTCTTAGCAGATTGACCACCAGGGCATGAAGATGCCTTCTTCCTCACCGGATCATCCTCTTTCCGCGCACATACTGCTGGATGGTGGTGGCTGCAGCCTGCATACGCAGGAACTTCTTGCGCTGATTCCAGCCACGCAGGTGCTTCTGGATGGTGATGCAGGCCTCCCGCAGACGATCGGACCGCAGCTTCTCCAGGTAGGCCACCTGGCCGGCACGGAAGAAGATTTTGGTCCGGCCGAACTTGTACTGGTTAGGGTCCTAGGGAGGAGGTTGAGCAATGAGTAATGAGGGGGTGTAATATGCTGATGTGCAGCCACCAAATGCACGCTGCATTAAAATCATCAAAGACTCTGAGGCATCTCAAGATGCCAGTGTAGGACTTACCTGGATTAACCTCTGAAGGACGTTCTTACATGTCTGCTTCTTGTCCATAAGGCCCAGCTCAGACTGGGTCATCAGAATACTGTAGCGACTGTAGAACTCAATGTAAGTCCACCTGGGAAGAAAAAAAATCCAAAATTACATTTCAATTATTCCTGACTAGCCATCACAATGTTTAGGTCAGTGTTTCTCTAACCAAGTCCTCAGGAACCCCCAGACAGCCCACGTTTTTGCTTCCACCCAGCTCCCAGAGAATTATCTGTCTGGGGATCTCTGAAACCCATATTAAGAAACACTGGTCTACGTAAGCCACAGGTGTCAGAATCAAAGCACAAGATAGAACAAACATAAAGTACAGATTGATGAACGAGGACTACATTCGGGGATCCCGGAATGTAACATAAAACTGGCCACAGCTGTAAATTAAAAGCCAAGAACCAGTTCCTGACACTGGGTTGGACTTATGAGCACCTTGAGGGGTAGCTCTGAGCGCTGATACGAATGGTCTCCAGAACTCCACAGGCCCGGAGCTGCTGCACCACTCGTTTGGAGTCATACCTGAAGCACAAGAGAATCCATGCTGAGGGAGTAGGCCTCCCAGATTCCACTACAGAGCTCTGAAACAGCATCTAAAATATTTTCTCAAGAGCTTATAAAAAAACAAACATTATTTCAATTAATTTCAGAGCTGGAAAATAAAACTTTGACATACAAAAGTTCCTGTGCTCAATACATACTCAAAAGGATTTTTTTCATCGTTCGGTTTTATGCAGCGCACATAATGAGGGGTGGTGGCATTCAGCGTTTCCATCAAGAGGGATAGAGAGCTGCGGAACTGCAAGCCAACAGACGTGAGAGCAGTCAGTTTGGCCAGACGTGCTCAGCTTCAGCCAACCAGTCAATCAGGACACAGGAATCTGACATGCACCTACCTTGTTGCCCACAGTTGTCCTGAGCTGCTTATTGGCTGGTTTCAGGCCCGGCCTGGCAGGCCTGACGTTAATGCCCTTACTTAGGGGAGGGACCTGCTCTTCCTCTTGGAAGAAATCTGATAGGAGATGGAACTGGAAAAAAAACAAGTACAGTTTAGCATTTTAATTGATGCTAAAGAGAGTATATACAGTAGTTATAGACAGTCCTGGGACGCTTGTTTAATTCTGCCAAAATACCTGACAAATTCTGACAAAAATTATTCATTTATTCAATTCTTTACAAAAAATATGTCTCACTTTAGAAACAACCTGTAGTTTTAAGTAAAACATCAATTTCAAGTAGTAATAAATCCAAATTATAGTTTTAAAAGAGCGGTTTAATAGGGCCTTTGAAATAACATAAAATACCAAACATCTGTGTTCAGTATCCATTTGGGAGAGTAATTATAATTGCAATTAAAAGCAAAATGGCAAAAACAGAACTAAATGAGTCAGCCAAAAATGATGCCACTTAAAAACAACACGTCTGTTTGGAAGATATGTGCAGATTTGTTATGAAACCAGTAAATTTCCAATATTGTTTACAAAAGCGTCCTTTCTGTGAGCACTGAATATACATATATGTAAACAAACATATATTTTTTCAGCCATGTACTTTGCTGTCCTTCATGATGTCCACCAGCTCTTCATAAAGTACATCTCTGTTCTTCTCCAGAAATCCTCTGCACTGATACTCCACCTGCACAATAAAGTCTGTCGTTGAAAGCAGGTGACTTTCCTGGGTCTGCCAGCATTTGTTTTGTCCATCTTGACTGATTGTCAGGGTTAACAGCAGAGAGGAAACAGTTTGACAATCACCTTGCTAATCTACAGTTAAGATCCAAGTTCCGATGTATAAATTAGACACAATGAAATATTTACTACAACTAGCAAAATTAATAAGAATAGTGGGCTTTGCCAAGAAACTTACAAATCGAAATGTAGTCAGTCCTACAGAATTAGAAATAACTCAGTTTGTCCTTTTCTGAGGTTAACCAGTTTATATATGCTGCCACAGAGACTAAAATTGTCATGCAGTATGTTTATAAGGCGCTGCTTTCTGTGCTCAGAGTGAATTTGTAAGCAGAAGAAACTGCCATTGAAGTCTGAAGATACTTTTTACAGAGAAACACAATAGTGTTCAGAATAATTTGCCTCTGAAAATCTGTTTTCAATAGTTTCCGGCTATTCATTTAAAAAAATAGTCAAATACTACTTCAATACTACCAACTTTATACCAACTGTACTGTATGTAAACAGATAGATCTGAAGTAAGGGGCCTGTACTATTTTAAAATGCAAGTGCATGAAAGTGTTTCATGCAAGCGGCCCATTGACCTGTCAGTCCAAGGCATCCCACCTTGTCAGCAAAGTGCTGAATCACAAAGGCCTGGTTTGACATCCTGGGCTTTTCAAAGAGTGCATTCTTGTCCAGGTAGTTATTGTATAGTTTCTGGAGCCAGTTCTGGTCAGTTCCCTGTGGAAACTGGAATGGAAAGTAATAGCAGAGCTAAAAAAACGCTGCAAAAACCCACAAATAAAACAACTAGTCAAATCACATTGTAAAATAAAAGCGCAATTCCCCTCTTAAAACAGTACAAGGTAAAGGAATGTTACCAAGCACTCTTCATCCAGTAAGTCTAGTATGCCCATTTTGGCTTCAATGAGGTCAATAACAGGCTGGTTGTCATAGAAATCAATCAATGTCCATGGGATGTCTTCCTTCATGTACTCCTCTTGTTCCAGTTTGAAAACATGCTGTGAGACACACATGAGCAGGAATGCATATATATTTATCAAATAAAATGATTCTGTTTATATTTCATTTTCAGAGCTGGAAAATAAAACTTTGACATACCAGGTTAAACTGCTGTTGCAGCTTTTCATTTGCATAGTTAATACAAAACTGTTCAAAGCTGTTAACCTCAAACGTTTCAAACCTGGTAAAAAGACAGATGGACTAATCAGTGAGACAATCCTTAGCCATCTTACAGAATAAGATTAGAAGTATCTCAGGACAGCAGGCCGCAAACTTCAATTCACTTACAGGAATTGTCCCTAGACAGCAGGCTGCAAAGCTCGATTCACTAACAGGAAGTGTCGCTAAACAGCAGGCTGCAAAGCCTAACACACAGACAGGAAATGTCCTTAGACAGCAGGCCGCAAAGCCCAACATACAGACAGGAAGTGTCCTTAGACAGCAGGCCGCTAAGCCCAAAACAGACGGGAATTGTCCCTAGACAGCAGGCTGCAAAGCTCGATTCACTAACAGGAAGTGTCGCTAAACAGCAGGCTGCAAAGCCTAACACACAGACAGGAAATGTCCTTAGACAGCAGGCCGCAAAGCCCAACATACAGACAGGAAGTGTCCTTAGACAGCAGGCCGCTAAGCCCAAAACAGACGGGAAGTGTCTCTAGACAGCAGGCCGCAAAGCCCAACATACAACAAGGAAGTGTCCCTAGAAAGCAGGCAACGAAGCCCGATACAGTGACAGAGAGTGTCCCTAGATAGCAGGTCACAAAGCCTGATGTACCCGTAAATGTCTAGCACCCCGATGAAGGTGTGCTGTTTGCCAGCAAACCGCAGCATGGTGTTGATGTTGCGGATGACGCAGTCGAAGAGGTGGGCGTAGATGTGCTTGGCCAGGGCATCGCGGGCGTTGACTGCACGCTCCCTGGGAACGGGCTTCACCACGGTCTCAGCCACAAGCACAATGCGCCGGTGGCACAACCAGCGGGACAAGCCTTCAACATTGACACCTAGAAGATCGCAGAAGATGGCCAGGTGCCT
>JAODUD010000008.1:8099876-8116810 GCA_026784285.1 Stomatorhinus walkeri
CCCCCCCCCCCCCTAGCCTAAGATATAACTGCTGGAAATCAAAAACTAAACGCTGAATGAGCTGAAACACAGCGACAAGCAGCAGCTACCACAGGAAAGTTAACTGAACAGTCTCCTATCTCTCCAAGGCCATAGGACAGCTACTATTATGGCAACTCAATTCCAATAATCATTTTTTATTTTTTGACTTTGCCAGCTCCCTCTAGCGATCAGCATTTATCAGACTAAAAGCTAATAAAACATGTGAAGTTAACTTCTCAGAGATGTCTGCTGTGGATTCTTTCCGCTGTCAGGACAAAGCTCTTCTTACCCACATAGACAGGAGACGTCCCCTGGTAAGTATAGGTAGGATAGGGCAAAAAACGAAATTGTGATTTGTGCAAAACTATTTTATTTACAAAACAAATGGCACAGAAGTGACAGTAGAGTCGACGCACGTGCACGCCTCAAACACCTGGAATAATCACCACCTACAAAGACCTCTACGGAGACCGGCTTCAGGTCAGTTTTCAGCCCACGTTCCTGAATAGGATCATGGTGGAGTGGAAGGGGTGTTTTCCAGAAATGGACAAATATTGCCCAAGAAAAAGCGTGGCTGAAGAAGCTGAATTGGGATTTTAAGGCCGTGTAATAGTTTGAGATGGGGGCAAGCGGCAGCTGCGTTTCCAAACCTAGTGTCTCATCCTGTTCCTTTTCAATATGACCTGGCCATAGCTGTGTGGTTCCTTCTAAATGTCATTTCCCAACCCCTCCCCCCATGTATAAAATGCAAGACGACTGGACTGGAACCAGAATAGGACCAGGGACATGAACTTCATGAGGGGAAAATGTTAAACCGTTACAGCACATCGACTTCATCATTTAGGTGACCTATGGAATGGTAAAAATGTAAAACTTACTAAAACATCAATTTGTGCCATGGTTCCGAAACCTAAGACACACACACATTTACCCTCAATACAACTACAGTTCGTTTAAATCTTCAAGTAGAATTCATTTAGCTCTTACAACATTTTCTCCACAGACTACATTCAACTTTTTTTTTTTTTTTTTTTTTTTAAACATGGTCACCCTCAAGCAGCATTCTTTAACCGTAGTCTGCCTGTTGATCACAAGATTCTTTCAAAGCACTTACACAAAGAAAATGGGACAGGAAAAAGGAAAGAATGAGACAGTACTAACATGACAGGGGACAGTACTAAGGTAGGAAATGAGAAGTGAACTAAAAAGTGCCACTTCCATGCTTGCATCAACCGGCCAGTTTGCTGGCCACAAGGGAAGCTTTTCTCTGGGGCAGATCCTGAGGGGTGGGGATATGGTCGCCGGTGATCTCCGTCTTCTCGGCAGCCGCCGCCGGCAGCTGCTTGTTCTTCATCTTGGCCTTCGCCATGTTGTAATCCCCAGAGTCGAAGTACTTTTGCTGTGGAGACACGCAGAAGGCAAGTCACAGAATGCCTTTAAACACCTTCAGAGCCACCTCCAACTGTTAATATCAGAGACGATACACCTTTGTAAATAGAACGAAGCTACAGTTAAATTTAAACGGAAATTCTAAGTCAAGAACAAACCGAAAAAATTAAGTAAAAACTGAGAAATGACCAGATATCCAAACTCATGCAGCCGCAGAGGAAGGGCACAGCTTACCCCCTTCTGAAGTCTTTTTCGGAGGAGGTCAGAGCCTCCAGGCTTGGCCCCAAGATTGGGGTACCTCGCCTTCAGCTTGGCTTCCTCTGCCTTCTCTGGACTGATCATCTTGTCTTCCATTTCCTACAAAAAAAAAAGGTGAAGGTCAGAGCTTACCTACGGGAACCCACACCACTACATTGTGACAGGACAGAAAGCCAGCATGTGCAACCTGCTCATTCCGCTCCACTGGATGTCATATCACCCAGTCAATGCCAGGTGCAGAGAGGCAATTCTCAGCCTTTCTGAGCCTTGGCAAAAAGTGCAAGAGCTGCTGAGTCACAAAAGCAAACAGATTTCAGCAGCATTCTGGGCTGGATCAGCTATTACTGATTGCATGTAAACAAATCAATACCAGTCCTTAATTCAGCAGAATAAATTGAGTCAATAAAAAGGCTTACGGTGCTTTCCTTATGTAGCAAAGCACAAATGAATCATTATTTAATCTCAATACATAAGTATCCCAATGCCTAAGGGAGGGGAAAAAACATACAAAACACCCAGAATCACTTCAGTGACATTCAAATAGAACTGCTCCTTGTTTGGCCTTAAACAGAGCAATGAGCTTAAACTGACACTGAAAAGGAAGTCAGGTAAAAAAATCAAAGCTTTAAAAACTGCCTCCATTAAAGTGTTAAAAGCAGAGGAAATTAATATTTTAACAGGCAACAGGACACAGACATTAAACGCAAACAATATTTTAAAAATTACTTCAACAAAGGATTGTGGGAGGAACAGCATTTTAATGTTTTGCAAAAATGCCACAAGAATAGCCATACCAGGGAGCTGTTCCACAAAGCCGGGTTTCCCGGTTAGCTGGACAACTTAGGCTAAACATGAAAAATGCCCAATTGGAAGAGAGGCGCAACTTTCATTCCTACAGGACACTACTTACATTTGGCTTACCTGGCTAATGAAGAAATCCTGCTTCGTGTAACACTCTCAGATTATTTTTGACAGAGAATAAAACTATGTCGAGAAAACTATATCATCAAACGGCGTGAGACTTCAAAAGATGAGTGCCAATCGTATTGCCACTAGGCAGAAACTACGCATATTTAACGTTAAATCCATTTAAATGTCCGTGCACTCAAGACCACGTTGCCTAACCCAGGGAAGTGCTATGGATAGCCGGTCCTCTGAAAAATGTCAATGAACAGAACAGATTATCGTTTCCGTACATCTCTTTAGTGAGATTTATGCCACTGTAACAAGCAAGTAAAGCGTAAAGTGTGAGACAGTTACCTGATTACATGTAAATCACCCATCAGTCGGCGTGCTCCCTTCAAAATGTTTCACTTAAGACTTCATGCCACCTATGCGAAGCCGTGCCACACGGTGCCAGCGCACAGACCACGCGGTCACCGCGGCGTTACGCAAGTTGCGCAGCGTCACCGCCCGCTCGCTCTGAACCGGGGGCATCAAGCTACGCAAATGGCGCGGTCAGAATTGGATCAGTTCGCCGGACCGTTTCAAGATCATCTAAAAGTTAAACGTTGCGTGCTGTTCTAATATACAACATTGCGGACAATCCGAATCTCTTCACCAAAACGCCTAGCCCACGTCAGCCGTATTTTAGCCGGAGTAACCGATGTACGCTACACCAAATAAATGATGATATATATACCGGTCTGTTTATATAATATTAATACTGAAATGGCCTGCCTGGTGTGACACGGCAAAAAGGACAGTTGGGGCCCATGCGCCCTTCGTGACTGCGGATCCTGCCCGCCTACAGCCCGTCCGGAGGGCACGCACCAGTCATGGGAATACGAGGAGGCTCGACGCGTTAAAAGTTCAGCCCCCAACGACCCGCAGCTACACTGGGCCCGGATCGCCCGACATTTCCTCCCATTTCCCAAACGAGCTGGCTTACTTGCACGACAGCGTACATCGTTTAAGGGTAGAGGCGTTCAGGGCGATCGCCTGTAACCACGCCAGAGAGCCGCAGCTGCACTGCACGCCAGCATCAGCAGGTCCGTGTTAGGAAAATGTAAAGATACTAATCATGATATTAATTATGTCAGTCATTATCCTGACGCTCCAGGCGCCTGCCTTGTTTCAGGCGTGCACATAATTCTGCGTCGTTAGCTGATTAGACAGTAAAACTAGCTAGCTAACAAAACACACAGGGTAACGCATTAAAAAAATACCTTTTGTTCCTCGGTGGACGTTTCTTCGGCAGTTTTTGTCTCCTCGATTTCCTCAGACATAATTGTAAATAAATATAACAGAAACCCAAAGGGACACCGCCAGCAGCTCAGTCCTGCTCCGGGACTGATCGGTCTTTCAAACGCACCGTCGTTTCCCCCCGAAAGAAATGGCTGCCTCATTTAACGTCATCCTGTGCTAGCATTTTTACGATCTACATTCATAGCCTTATTTTATATTGTCAAACAAAGTTATAATACTCGACACATGGTATGTACTAAAATGTACGAAATAAACCTTTAAAATATTCCCAGTGAAATATTTTTTTTTGTCTGATTAGCCTCGTAAACTTACCGGAGCATTATGGGAAATGTATTTTATTCATCGCATTTTCTGCGGATTTACGCATAACGGGCAAAAACAATGTTTTAATCATTTTATATTGTAAAATGCGTTTATAAATTGTTAAATGTACATTACTCGATAAACCTCATGCAGATCGTATAGTGATGGACGCCCCTCATTGAATATAGTGTTCTGGCTAATTAACATATAAAATAACGAACAATATTTGAATTATTTATATTAATAATAATATTAAGCTTGTTAAAAATATTGAAATATTATGAAAGGAAAATTTTATAGCAATATTTATCTGTAGGTGAATTAGAGAGGAGGGGCGGCATGGTGGTGCACTGTTGACTCACACCTCTGGGACCTGGGTTCGAGTCTCTGCCTGGGTTCCATGTGTGTGGAGTTTGCATGTTCTCCCTGTGTCGTCAGGGGGTTTCCTCTGGGCGCTCCGGTTTCCCCCCACAGTCCAAAGACATGCTGAGGCTAATTGGAGTTACTAAACTGCCTGTTGGTGTGCCTGTGTGAGTGAAGGGTGTGTGGGTGTGCCCTGCGATGGGCTGGCCCCCTGTCCAGCGTTGTTCCCTGCCTCGTGCACATTGCTTCCGGGATATGCTCCGGACCCCCCGCGACCCAGTAGGATAAGCGGGTATAGAAAATGGATGGATGAATTAGAGAGGTCTTCATTTGGGATCTAAGGTGTGAATTAACTTTGAATAGACACGTGTGACATATAGGACCCACTTGAGACTCAAAATGAGCCACTTGCCAGGACATTACACTTGTGGGAATACACTGAAATAACTGCAGAGTCCCATGTAATGGTTTTTAAACAGGCATTTGTATTTTAACACAAGCATGTATATCGTTAACTGAAATAAATCATATGTGAATTACTAATTAGCCATGCAATGTAATTTGTATGATATTGTGAGTTTCTCTGATGGAAATTATACCAGTTCTGTTTAAACCACTGCTCTTTTGGCCTACACTGGAAAATACATAATACACAGGTTTTAGCGTGAAATGACAATGTCATACTTATTGCATATAATTTTGTACAAATTTCTCCATTTTAAGTGACTTCATGTCAAAGACATGCCAAGGTTAATGGATCTGCAGATGCATCTTTGACACAAACAAGTCAAACTGGTAGTCAACAGGCAGTTTATGTGTACATACAGCCAGCACTTCATTCTGTGCTTGACTGTGTTTTTCAGCCTGCTTCTGTGATGGGGTGTCCTTGAAATGGGTGCAGCAAATTCCCATTTGACCCAGGAATTCTGATAGAGGCCATTCAAGCTCAGAAATCTCATTTGTATGTTGTTTTGGAAGTTGAATTTTCCCTAGTATTGATTGAAAAAATGTTAATTCCTACCAATTTTCTTTCAATGGTGATTCTTAGTTTGTCATTTCTGATGTCCAGGTGACAATCGGGGAGGTGTAGTTCTTTAAGCCCCAAGTACTTAAGCACGTCATTCTGTCTCATCGTTGTCAACTGACTGATGTTCATTATATAGAATTGCTGTTACATAACTACAGTGGACCCTCAAGTTATGACTGGCCTGACATATGAACAACCTGGGTTATGACCAAAATTTTAGTTTTGACCTACGACCAAAGTCTTATGACCCAAATGCTGGTCGAGGCCAAAACATGCATCCGCTTGTGCAAACATCCAAGATGCGTCCATAAGCATCAGTCTGAGCCCAGATACGCGTATTTGTGGATGTAACTTGGGTCAATGGAGTGCTTTATATAATTAATTTCACTAATTGCTATTAAAATGGCCCCAAAAAATGCTAGAAAAGAAACTAAGGAAGGAAGATAAGGTAAAGAAAGCAATCACAATCAAAAAGAAGGAAATTGTGCAGAAATATGAGAGTTGTGTTGGTGACCGACCTCGCTAATATGTACAGCATTTTGAAATCCACCATCTTGACAATCTTGACTCTCCTTCCAAACAATAACCACCTTCCATTTCATCCTCCCTCTCCACCCTTTCTGCAAGCCAAAGATGTCAACTTGAATGGTGAGTACAGTATGAAATTGTTGTTTCTGGTAGGCTGGGCAGATTCTATAACTTTTTGGTGAGTACACTAGGAAAATTATTGGTGTTTCTGGTAAATTACACATGTCATACAACCCCCTTCTTTTGAAAAGCTTAGGTAAGGGGTGTTTTGGGAGGTTTATAACACATGGGTATTTCCATTATTTCTTATGGGAAAAATAGTCTTTACTTACAACAAGCCCACGCAAATGAATTGAGTTCATAAATCAAGGGTCCACTGTATTGCCAAGTTAGTGTAATAGAACATAATTGCTCTTTCAAATTATTGCTCACATGCATACTTAAATATAAAATTGACAGAATGGTGAAATGGATCATAAATTGTTGCTGAAAATTCAGTGCACAACTCAAATCCTTAAAAAAAAACGAATAAAGAAAAAGCATAAAACTCCCAACAAAAATACATGACGGTAGATAAATTGAATATAGACAGTCAATTTTATTTCAAATTCTTTGCTTAAAATAAAGAAATATGCAGATACGTGTGCATGTTTAAAGACTGCTTTATATCTATATTTCAGCTCTGAATATTACCCTCAAAAAATACATTGTATGATTTACATATACTTTTGCCCTACATCATAATGCGTAGCATGACAAATGTCACAGGTGCAGTAAATGAAATGATTTAAATATTAAATAACTGAAACAAACGTAAAGACTAAGCTAGTAAGGTCATTTCTTTATATTGCAACTCTTCCGATAATGTGGTTCTGTAACAGTACAAACAAAGGATCTTATCAATTTCCAGTTAAATTGGAAATACACAGTGCTCTTCTGACACCATCTTGTAACTTATTCTGGCTCAACTGCTTGTTTCATTACTGCCCCAAAGCCCAGTCCAATGTGTGATGCTTCTACAACACTAACAAACACCAAAGACTTGAAAAGGTCTGAAATTGAAATTAAAACTCATCCATTGGCCAATCAAAAATAAAATCTATCAGCAAGTGTAATTGATTTTTTTTTCCATGTTAGAGAAAAGCACCCCACTGAAAATTAAACTCGTGTATTTTTAAGTCAGGTGAAAGTTTTGTTTAGGATTGGGCCTCAAACTAAGAGTTAGCATCTGGGAGAGAAGGGTGGGTCGGCCGGGGACTCTGTGAAGGACTTGAGCTCGTAGGCAGCACCGCTGTCCACTTCCATGGATTTGCGAGAAAAAAGAAGTCGAATGTCTCTATGGAGGTAGATCTTTCCAGATTTAGAGCTCTGGAACCTGAGACAGTGGAAGAATGAGGTTATTCTATCATGTGTCAGGTAACGCAGCACTAGGAACAACATACAGCGTGAAGCACTGAAGAGGCAGAGGTGGATAGTTCAGGTCCAGAAAGTAAAAATCTAGACCAAGACTTTTTTTCAACCAACCAGTCGAGTACTCTATGACTGACTATGCTCAGCTGGTTGGTTGAAATAAATAATTTGGTCTGAATTTTTACTTTCTGGACCTGAACTATTTACCTCTCTTTAGAAGAAATGAAGTCAACGCATATCTCCACTACTACTCTAATACTGCATTGCTAAGACCCTGGCTAAGCAGGTAGCAGAGCAGTTTGAGTTACCTCAGGTGAATGAGGTAGCGCAGAGTCCTCTCCTGACTTAATGGGAGGAGCTTTTTGCTGCCGTTGGGTTCCCGCCTAACAGGAACAGAAAAGGTTCTCTGTCGCAGGAATGTCTGGTGACCAGCTGGCATCTGTCTCAGATTGTAGATCACCACAAACATCTTCACCACTGTCTTGTTTGGGTTGAATAAGGTCTATCAGGGAACAGAGAAGGGAAATTGTGGGATTCATGTCCAAAAAAACTTTTCAATTTAGTCTTAATTGGTTCTACATTTGTTTTCCCACTTTTTAAATATAATATAATATTAAAACAATCACAGCATACATTTCACATAACTGGTTATGTAATAAAATGCAGCATTTGAATAAGTATTAAAATATAATTTGTAGTATGCTACCACCCAACACTAGGGGGCATATTTTCATTCTTTGTGAGCTGTGTTTGTATTCTACTGGTTGAAGAACCCGTCGTGTTATTTCATTTGTTGTCCTGAAACTGCGGTAATTGTGTTGTGACAGCAGTCTCAAATCTCAGATAGTGACAGGAAAAAATGAACTTTCCCGTGTAGGTGATATTGTTATACTTTTAAGACCGATGATTGAAATAAGTGATTAGAATGGAATCTCTGGGAATCTGAATGCTTAAAAAACAGCACACTTTCTTTTTTAATTCAAATCCCATGTACACAAAGGAATCACATTTAGCAGGAGGCTTGACATCTTTCAAAGAACCCATTAGCTTATGGGTAAAAAAAATGAAGCTCTCACCACTTGAATTGTTCCTGATGGAGGCACTCGATACCCCCGTTTACCGAGAGACTCCAAATTTATGACACCCTATAAAAAGATTATAGGGGAAAAGAATGACTGAATAGTCTTAACAGAAGCAGGTGGGGATATATAAAAAATGCTGGACAGAAAGAGGAAAGGCTTTATCTAAGCTTGGTGAGTCAATCGCTCATTAAAAGCATCTGGTTTTCTAACCATGTAGGGAGAAGGGGCGTTGTCGTCGGAGACGCTGTAGAAGGACACCTCGACTGGTAAGGTCATGTGACTTGGGCAGAACGTCCCGCTGGCCCCCACCTCAGCAGTGAAGCCCTCCACAGTGCCCAGAGGCTCCAGCCGGTAGTTGAGCACACATTCCTGTGGAGATGTGATGTTGATGCCATCAAACTGATATAGTGGTGTACGGAGGAATCACGTGGCGGTGTTTTACTTAGTGCCGATATCCAGTACTCATATTCAGTACTGACCAGTGAGTCTGATGGTAGGAAGTATATTACATATTTTATTAATTACAAGAAAATTACAAATGGCATCATTAGCAAACAATAACCCCACAGGTTTCTAGCTAAACATTAAACCACTGATTTTTAGTTCAAGATGCCACAGCTGCTGGGGGCGGGGCCCCGAATTACCTCAAAGTTTCCCAGAAGGCTGAGGCTCCCTGAAGGTGCGCTCGTGCTCAGCTGCTGCTGTTCCCCCTCATCCTGGCCGGCCTCCCGCTTCAGACATGCTCTTAAACACAAAGCAGGGGGGAGCAGGCATGGTTAGCTTATGGCTAACTCCAGCACCGCTACATCACACGTCAACAGCCTGCAAACTCATCACCAAAAACGTTAACTAGTCAGACCAGAAGACAGGATTCCCCCGTGCTACTCTCCATCGCAGACAAGGCCAAGCTGAAAGAAGTCGCTGTTGCTTCTGGACAGGGTCAAAGAGTAGCTTCTGCTTTGCATAGCAAAGCCTTAACTTGCATCTGTGGATGCAGTGGCGAATGGCATTGACTGACAATGGTTTACTGAAGAATTACTGAGCCCATGTCATCATATCCATTACAGACAGTTGAAGGGCTTTTAAGGCACATGAGGGATTGGAGATCACGCACATTCAGAATTGCTCTCCGGCCTTGCTCTTCATGCACCGAGATTTGACCTGATTCCTTGAACGTCTTAATTATATCGTGCGCTATAGAGAGTAAAACACCCAAAACTCTACTGATTTGTCTTTGGGGAACGCTGTTCTCAAAGAGCTGTATTATTCACTGGCACATCAGTGGGCAAACTGGCAAGCCTCAACCCATCCTCGCTCTTGTAGGACTAGACCTTTTTTTGAAGGTTCCTTATATCCTGCTACATGACTGCCTCAGCTTTATAACATGAACAGTTTCACATTATCTTATTCCAACTTGTCACATCGTTATCAGTCCTAAACTGCCTGGGAATATGTTTTCTGGGAATATGTTTTAGGCAGTGATTTCAGAACAAGCACATAACTAGGCTTAGGCAGTATGTAATTTTCCACACTTCCCAGACATTTCGATGGTGCTTTCTAAAGCAATGCTAAGACAATGTATCTCTTCAAAATGCAATGGCCTTGATTTGATGTTGCTGTTTGAATACAAGTCTTTTATTTGCGGCGTCCATGGTACCCCAACTGTTTTGGATTTGGGGTTACAAATACATTTTTAGAAGAACATCACATTCACATCCAGTACAGTAGATGATATTTGCAGTCATCTGTGAAGCATGTTAGCAGTACCTTCTATTAGCAGCCAATGGCAGACCATTGTATCGAAGCAGAGATGTATCCAAGTCGAAGCACCCATTCTGTGACTTTCTTTGAGGAACCTGGAAAATACATATGTGGCCACATTTGTAGTTACACAGAATGACAGCATTAAACAAATACATAAATATAATGTATCATTACAACACCTTTACAAATCAGAAAAATACATGAATGCAATACAAATGAACACAACTTCTTTCTACTTTCTTTTTACACTTAAAGATCAGAGACTGATGGAATACATAAAATAAGAGATGGCCTCTGAGGCAAAGGCATTAACTGAGACAGAAAAGCTTTTGCAGACAAAAGAGGCTGTCCGATTGTCATTGAGATCTGGTGCAAGCAGCACCAAGACCATAACGCACAGCTGGACATGGATGTAGTGCCAAACAGATAAGGTACAAAGACAGTATACACAAGGCAAACAAAGTAAATGTAGTGCCAATAATCAGAGCCCTATACAGAAAGTTTGAATGATATATGAGCTGAGTTCTGGAAGGAGACATCATTCAACAAGGAACATCACTGCTGACGCCCAATGCTGATGGCAAAGAGAACAACAGGGACTGGACTTTACATGCTACTTGAAAATATAAAGCAGACAGACAAGTGGGCGTCAGAATGAGAGTTAAAATTACACACATGCATCTACGTCCAACAGTTGTGAAATGCAAACCCGGGAGAAACTCACAGGACTGGAAAGCAGAGGTAGTCCAGTGCAGGGGTGGAAAGCTGTCCCATCGATAGAGTGCCGATTCTGTCTCTTCCACAAATTCTGCGCCCTCAAGGTGAACTGGGTACTTGTTCTCTGTATGCAAAACAGTCATATTATCTATTAATAAAACAGAAATTAAAAATACATATTTTTCATACCTAGTGATATAAGGTATATTAATCATATGTTCACGATCTATATTTCTGACGCGGACTGAGTGTATAGATGATGTTTAGATGATTTTTTATTGTCCTCCACATCAAAGACTCACCAGAACATCACCATTCTGGAGACATTCCTTGACTGGGGTTCTGTGGACAGTGCCAGAAGGGCTCCCATCTACGGAGGGGTCCACGTTTTCGTCCTGAGACTGGGAACGCACCTGCAGATCCACACCTATGGGTCCAGCGACACTTTTTGGGGAGATATCTCGAGCCAGCCTGGAGCCACCCTGCTGAGCGGGCTCCTCCTGTCGCCGAGGTCTCCCTAGGGCAGCCGACGAGCCGCATCCACTCTTCCTGGTGTTCTGCAAGCTGTCCGAAGCTTTCAGCTCTGGTCTGAACAGCGTTTCTTCCAGTTTCGCGAGGGCTGTGCTCTGATGCTCATGGGAATGTCTCTGACAGGTGCTGTCTGTGACTTTTAGTCTGCCACATCTCGAATCTGTGCAAATGTTTGAGTCTGTGCCGTTTGTATTGGCTTGGTCTGGGGAGGGAGCCTCAGAACGCACCTGAAGATTCTGCTGACTATACGGTTCCTTATTCTGTTCTGCCGATTTCAATATGCCATTGTAATTTACATGTGCCCCCTGCATGAGTTTACTACATCTGCTCTGAGACTGCTGGAAGGTGTCCTGGATGAGTCTGGAGATATCTTGCACCACATCTGATATCCTTGAGTTCTCGGTGGGGTCAGGTAAAACCAACTTCCTGCAGGTGGCCAGTTTTGGGGAAAGTCTGCACTCACTGTCAAATTTACCTGTGACATATGGACGACGCAAAGGGGTGTCCGAGGCAGAGGGTCCACTCTTGACATCATGCGCGTGTTCTGGGTGGGTGCTGTTGTTGTAGCCTGTGCAGTGGGTCTCCTTGGCTTTCTTCAGTAAGACGTCCTCAGTGGGTGGAACCCAGGAGGACTTGGGGCTTTGGATCGGCATGCTGCCAAACAGACTGTCAGGGATATGTGGGGTAGAGGGAGCACAATAGTTCAAGTGTTGAGCGATTCGGGCGATGACCTCCTGCCTCTCCTGGAGCAAGCTACCGATCAGGGGGTTTGTCTCCCCCACTTGAGGCCTGAGGCTGGGGCTGGGTGTCGTCAGGTGGTCCACCAGGGAGAGGGATTTGAAAGATCTCACTGGCATCTCGGGGGCTAGCACCTTGGAGGCTTCTGTGCCGTTGGCTGACATCATATGACCCTCTGATGGCTGAGTGTTGGAAGCTCTCGTCAATGTTGGGTGGAGCCATTTAGCTGGTTTGTTGGGAGGTAGGACTTCAGGGCACTGGCTAATTCTGGAGCCACCAACTCCATGTTGGGAGTGGGTGGGGCGAGCAAAGGGGGAGGAGCCTCGGCTGTGGAGCTGACTGGCGTCTTTGATGTCGCACCGTTGGGAGGGCTTCCTATCACGATCACGGCCCCTCTTCTCGTAGAAGTTCAGGCTGGTGTGGATACTACACTTCAGGACTGGATAGTTGGGCTGTCTTGGGAGGGACTGGACACGGACTTTCAAGGCTACACTGTGAGAGATGTTGGGGACTGGAAAAGCATGCTCGGTTGGGGGCTGGGAAAAATGCCACACCAATTCCTCATCAGCTGCACTTATCCTGCCGGACAGTAAATAAAACCAGTAATCAGCCAACATGTCTTGGAAAAAAAACAAAGCAAAGAAAACCTGTTCTGAAAATCTTTCAGATGCTGAATCCATAATATGCTGGCCTATTTCATTGTGGTTATTCATAGATAATCCCCACCTAGGACACACTCAAGCAATGGTCAGTGCGCCATGTGCTTCGCTCACCTATACAGGATGTTCCTGGGCACGATCCCGTGGGAAGCACTGAGCCAGGCGCTCAGCTGGGAGAAGAACACGTAGGAGCGGACGGCCAGAAGCAAGGTCTTCTCCTCGATGAAGCGGTCTCCACTCCTGCTCATAGAGGCAAAGCAGACACTCAGTGCTGTCTATTATGGAAAAATGATCGCGGTCATTATCGACGTCCCATACATAGAAGCTTTAAGGTAATAACTCGAGGAACTGAGTGAGCACAGGACATAGAGGACCTGTGGCTGGTTCCAAACCTTCAGAGAAACACAACACTATACATCAGAAACAACCTGTCACTGTGCCCAGCCACACCCTTCTCCAGACTGAAGTACCAGCAACACGTACTGCCTGGGAACAGGGTGCATGGTCCACCTCTCCAGCAGCAACGCATCCTGTTTGATGGCAGGATCGTTGAGGTCGTTCCCATCCGTTGCGGGTCCCCCGTCGCTATAGCAACAGTCTGGCAACAGCATCACCTCGATCATGACGGGGATGTTATTCCTCCAGAGAAGCATCACCTCCGACCGCGTCTTCCTGGCTTGGCGGCACTAAGGGGGGTGGAGGCGGGGATTTGGGAAGGCGGGTCAAAACAGCCCAAGCTGATGGCCAACGAACAGCAAGCGCAAGAGGCTCGAGAGTTGCTAGGCTTGGAACGCAATACTATGGAGCAGGGAAAGATTAAAAAAAAAAAAAAAAAAAAACCTTCACCACAAATGCATAATTACTTTTTGCTGGAGGCCAAGTGTGATAAACAGACACATGACACACCAAGCATAATCAATTGAGCTATATTCCATTCTTTTCATTCAAGCGTTGCTTTCTGCAAATTGCCTTGGTTGGATACGATTTGTTAAAATTCCAAGATGAGCATATAACTAGCAGCGTGTTGCTCTTTGGTGCACGGTCAGTTGTTTTACCGTACCCTAAATGCAGATTATGCGCATTTACGTAAACGTCGTGTGCATTTTTATACGCCACCCCTAACGCCTCCTACCTGCGGCAGCTTGTCGCTGCAGTCGTGTCTGTTGTGGGCAGGCTGTGCAGTCTGTGCAGGCGGGCAGTGGAGCCCCTCGGTGCGGCCCTTCACGGAACATTCCGGAGTGCGGCCCTCTGTGATCAGCAGGGTCAGGGACACCAGGAACTCCTCTGCGTCGTACTCAAAGTACTCCTCCCCGGCATCTGCCCAACACAGTAGTTAAAACGTAGAAGCTGCATTATATTCCATCTCACATTTATGATTGCTTTGCTTTTGTGCTATGGGGGAGCGTAACTAAAAGATAGGAGAGCACACAGTACATGTAGCAATGCCATGCTGGGGCTGACGCTGGCTTGCCATTCGCATCGGGGTGGGGCTGCAGGGACAGCGTGTGCCTGTCAGTCCTCCAGCAACTTTTATCTACATTAGAAGACAAGCTCCGACTTGGAAAGATGGACCAGATGGTTTTGATCCAACAAAACAAGTCTAACCCCAGTCCCTTACAGCCACAAACTTTATACTATCTGAACACAAAAGAAGAAGTGAAATCTGATCACAATGTATTTTGTGAAAACCTTTCACAGTCTATACATGGTGCACAGGGCGCCCTTGAGCCGTAACTGCCTCTTCAGTCCGAATCCAAACACCCCCCCAGGAGAATTTCATCTCCGTTCACTGTAGTAAGGTCCCAGTGAGATTCACAGCCTAAGACACAGCCGTGGTGTGTCAATCCGGGGGGGGGCGGCTTCAGATGCAAGCAGACTGTGACTCAGTACAGCACAGCGCTGAAGCTTGGTTACATGTCTGTGAGGTTAAAATAAACACCGGGGTGTGTGGGGGGGGTGCAGATTCAGCTTTACATTTCTAACAGGTGAGCAAACAGGCAGAATTAACAGGAACTTATGTTTTATTTAACAACAGAGATGAAGAACGTGAAGTCAGTCCTCCTTCGTTGTGTTTTGCTAGGCAGTTCATCCATCTATCTTATATTGTGGAAGTTTTAGGGCAAGTTAAGGGGTACCCTGGGGGGTCATTGTAAGGCAGAGAGACAGAATGCGGGGGATTTAGAGACACGAGGAGACCAGAAGACTCAAAAACATGGACAGACCCTTCAGACTCCACACACAGGGACGGGGGAGGTGAGGTCACGGGGCAACAAGCCAGTTATAATCAACTAATTTCAAATTACTTCATCTTATTGGAATTCATATCATGGCAAAGAAGCCTTTTTAAAAAGTAAAAAGCCACTGATTGCTAGTTTAAGATTATGTTAGTGCAGGGAATTTAACATTAGTGACGGCACCCCCATTTCACAGGTGCATCCTTTAATCGGGTGAGCAAAGCTCCCAAATGGGACGGGATCATTCAGGAAGCGGATCTCACACAGCGGCTGTTCCAATCTGGTGTTTCCTAGCCGGTCTTCGGGAACCCCCCGATGCTCCCACCCAGCTCCCTGCCAGACACTCCACATTTCTGCAAAAACACGGGCCGTTCCCTAAGGTCCAGTTTGAAAAACACTGTTAGCATCAATGTCATATAGCTACTGGGATCTACGCCCAAGCATTTTCATGTATGTAAAAACAGGAACCACCTAAATGACATGGTAGTGGGAGCAGCAGGAACCATGCTCTACAGCAGATTGGTCCATTCTGGGGGCAGTTACAGAGTTTCAAAGGGCCGGGATCCACCCTCTCAGCTGGGGGTGAGCTCCGAGCACCAGCCTGGACACCACGCCTATGAACGTTGAGGGAGGAGCTCACACAATGACAGGCTGGTTCATCCTAACTGGTGCTCTTCAGGTGGCTGAAGAGATATTTCCTGGTTCTAGCCACCGTCCCGCTGACAACACTAGCATGTGGAGGGAATGGACGGGGCACCGGGTCTCCATGCTCCCCTGGGGAGGGACAATAGAAGGACCTCTTCACCTCTTCTTGTGGGCCTGCGGCAGGCCAGGATAAAACAGTCGTTCCAGTTCATTCCACCCATTCCATACAAAAAGGTTGCCTTTGAACAACTAATGTCCACAGCTGGCCATATGTCTGTTTTTTAAGTCACACTCCCAGACCAAATTTAAAATAACTTTTAATAATTTTAACTGAAGGGTGAAGTCCAGAGCGAAACAGGAGTAGCACATAACAAAGCCACCATTTAAGCCGTATGAGAATTACCCATAATGCCGAGAGTCAAAGCGCAGCACCATAGCAACTGCCACACCATTTCCAGCGAAGCTGAACACAGAGGCCTTGTTATTACGGTAAGATGGCAAATGTTTGGACAACATGAGAAATGAGCATTTGAAGGGGCTGAAATTGTGAACTCCCAGGCAAACTTTAATGTTTTGTTTGGGCTATTTGAGGAATAGACCAACAAAAAATAAAATTTAAAAAAGGAGCAAATGGAATGTTGGTGAGGCCGCTGAGCAGTCAGGGGTTCCGGAGCCAGAGTGCTGGCTCGCCCACAGACAGCCGACAGTCTCCTATTCCCGCATGTAGAAGCTCTGCTGCTGGGCAGTAATCCGGAGCTAAAATATGCACAAGTCAAAAGAAGCAGAATGTGTGCAGAGGAACCAGGGGAACGCCAAACAAGCCTCGGCCCCCCCCCGGCCTCCCCTGCCTGCCTTGGCATGGGTTCAAGTGGGGGAGATAATAGGGCCTCATTCACATTTGTCTCCACTATAGAACTCTGTGTACAAAAGCATAAGCAAGGCGAACAGAGTGCCTGGTGATTCCGAGGCCGATCCCGGACGCCTGGTGATTCCGAGGCCGATCCCGGACGCCTGGTGATTCCGAGGCCGATCCCGGACGCCTGGTGATTCCGAGGCC
>JAODUD010000008.1:8126183-8140427 GCA_026784285.1 Stomatorhinus walkeri
CCCCCCCCCCCCCCCCCCCCACCACGAGCCGCTGGACCACAGACCTGCTAAGAGGTCATATCTGTTTTCCATGCAGACTGGTGTGGATCATATTACCCAAAGCACACATGTAGCGACTGTGGGAACACCTTATCTCCGTACCGCCTTACAGACAAGCGTTACATAATCGGGTTAATACCCCACTTTAACTGAACCCACATGTTCTTCACGACACACTCTATAAATGAACATTTTAAGTACCTTTTCCAGGAATGGTATAAACAGAGAGCTGAACTCTGATTTGAAAAAGCAGGTCTGTCTCTAAAAGAGCTGGTAAAATAATGCAGGCAAAAAAAATACACACAGATGTTTTTCTTTTGTTTACGACCACATGGTAACTGTGACGACAAGGCGCGTCAGCTGATTGGTCTGTGGGTCGGGAAGATGGCAACACCCTGCTGGAGGTAAACAGAGGAATCCTCAGAATGACTGGCATGAGCTCATCATGTGACAGAGAGGCATTGGGAACCAATGAACTGCTTAAACTCAAAAGCCTGGTGTAGCAGTAGCCTAGTGGAACCTTCTAGCAAGGCTAATCACATTAATCACCATTCCCCCTTGGCGTTACGCTGTTAAGCTAAGGCCAGCAACCCAAGAGTTCAAATGGCTGAACAGCAGGCTTCTTCAGGTCTCTGTCTGGGTCAAAACCAACCGGGCCGGAGATCTTGGTGCAATGGACCTTGCTATTGAGGAGAAGTGGGACATTCAGCATCACAGCTCCGTGAGATAAGGCGCCAACTGCTTACATCTACACCTCCTAGCCACCAACCAACACCCGTGAACCATAAAGCAGGAATTCCAAAACACTTGGAGTTACAGAGGGAGCAGCAGTACTGAAAACAAAAGCTAGTGACGTCATGCCAGAGTTTCTACCTGGATCACCTGCAGGTCTGGCAGGAAGTTAAAAGGAAGCTGGTCTCACAGAGTCTGGTAGAAGGTATTCCGGTTCTGTCATTTACCAGGGTGTTTCAATGAAGGAGGAATTCCTTTTTCATGAGCCTTTCACTGGAATGGCACATTCCTCAGTCCGTGATGTTCCTGAGAGGAATGCAGCCGTGCAAGCACTAAATTTCTCGCCTACGTCGTGCCCAGGAGTCCCACCGAGCGAGCTCCACAGCCCTGTCAAGAAGTGTCACTGAAAACGTCACTGTTATGTCTGCCTGACTCGTAACAAGACTTAAAAAGCTCATGCAGATGACCGAAGGTATCACAGAAAAATCGCTCGGTATCAAAATGCCGACCTCCGCAAAATCAAACACTGCCGGCTAGAGCGTTGACTACCAATCGATTTGGTAAAAGAGATGGGAAGAACTCAGATAGGTGGCAAAGCTCTCAGAAGCAGCCAACCACACAGGGTAGCCAGGTTCTCCTAAACAAACGCCTCACGTGGCGTTGCCATTTATAAATGCTCAGGCACCACCGGAAGGCCCAGCCATCCACGGGACACCCTCAAAGCGGGAGCGAGTCGTTTGGACACCAGAGCAATCTCACTTCAAAGGGACAGAATTACAGGCCCAGATGGTCCTCACCGTCCTTGCTGTGACGGCTCAAAATAACACCTCCTGTCTGCTCTCTGAGGCCACAGGCAGTCTTCAGGAGGATAACTGCAGTCGTCCGGTTCCATGGCGGTATCACTTGAACGTTCACTTCCAGAATCGTCCCGCAGAGGATGCTCGACACTTACTCCAGGATATTGACAGTACTCATACCAGGGCATCTGACAGAGTACTGCCATTTTGGCAACACACAATACTGCATATACCTCAAATTAATTTCCCTATTCCCCATTTACCACTTAATCCCTCCCACCAAAAAAAAAAAGACAAACACAGATAATGTACTTTAGACGTTATTATCTTCCCTGTTTTCTCAAGCAAGAAATACACTTTGAACAGAACGTGAACTAATTTTCATCTCATGCCTCATGTGAAAGCCTTAAACTAATTAATGTTTTAATCTAAAAATTTCCAATGAGGCCCTAAAGAGATTAACCGCCCCTTTCCAAAGTAAAAATAGAGCTGACCGTGCATGGCTTTACTGAGGAGCGGAGGTGCTACTTTAAGAGGAGACGGGGGTGGCTGGCAGAAGAACTAATATTAACCCATGACACCCAAAAATATGGCTGCAAAAATAAACCATGGTGACCACTTTTTTTTTTATAACCGCATATTAGAGTATTTCTGAAAATCTAATTTTGTAAGATGCTCTTTCCCGTCATAGTGATTATTGGCAAATGTTGAGCTCCTCCATAAAGCAGATTTATGGGTCATCATCCATCCTCCACTCTCCATTCTCTCCTGCATGACCAATTCCACTTCACAACACACTTATGTTTCAGTTGTTAGAAAATAAACAATACCAGGCCCGTGCAAATGAAGAGGCTCTCCACCCCCCTGGGTGACTACAATCTGGAGCACCATAGTCAATAGCTATAGAATAAGGCCTTCTCTGCTGATGACATCAGAGTCTGCATTGCTGCGGTCGCCTTTACGGTGACTGGAACCTGAAAAGCAGCTATATCAGGAGAGATGACCTCTAACAAAAATATCCTGGTCAAAGGCACTCTTCTTGTCATAATTATTCAGCTTATTTATTCTATATCCATTCAAATACTATTAAATTTACATTATGGAGCTTAAGTAATATGTAAATTGTCTTGAAGGTGCTCACTGATCCCCCCCCCCTTCAGGTTAATTAAGGTTCTAATTTCAGTCATTAAAACTCCAAACAGTCATCACTAATGGCATTCCTCTCCTTACATCTGAATATCTGGGAAGGCGCTCAGCAAATCAATGGAGAAATAAACTTTGACTTTAATGGCTGCTAAGCAAAAAATGTCAAAGATCACTCCCAGCTTATGGTTAAACTGAAGTCGAGTACCTGAAAAAGCAGACTGGACGTGACACGCAAATCTCCACCTCCACGTCGCTCAAAAAGCACATAAAATGCATAAAATAAACACAAACAACATTAATATGTTACATACGTTAATATCAAGTTAGGGCCAAATACACACAGCCCAGAGCTACAGGGTACCCATTAAAGAGCTATTTTTAACTCTGCCTCCTGCAGAGTGATCTAACTACTGTATATAGCTAAATTATATTTTATAGGGCTTCCCCTGCAACTCTTCTGTTGACTAGAAGCAGACTGGATGAACGACCGCACTAGACAATTCAATACCACATACAGACTCCAGTAAATTCTATATCGGTTCAGCCATTCACTAGCATTAGCCTGCTGAATTAGCACACCAGTAATGCAGCTAGCTTATTTTAGATGGTAGTTTTCAATCACACTGATTATATACGCTGTTAGTGTTGGCTGTAATTTGTTTTGTATGAAATGTACTTATATTAAAGTCTTTCAAGCTTTTCGTACTTGATACATCTCTTTTATACCAAACACTCGACTTTTTGTGCTTGCAACCTAAAATCCAGAAATTGTTAGGTGTCTCAGTAAATGATATTTCTGTGTGGGAAAGGACTGGAATCCCATCCAGACTGTCCCCTGCCGAATGCTTGCGTGTCCTGGGACAGGCGCCAGGGTCACAGCAACACTTTGCTGATTAAGTATTTGGATGATGAATGGATGGACTTTCAGCTGGTAATAGTTTACTATAGTTAAATGCAGATTAATCAACACGCTTGAATGGCTTGAACGTCAACACAGTCCACCTTGTTATGACTACAAAACCCACATTATAGAACTTCTGTGCAGTGGCGTACACATCTTTAAGCCTGAGTTCTTTCTGCATGACTCTCCCAAGCTGATTACTTCCTGCATTTCTGTAAGTGAAAAGAACTTGTCTGCTTGTAAAATGAGACTTAAAGGTAACTCTTGACACACAAATAGGAAAATTATAAAACTGGCCGTGACTGCCAATGCTTTTTTTTTTTTTTTTATATGGCCTGTCCCCAGGCTAACAAACTCCCCAGGACTGGGAGGAAAAGGCTGATTTGTGAATTCACACCCAAGGGAGCCACTTACAAACATGATCAGTGCTTTAAACCATGGTTCAAGTAGGACATAGTAAAGATGTCTCAACCAGAACTCAACATAGACACCTCAGTAATTTAACATAGAGGAGAAAGCATGAGAAAATATAGTGCAAATAGTGTGTAATTTAGAAAAAGTTACTCCTTGTTCAGAGTGACTAAATGAGTCACAGAACCCTAAAATAACCAAGCCACAACTGGATACAATCAAAACTTGTATCATTCAATACCAGCCTTCATTCATTCGCTGGGAAGTGTTTATCCAGAGCAGGGCCCTGGTAAGCCTGAAACCTAAACCAGGACACCCAGGGCAGAGGGCAGGTACCAGCGAGACAGCATGCCGGCCCGTCTAAGCGCTCAAGTGCCGATGCACGTACTCGTGCTGAAAGGAGTTTATAGACACTATAGAATTGCGGGAGGAAACGCAGACCTGGAGGGGACCAATGCAGACCAGAGGGGAGGCATGAAGTCCGAGACACACCCAGGCAGCTGGGCACAGACGAGAGCCCAGCACCAAGGCAGCAGGCTGACTGTACTTCAGTATCATTACTGTGCAATGCAAAAACCATCAAAACTCATAAGACCACTTAAGTTATACAACTGTGAAAACTGAATGACAAACTATTGATCACAGTTGAAGTTTTATCCAGATAAACCATCAGTCCGATCAAACTCTTTCTGTAAACAGGCGGTGTTTACGCCCACTCAAACCACGTATTTGCATGGGGCCCATAAGTGGTAAACAGCCTAATATTTTATACACACATCAAGAATGACGTCATTGAAGTATTTATTAAGAAGTGCCCATACCAATTGAACTCCTACACTTAACATACGAGCACAGACTGGTTACATGCTGCCCCGATTAGTTAGGTAGCTGGTATTTCCTTTCCGTGCAGCGCTGGGAGGAGCGCGCGGCTGCCTCGCGGATCTGACAATCACGTGTTTCCCCTCGGAAGTTTGCGGCTCACTTCGGCAACACTTCGCCTGCACCCGATGCCTCCTACAAAAAAGCCATCGATAGCGCTATGCTGATCTGTATACTAATTAATACCTGCAACACTACTGTACTGATCAATATGGTTTCTTACTTGAGTATGTTGGAACTATGAAAAAATATTCAGATAATTACATTTAATTAAAAAACTTCCATTATATGTTAATGGGTGCAGATATTATTAAATGGCTTAATTTTCCCCCCGTTTGGTTATGATTCAACAAAACTGTTAACAGCAGCATGTCAATATATTTACGTTCCTGACGACTCAAAGGCTGATTGACAGTATAACAAGGGGCACTGGGGGTGCATGCTACTCAGTCGGCCAAAGAGCCAAAGCATCATTTCATCCACGGAACTGAATGCACAACATCTTGGGATCCCAAAATAAGATGTGCAATACGACTCATACGGTCTTCTATTAAATAACAAAACAACGTTTGAGGGTAAACAGTGGTTTGCGTCATGTCTCCATCTTTAAAAAAAAACTTGGTGAAACAAAGGCTTTCTTGTGGATAGTTATCTATCTGAATGATTAACCAGATGTTACATCATCTCTCCCTTCCAATGCCAGTCGCAACAAGACAAATCTGCCAGTCGTCGAACAACGAAAACGAGGTCAAAACGCTGTAAATACAGTTAAAAATAGAACAGTGATCGGTTTACCTCTCTCTGGCTTCATGTTTTCCACAGTCCTTCACAGGCGCCCCCTCGTCGTCAATCTTCAGATTCTTCCCTTCTTTCTACTGGATGCTGTCTCCGATGAGCAGGGAAATATCAAAAGAACTCCGAATTGAGACTTATCGGCCGTTAAACTTTAATCGTTAAGCAATACACATCTTTCCAAACACTCGCCAAACTAAAATCGCCCTCACTCGGTGCATCCGTCTCATTCCTGCTCCTTTTCCCTGGACCCGGCTACTCTACTTAGCTCTTAAAGTAGGTAACTAGGAATCCAGGACCGAGACGTCTGCCAGTATCCCCTCGCCAGCAAGTCCGCCCGCGACACTGGAAAGGCAGGCGCCCCTGTTCGGATCGCCTGTTTCGAGTATGATGTGTCCGCTACGCTCCGCCAATCATCGTGTATAGAAGGAAGACACTACGCTGCCGGCTTGCACACGCCGTCTCCCTCATCTGCTCGTTGGATCATCGCTCCTGTTAAGTTTTGTTTGTTTGCCCTCGCTAGCAGTTCCGTCCAAACGGCTAGCAAGTGGCAAGCCCGCAAGCTACCAGCGTCTCCCCCAGTCTGAATCCCCTCTCCTGCCGACAGTCAGGTTGTGTCGGAGCGAACTCCTCTGGGTGACGGTACCTAAATCTAATCAAAGTCATCTGGCGAATTTCTCCCTCTGCTTCGCGATGCCGAGCTTCCACAGCCGCCAGAGAAGTTAAGCTTCAACGCTCTCCTCTGCTGGTCCCAAGAGCTCCATTGCTTGTCAAAACAGATCACAGCAACCTTCCTAAATCACGTGTCCCAACAACAGCTCGCTCCACACGTCACTTCCGTAACTCGGCCCTCCGGTGACCCTGCTGGCATGGCAACCGTAAATCTTAAAATTTTGTTTTTCTAAATTACTGGATATGTAATTCCAACCCTCTCCGTACTTTTAATACCACAATATTATCATAATTAAAAACGGATCAGGCAATTAATTATACTTAAAAGTACATGTAAAAATGCGGCACAAATTCAATAATTGCAAAATTCAGTATATGTTTAGTTATAGTTTGCAGACTATTGGGTGTGACTTTCAGGCAAATGTATTATTACACACAGTGTTAGAATAATATTTCATGTAGTTCTAATAGCGATATAGTTGAGTTTTTTTAAAGCTTTATTTTTTAGTTCGTTAATAGAATATGAAAGAGGAATCGTATACTAAAGGTAATTATGAAATTGTCGTAGGTTGCCATCTAGTGGCAGCAAGGATGTACCTTTATAAAGACTGAAGCCGAGGCAGTAGGAGTGCTGTCCCTGTCAGTGTACAGTGCTGTCATGGTATTTGTGGAATTGTGAGACTGGCGCGTCAAGAATAACAAAAACTGGCTTTACCAACTGCTTGTAATACTTTCCTTATATAGAATCATTGAAGTTTTGCAATTTCAGAATTTAACATTACAACATAAGTAATATGATTTATCATTAGTACATATTACATGTTTTTTATGACAAACTATGTAGATGACTGTTGAGTATTGCTAACCGCAAACTACAATAGGGGCCTCTAAAGTAAAAATATTAAACTATAAAAAAGCATCAACTACAAAGAATGATTAGATGAGTCTTTTTAAAATTGCTGGAAAACCAACGTTTTATTTTCTACCTTCTTGTGACTACAGAAATGGGAAAACATTTTAACACCGAAAAGCCTAATGACATGACACTTGCTTCTATTTCTTTACTTAGCAAACACAGCAGATGATATTGCACGGCATAGAGAGACAGTAGCACAGCTGGAGCGAAATAAAAGAAATGAAATCATTCAAAAAATCTTAGAAATGAAAATCTTGGTGCATTACAAAAATACAAACCTGGGAGTAATATCCATTGAATATTCATTGGATAGCCCATTATTTTGCCACACACAAAAATACATGGAAAATACTGTAACAGGAAAGATAAGAAAACAGATAATAGGGAGGGAGACACTGGCAAAAATTGTAATAAATCATTACTTTTTGATACAATAATCACTCGGTTTTAGAATGTAAACACAAACAACTAGTTAAATATAATAAAAAGTCAGCAATAGTTTTTCCATTATCAAAAACTATCTGACTTCATTGTGTCTTTCATTGCCTGAAGGACTGCTCTTCAATGGATCTACAAATTCCCCACTTTTCATTTTTACCAGATGATTGTCTTTGGCGCTTTCTGTTTTTTTTTTTTAATCAAGTGATCTACCACTTGGTGATTCATTTTTAATCACTTTTGAATTCCTGCTACACTGGTGATGATTAAAAAGCCACTGGCATTCAGGTAGGACAACAGCCTTCTTAACAAATAAACGTTTCTCCAGACCGAGATGAAGTCATATTGTACGGTATGTTTTTGCACTCATTCAGACGAATACAACCCTCCCTTTCAAGGAAACTTTAGACCGGACAAAGCACATGTCAAGTGTTTTGTCATCTCAATTTCTGTCTGTGCCAGTGAAGTAAAGATGAATGTATTGTTGTAGTGGCATTGTAATGTATTACTTTAGAAGCTTTAATTTTTATCAGAGCATCAGAAAAGTTAATCTATTCCAAAGCAGAGCTATGCCAGAAACCAAAACAAAGTTGAATGTGATTGAAATGCCATTTAGCATTTCACAGAAATTCACCTGGAAATCCAGTAGATCTCCCTAAAACTGAGTCATCTACTATAAATATAGTCTGTGAGGGCTTTGCCTTTTCAACGATGCATTAAAAAGCATCTATTGGTAATATGATGGCCAAGTGTCTGTAAAGGGGGTCTAGAACATACTATTTTTCAAACTACTATGGAATTCATTGAAAGTCTGGGTCAGTAACAAACCCGTATTATTCCTGTACTGATTTATAGATCTTTTCATTGTGTTCAGTGGTAAGACAGAAATAAAAGCTATTAGGTAATTCAAGTAATTTCCATAAAAATTCTCAATGATACACTCAAGCCAACAAGAGAAAAAAACACACGCGCACACACACACACACACACACACACACAAACTGATTCCTTGGTGAGTTTCTTTGTAGGTTTATTAGACTTTGCTCATTGTCATTACACGAGTACGCACCAAAATAATAGATACTAGACAGAGCGAGGCAGCGGTGCCACACAAAGAAAAGATCCCCGGTGACCTGCCGCAGCTCCTTGGCAGCGGTGCCACACAAAGAAAAGATCCCCGGTGACATGCCGCAGCTCCTTGGCAGACCGGCTGCCCTGCCCACACTCTGACTCACTCTATGCATGAGGCAGCAAAGTGAGAAGGACTTGCAGCCCTCGGATCAACACCTTCAGATTGTACGTTTAACAGGTTTATTTCCCCTCAAATCGTAAAATTAGCTTGTTCTATGCAGTCCTAAGCTGCCTACTTTCTATACCCATGCGGATGGCAAATTAAAATGACGATTCTACCTTACAAATGCCAGTGCTTTTAGACGTTACACTTTTTTTTCCTCTTTTTTTTTAAATGGTCTTATAAATCTTTGGATGTGCAGTATTACCCTTAAACAAACCATCTTTAAAAACTTGAGAGAATTAAATAAAGATGTACACTGCTTGTGCCATTGGAATAGCAAAGTAGCTCCCTTAAAACTTTGTTCTCATTGGCCAGTCCTTTTCCTCACTCGTTTTTGTTACCTGGCAGTGTCTCTAACACATACGGAAGTGCCCACTAAGATACCCATGAAGAAGAATACAAAATCCCGCTTATTCATATCTAAGCATGAAAAAATAAGATTGTAACATAAAACTGGATTTTTTTGTCTTTTTTCCAAAACATACTATATACAAATCTATATTTTCTACAAATGCATAAATTAAAGCAATGATTAAGCGATACAAAATGCAATTAAATTAAATCAAATTACAACACTGTAGCGAAAAAAAAAAACACATCACGACAATTCATTTTACCCTGTAGAAAACAACAGACTACTATCGTCAGAATATTATCGTAACACAGTCTTAAAAAATAGGTCTGCTTTTTAGTTCACCTCCTGTTAGCCTCCACCACAATCCACAGAGCATATTACCTGTGACCAAAAACAGTAATTCTGCAAAAACCTTCAAAATAAATACAATTTAAAAAGCCTTTTTCAGAAGTAACATCAATAGTTATCAAACTAGCAGAGTTCTGCCTTAATTACATAGACTTATACAACATAACTCTAAGCATTTACTACTATGAGGTATTCAGAGACAGGTTAAAAAGATGCACAACCTATATGGTGGAGACTCTAACAGACATGGACAGTGAGACAAGGGGCAGACGAAAAGGTATAGAGAGGGAACGGGATAAACAGCTTTGGTTTGTCAGCAAAAGTGTGGGAAAAAAATCCTTTGGTATGTTTTAATTGCATGGTTGCACTGGCAAAAGCACCACGGTGAAAGAATTATTCCTTTTTTTCTTCTACAGCGGCCCTTCTCAAGAGGCTGAGGTATTCAAAGAGTACAAGGTGAAAACGCAGAGGTCAAGAGCGGTTTAACACTTTGGTTTAAGCAAGGCACTCGTCCTGTGAGTCGTACAGAATCTGCAACATGTCTGCCTATAGCTTTCTAATCAGGTCACTAATGCAGAGAAATTAGACAGAAAAAACGGGGCGGAGTAGAAAACACTGAAGTGGAGGCGGAGTTTTAGGGCTGGGGGCGGGGTTATTTAAGGGAAAAAGACGCCAACTATCCACCACACCAGTCATGTAGGCCGTGCAAGAAAAATCTTTGGTATCGTTAAAGTGATAAAAAGAATCACAAATGGAAATTGAATGAGGTAGTGTCTTTGGTTCACACTATACATAGTAGTACATCTTTACACTGTTTGTTTCTGTTTTTACAAGAGGAGAAAGCCATTTCTAAACTTTTCTTTTTGGACGCTATATTAGTTAATAGTTTCCAAATATTTTCTATCAAGGTAACCACGCCACCAACAGCACTGGCGGTATTGTGTCCACTCCGGCTCTGACAGCTCGGTGCACCTGACCCCATATCAGACAGATTTCTGTAGTGCTTTCTTCCCAGTGGTGACATGCATAGTTCCAGTTTGCTCTTTTCAACCATGGTCCAAGTGAGTGGGCGGGGTATATGGGCTGCAGTCCCAGGCATCGCTGCATCCCGTTTTAATAGGCTTTGGTTAGGAAATACAAGGAATTCTGATGGGTTATTGTATAACAAAAGCTGACCTTAAGGAAGCCAAAACAGTAGCACAGTGACACTAATGAGAATAATCAAAAACATGAACAAAACATCTAATATTGCACTAAAAATTCTTTTATAGAAGAAGATGGCAACGGCAACTATTGTTAAGGGTCAAAACTGAATAATTTTCAGATATCTTAGGTTGCATTAAAAAATAAACAACTCAAATAATGTTAACAAGGCATAGAGCTATGATGTATCTTGTAGTCCAAAACAGGCCAAGGTGGATGAATTTTGTCTCATTTTGCTAGACATTGATAACAATTCACATGACAGACATACATCACCTGAGGTTATGTGGTAAAAATATTCACCAAATATACAGATATATGGTAGCTATTCATTACCACATTGAGATATGGTAACCCTTTCAGTTAGTTATAATATTCATATATCCTTATAATAAATTAATGATAAATATTGTCAAAGTAACTATTTGGTTGTTTGAAAAGCATGATTGATTAACAGCAGATTTAGTTTGTCATATTATCCATAATGTTTATGCAGATTATCGCGCAGAAATTCATAACTGTAACTGGTACATAATTGATACTTTATTGATCCCCATGGGGTAACTCTCCTGACATCTCCCCCAACTTATTCTCTGTAGGTGAGAGCAAACTGGCCGCAAAGGGCGGCCACCCGTAGCAGCACCCAGGGAGCTGGGGTTAAGGTCCTCACTCAGGGACCCACGGATGTGCCAAGGCTGGGCTCGAACCAGTGACTTTCTGATCACAGGTACAGAGGCGTAGCCTGCAGAGCCACACACCCCATGATGAAGAGGATTTGTGGCCTGGATCTAAATTATCTTTGGTTTTGCCGTAGGAGTAATTTGAAGAGTAAAAGATACAGCCATGGGGTCTGATGGTAACATATTTTTGTATATCTAAAATCAGACTATTATTTTATAATTACTTAATTAAAACCAATTGGAATGAATTTTGCATGATTAAACTCAAAGGTGCTTAAATTAATATGTTACTTATTACTGTGCATGGCTGCCAATTCAGGGCTGACGCTTAAAAACAAAGGCTTCAGTGTTTGTTTATAGTCCTGAGTCCCAGGCTCCCCTGCACTGGCACTTGATTCCACAACAATTTCACTGACATGCCTTTAATTTGCATTTGATATCCATTCACCTGCTGCACAGCTGTCAGCATTTTAAGGCCCTGCACTCTTCGTTTATCAGCCCAACTCCCTGTTAAATACAGTTTTCTAACAAATCGAAACAAAAACAAAATCGCTACCATCTGGGCTCAACATTGGATGACACCACTCAGTCTGCAAATTACTCCCATTTATGCAAACCTTAAAGTTTTTCTTTCAAAATACGGACATAATGAGATATAAATGATTCGCCTCTAATTTTATGACAAGATACCTTTTAGTTCAATCCTATAAGCCAACAATATGTTTTGCGAAATCACAAGCTTCCTTTTTTCCATAACTCTCATTTCCTAAGCAGATAAATAACTGCAAGCATCCCTTGTCAATTACAAAAACCTAAAAAATATTGCCTGCAACTTAAAAATACACACTGTCTTTGGATGACAGGGTGACATGTCTTACTGCTGATCAAAGATCTTGTCGACACCATAAATGACCTCCAGGACGTGTTTTTCTGATTACCGAACAAAACATGTTGATTAAAAAGTGCTGGTTAGTCAGTCTTTGGTTGTTAGCATCTTACACATTTGATAAAAAAGTTTTGATACAAAATATTTATAAAGCTCATGCAGAACTGTTTACTCCCTGAAAATACTGTTTACTAAATGAAACAAAATATTAATATAAGGGCACCTCCAGTGTTACAGATGGCAATATATGACATTGTATAACAACAGTCTAACAATATTGTATTACCTTTGGTTTTATCGCAGAAAACAGCTGTAAAAAGACTGTATAGCTAATATTCCCGGTGGGTATTATGAATAATGGACCAGACTGGTGCAGTTGAAATAGGGTATCTGATGGGTTATTCTCTATGATTAAACACATAATTTCAAGAGCTTTCAAATTTGGTATATTATTATTAATTTGTACTGGATGCTTTAAAGTCAATAGTTGTCTTATTTCTACCTAGCTGATATCTCATTCTCATTCAGTGTTTGCGTTTAAATATTATAAATAAGTAGCTAGTGTCTTCTTTGGTATGATTTATCATTATATCATTAATGTGTTTATATGTGGGTCTAGCTGAGTTTTTTTTTTTTTGATATTTATGAAAACAACTGGGAAGAAAGCACTACTACCCTGGAACCATACCCAGTATCTCAGGGTTCCTGACCGGTGAGGAAGAGAGGAACCATCGAAAAAAGAGCCCAAGCGGCTCTAGGAAAGCTCAAATCTGACCACTGGGGAATCCTGACTTGGGTCGGTCCTCCATGAACTCTTTTCGCGAGTATGTACACAGCACGCCTCTTCCGCTAACGTCACACGCCTCTGGCGGCACAGGTGGCAACAAGAGTGTGGCGGCTCGCGGATCAGTCAGTGATCAAAAGAATCACAAAAACCTTTAGTTAAACTAATGAGAGTGAAGGGGGATTCAGGAACAGGAAGGGTGTGAAATGAAAGGTTAAAGATGGCTAAAGAGTGCGACTGGCAATATGGGAATTTTTTGTGATTTTTTTCTCTCTCTTTTGCAAGATGTCTAAATAAAATGCGTTGCAGAACAAAGACGCAAGTATAAGAAGTCTTTGGTTTTTTTGGATACTATAAATATCACTATTATCATTTTTTCTTTCAAACAAGATTAAGGACAAAACTGCTGTCTAGAGGTCCTGGTCTTTGATAGGTATTTTTTTTAGTTTAAAGCTTTTCCACCGAGATTTCAGTCTGGAACTTTCATGCTTTGGTGCAAGTGCTAGATGAGGAAGAGGAATTGGTTGAGCTGGAGCCATCGTCGAGCCACTTGTCCAGGCTCCGTCGGCGTGCGTTCATGAAGAAGTTGCTGACGGTGGTGAGCTCCAGGCCCAGCTGCTGAGAGATGGTGATCTGCAGCTCTTTGGATGGCCGTTTGTTCTCTTTGAATATTGCGTGTAAAGTCCGCCGCTGGACGTCCGTGAAAACCAGCCGCGGCTTCTTGGAGATGCTGCCCCTCTCTCCCTTGCCGTGGTCCTGTTCCTTTCTCTTGCAAGCTGCAGAACATGAAAATACAGGGGGAAAAATTATGCTGATTATATTATGTGTTCAGCAAGATAGTACTGTTTACAAAATAAACATCTGTGTGTGTGTGTATGTGCGTGTGTTTGTGTATGCATGTGAGCGGGTATACCTATCCTTATGGGGACACAATGTCCCCATAGTGTGATAAATATCTGGTTTTTTTCCCT
>JAODUD010000008.1:8140527-8155483 GCA_026784285.1 Stomatorhinus walkeri
GCATTTTCCCTATAGAAATGAATGAGCGGTCCCCATAAGGATATGTTTACCCTACATGTGTGTGCGTGTGTGTGTGTCTGTGTGTGTGTGCATGCATGTCATAGTTAGCATTAGCATTTTCCCTATAGAAATGAATGAGCGGTCCCCATAAGGATATGTTTACCCTACATTTATGCGCGTGCGTGTGTGTGTGTGTGCATGTGCGTGTGTGTGTGCGCGCTTGCATAATAAAAATACAGGTACACAAGCTTCAAAATAAATTCTTTTGAAAGAGCAACAAATATAATAATAAAGATGTAAAATTAAATGCTAACACAACAAATAAATGACGCAACTCTAATAGTCACTATACATATATAAATATATATAATAGTTACTCAATGCCTTCTGACACTGAAAAGTGAACAAGAGGTGTAGATTTTTCCTTTTTCATGTTTCCTAAAGATTGACTGCAGCCGTCAGGATCGACTGACCCCCTTATTGTTTTCAAACACTCCTTACACACTCACAAGCTATTTCCTCATGTGTGTTAGCATTGGTAATAAAATTTGGATTTTTGTAAAATAACTTATATAACTTACTTTCAGTCACTGTTACAAATCCTTCTCAATACAAACATATTTTTTACATATTTTAATATACAGTTAGTGAGTAATGCGAAAGACATATATATGTGTGTGTGTATTATGTTTATATTACATACCACATATAATTACATACCTGTGTGTGTATGTGGTTGTGTGTGTATGCACGTGTGCGTGTGTATATGTGGGTGTGTGCATGTGTGTGTGTGTGCGTATGCCTGTGTTTGTGTGTGCATGTGTGTGTGTGTATGTATGTGTGGGTGTATGCGTGTGCAAGCGTGTGTGTGTATGTATGTGTGGGTGTGTGCATGTGTGTGCATGTGCGTCTGTGTGTGCATGTGTGTGTGTGTGAGCATACAAACCCCCTCATATGCTGTGGGGTTATAAAAGCCAGTTGTAGCTGGCAGCAATATTTGCACCACCCTGCATACTGTCATAATTTAACTTACCCTGCATGTGACCACATATTATACAACTAGCTTCTACTTCTATTACTATAAATAAAACAGAGATTGAATGTATATATATACAGTTCATTCAAAGTGGTAATACTAAGCTAGGGTTGTTAAAGTAATCAAAACATTTTTCCCAATGAAGAGATTATTCTATTAAATGATACATTCAAAATATATTATTTAAAGTGTTAAACAAATGCTGCAGTGAGAACGGATATCCTAATCACCTTGGCTGATGGGATGCAATGTAGAATTTATAGACACCCAAAGAGAAAAGTCCATCTAAACCACCTGCTATTATTATTGGGTTTCTATGGGAACTTGTGAGTGTTGAGCTGTATCACTCAGTACTCGTCAGCAGCACGTTTTCTGGTGTAGCCTCAAACGCAACATTTGTATACCTCAAGGTACATACTCCTGCGTAATACTACATACATAGCGTAACGCACGTAATATACAGTACGGAGCCTATTCGGCGAACTAAATTATTTTGACAGCTGAAGCACTGCTGTGCATCTCCAAGACTGCGCCTGGGTGGCCTTTTATAATTGACTGCCAAGTGCTGAACTTATACGCCTTAAGCAATGATTGTCGTCTTGCTTTATCTATACACGAAAATGTGCCAGACATAGATTATGTTAAAACGTTAAAATGGTAATATCGTGTAGTATCAATAGCATTGTAAGCCCAACTATATTTATTTATGACTGACAGCATGAAACCTTCACTACTCAGTGTTGAGCATTATTAGGCTTACATTATAAAAAATATCTTCTGATTTAATAGCCACCGAGGCAGTGATGCATACTGCTGCTTAAGCACTATATCTGAGGTAGGTCTAATACTTAATAATAAATTACATGCGCACAAAGCATAAAATCTCTCCAGATGACGCTGTATGTAACGGCTTTTATGCATAGGTTTGCAAATTGTCCTTTTTGAAAAATGTAACAACTCTAAGAGATCAAATTGTTTGATTTTGAAATACGTGACTTTTTATCTATACATTTGAAGTCTCCTAGAACACTCTTCATTGCTCCGACATCGACCAGCAATATAACTTGTATCACCACTAGGGGGCAGACACGCACTTCAAAACGCTCTTCAGCAGCGTTCTTTACAGTTCTATCCCTACGTTCAAGTGTAAATTGTACAGTAGGCTAAATTATTCGTATATAACCATTTCCAAGATAAAGCTTTTATACGGTTGTTTTATGTTCTAAGAAGTCTTTGAAAAGGCATTAATTGTGACGGTACCGTTGAAGCGAAGGTAACATGACCGGATAATGAAAAGGTATAAATTAAATCACTACAACATAAACATTACCTGTAATCAATGACGTCATTGCTTACAAATTCAAAGTGAATATAAAATAATTCCTCACCATCTGCTTAAAATGCGGTTCCCACTGCGTTTTCAGGATTCTGAGCCGGAAAACTTTTCTCTTAAACGAAGTGATTGCGTGTTTCATTGATAAATACCGCATTTAGAAGGCTAATAACCATCCGCATTATTTTGTCTGTGTGTGTTCATTTTAATATGTGTAATAGGCCTATGTTTAATATGTCTAACAGAACTCTATCATGGATTACACTAGGTCACTATGGTCATTACATAGGCTGCGCATAACGTATCCACAAGCATGTTCCCAAACACAGGCTTTTTCATTTTAAGGTGTACAGTATATGTATTTATGTAAGTATAAATACAAACCTTGTTCATCAAAAGATAAAAATGTACATATTTGTTATTTGTTTCTGGGTGACTAAATATAGTTTTGTTATATATATATATATATATATATATACATATACATATACACACACACACACGTGTGTGTAGTCTTCGATGGATAATGTTTTTAAGTTATGTCGGACGTTGCAGTTTGCAAACACTTTGCACGGACGTCGCCACGTTAGATAAACATTAACAAAAGGCAAACTGGGCCGTATATCTGCTGCAATAAATCAGTCGCTTCACAAGGACACGGTGACAACAGAAGCTCCAAGCATTTTCCCATATATCCCACTGAAATAACAACGAACCTTGGTATCGCTTCTTATCGTCCTCAGATACAACTCATCAGGGTTATTGTTTGCCAGCTAAATCATTATACAGGCAGAAGATAACTGCGTGTTTACTAAGTGAGGCCTGTAATGGTGTTAGCATAGCCGGCCTTTCACAACCTAGCTTAACGAAAATAATAATACACCTTTGTGGATACTCTTTGGGATTTCGGGGATATTATTTTAGTTGGTTTAGATTTATTTTAGTTCAGGAATCTGAGTTTCAGCTGAACTTCTGCGTTAACTAGCTACTGAACAAAATTAAATATATCACGAAACTGGAATGCTTCTAAGAATGATTTATATGAATTGTAATTCATTATTATAAGATAATTACACCTTAATCGTTTGCAACGTCGGACAGTATAAACTAATGTTGTTACAACACTAGGCTTGTAAAGAGAACTCAAGGTATATACACACCTTCGTAATGACGCCAGATACACGGCACTCCTTCGCTAAATAGGACTGTGAACAACATGGCGTTTAATAAACGTTGTCGACTAATGATTTCAGACAGTACAATGCAAGCTGCACACTACAGCTTGTTGTTATTATGCGAATGAAGTTATACTAAAATAATCAATTATCTATTACAAGAAAGAAACTAACTCTCAAGAATAAAAGATCGACAAGAAATCCGAATAAGATTATATTCAGACTAATAATACACCTATCAGTCACACACTTAGTAATGCCTATGTGATTGTTCATATATGTAGGCTATACGGTTTAATACAATGAAACATTTACAGAAAGGAGCGTGAACTCCATTGCCGGGAGACTGACGTGCGACTGACTCCCAGCTTAAATTTATAAGATGCCACAACATCTATTGCCGTTTAACCTGTCCTCAGCACTAGGATTTGTATGTTATATTCTATCAGGTTAAAGGAACCTCCGACGGGTAAAAGTATACACCAGAAAAAAACACAACGCGTATACAAGTAACGTCACACTGAGCGTTACATTCCCATAACCTAAGACAATTTAAATAAATCCATATAATTTTCTGACGTTTTCTGTACCAATAAATTTTCTTTTAGGATTAATCAATCAATATTAATCTCATATTGCATTCCATTGCAGACTAACCACATACCTACTCAAACTGCATAATTAATCGATTGAATTTTCTCTTAAATATACTACTTAAAAATTCAGTTTCATTTTATTTGTAATGTAGATTAGTGGCTCGTTTACGTCAAAGTCATTTAAAATGAAATGTGGGAAATAAAATAAATAACATTAAATTATATTAAAGTCACGCAAAACGTAGAATTTAGATTTTTATATCTGAATTCCATTAGGCATACTTAAATTAGAAGTACATTAGAATAACAATGCGACATTAATATTGCGATCGAAACGACATATCTAATCAACAGAATTATATTACAAAAGAAAATAAAGCGCACTGTCATTGGCTGCAGTAATATGTCTGCAGTACATTAAGCATATAAATTCATGTGTGTTTTATGTTTGATTCATATTTCATAAGCGGTATGCTTCAATCTTTGCCAGGTCTGAATTCATTTTTCTGCAATATTTTTCTCTGCTTGTTTCACATAAATAGTATCAGGAATAAAATCTACAGCGTTCAAATTATTTGAAACAACGCACTGTTAAACTTGTGTCAAACGGGCTACATGCAATTGCTTTGCGTACATGAACATTCTAACAGAGAGAAAAGACTTACAGAAAGAGAGAGCTACATATTGGAACCCTAATATAATCTATTTCAAATAATCAATTGAGAAACACTGGGAAGCGAATGCTGTATGGAAATAAGGTAAACCGGTGCATGTTTTGGCTTGAACCACTTTCCCAACAAGTGCATCCTTTGTCCGTGTGAAAAATGGTTCTCTCTGGTCGTCTGTTGAAATGGATGAGCGCCTCCGGCTTGCACCCTGATTGACTTTCTCAATCTCTAGAGACAAATTAATGGAGACCTACCAGTTAATTAACAAAACCCCACTCAAGGCCTCGTCATCAAGGTATAAACAGAATCTGGTAGCGTTAGAGCATCTGAAAATACAAAATATAGCAAGCGAATGCAATCGGCGTTAGAGCTTTGACCGCATGCACAATTTACCCTCGATGCGTCTTCTATATTGCAATGTAGCAAAAAGGTTCAAAATTCAAGTGAATCGCAGTATGTATTATCCGGCAATACCTTACAAATGAAACAAGCTTGGCGCACTAGGTTATTCAAACGCAAAAATGGGAACGAGTGTAGCAGGGTAATAATAAAGACGTAAATTTTCCGGAGAGGACAGCTAAAAACGAGCAAGGTTTTTAAAATGTTTAGCCTACATCAAAGAATGATTCATAAGTGAGAAAACATTAGCAAAACGAACACGGGAAATTACACACACCACTTCAACTACACATAACACAGGTTCAATAAAATTCTGTTTCCTATCTACCATACCGATGCATAACAACAGTTTTCCGTATGAAACATTATTTCATAAAAGCTAATATCACTTGCGGCTGTTAGAGTCCAAAAGAGAACAAACACAAGGAGAATGCAAGAACACAGGTATACCGACCATGTTAAAGTGAGCCCTCCTAAATCAAGTAAGTGGTCTGGTTCGCGATCTCGGTTTGCAGTTAAGGGCTAAATTATATTTGGGACGATTTTTTCGCATATGCTTCCAAAACACAACAGAAAATGCAATCCAGAAAGTAACAGCAAGCGGTAAATGAGCTATTGCCGACTCACCTGCCAGCCTGAGCGCCGACATCCTCTGGAATTCAGGCTCCTGCAGCCATTTCCACATCCTCCGGAAGGTCTCACGGCCGGACTTGAGTTTGCTCCAGGGTTTGGGGTTCCTTAGCAGGTCAGATAGGGTCCCCTGCGACCGGCACAGCACCCTCTGGGCAAAGATGGCCTGGGGGATGCTGTACCTTTTAAGCTCTGTGGTGATTCTCTGCGCTACTTCTTTGGTATTGACTTCTTCCATTTGCCCTGAATTGCCTGCACTATTGACCTGCGAGCCTGGCAAAGACCCCGGGTTTGGTTCTCTGGTTGAGCCCATGCCCTGACCGTGACTCTGGGGGTTCAGGTGCGCGTGCGGGTGGTGGTGAATTCCGTTTATTTGCACCATGGCCGAAGAAGCGGTCATGTGTTGATCCCCATGTCTGCCTAGCATGGCAGGGTGATGGGCTTCGAAACCGTTGGGTGTGAGCATTTTCTCCGTTGGCATTGTGGCACCAGGGTGTGCGTAAGGCGGCAAACCCTGCTGGGAGTTGTGTATGCCTCCCAGCCCGGACCCCGACAAGGGGGAAAGACTTTGTCCCATGCCGGCAACATCCTTGTGGTAAGGACTGTACAGATTGTTCATAGACGCCAGTCCCCTTTCGTCCCTCATGAGAGTGAAGCTGCCGCTCACGTTACCGGGGATCCGCTGGTGAGGGTGATGATGATGGTGGTGGTGATGGTGAGGAAACTTGTCCGAGACGGTAGAGATGGGAGGCAGCGGCTGCAGGGGAGTCAGCGTAGTGTACGTGCTGCTCATGCTCATTCCGGGGGGAGCCTCGCAAGCCATGGTCATGGCTGGATGTAAGTGTCCGGCGAGACTGTGTTCCGGGGGCCGATGGTGATGATAGTCGCCGCTGTCTAGAATTGATGCCATGCCCATGGAGCGCGCGTGGGCTGACAAGTGGTTGCTGCGATGGGTCACCGTGCTTCTGTGATGGGGACTGCTACCGCTCATCAAGTCAGCGGTGGCGGACAGCTGCTCATGGCTCACTGCATGCAGATCGCCAATGTTCTCCATCGACAGCTGAGCATTCATTATACGTGCAATCTTGTGTAAAAAACATCTATGTGGTGTTCGTCGCAAAAAAAGTCCACAGAAGTCCTCGCAGTAGTCATGCGTAATGTCTTGCTCCCTTTGTATCGGATGCCGAAGCGTTTCTATTTTTTAATTTACACGCCGCTTTTTATATCTTTTAATATATTCACTTTTTGTTTTTTTTTTGTTTTGTTTTTTTTTTTTTAATCTGCATTACATGAATTTAAGGCCCCCGTTCGCCTACCAGAGCATCAGCAGCCGTAGTCGCAGTACCCTCACCATCTCCAGCCATATCTCCGTGCTCTTTGGATTTCTCTAACAGCAGCTCTGCTGTTGCGGCTCTGGCTGTAGACTCATGCGCATTAGCGCGTCCCCTCCCACAACAGGGACACGAGTGCACGCTGCTCCTCTGCTCTGACGTCAGCCGCAACGGAAGTCTGGCTGTAGATGGCTCTGGAATAGCCGCTATATTGTGCGCGGTCCCCATTGTTATTTGTTTTGCACTTAGGCCTTTTAGCATCATTCTTAATTTTCAGATAAAATATATCAGACCGGAAATGTACAGCTTTGTTTTGATAAATAAAAGCGAACTAAATAATACATGATGGAAAACAAACGCTGTGTAAATATGTTAAGAAGTCTACTTTAAGATACCCGATATAAGATAATATATGTACACGATTGTAAATATAAGCACTTCCGGGTGTCAAGGTAAACCAATGATGAAAAAAGTTAAGTATACCTAACATTTTCAACATTTTAAGAAAATCCAACGTGTTATACAATAAGTATGTTGATTCTTCCTAACATCAAACAGTAAAATAAACAGATGTCAAAACGCTGCTATAAATTCTGAATATTTATGAATGTTACAAATATAAATGGCACTGTATATTTAGTGCCTGTGTGGAACATTAGTTAAACATTAATACATTTATGTTGTACTCCGCCAATGAATAAAGGTATATTTTCTTTTAAAATGAAGACAAGAACGGACAGATGTTTCTATTGTTAATCTATTAAGAGAAACGAACCAAGCCAGTAGGGTACAGGCTAGTGGACAGGAGAGACTGGGGTATGCGGATAGGCCTACGTGACACGGCACATTATGCTATATAACCGCATTTAAACAGATCGCACGAGAACACCAAAAATTGATCTGAAAGCCTGAATGAAGTGTTCTATGCTACAGAGAAAGCATTGGAAATATCAATCAGTGACTGTAGAACTTCAAACTTACTGAAGCAAGGTGTCGAATAAAAAAGAAACGAATAAGAGATTGCAATTAAGTATACTACCAAACAGTACTGTTTCATTGGATGCCTACCAGAAAAAGTACGGATTATAATCAAATCAATACAGTTGAAATCGTGAAATTTCCAAAGCCCGTTCATTAAAACATATTTAGCACACGATTGCAGTTGGATGGATGCATTTTTATTTCAGAGTGACACAGAAAATATTTGATATGAATAACGGTTACATAGTTCATGAAAAATATGGAAGGTGTTATTTTAATGTGAAAGATAAAAATACATATAAAACCGAACACATCGTTTTAATAACAATATAAAATCACATTAAGCTTTTGTTTTCCATAAAAATACACATAATCAAAATGAAAATTAAAGAAAAAAACTTGTATTTTATATAATTACATTATCTTATACGTCATGTATAAAACTCACTGAATACTTTTATGGAATGAAAGCAAGTAATTAAGTCATATTTATGCTATATATATTTATATATATAGACACACACACACACAATATATATATATATATATATATTAAATCGTTTATAATCCCTTAATAAGTCCATTGAACCACAACTGAATTAGCATGAAGAACACAACACATTTGTAACTTTTGTCGGAAGTAGAAACGCACTTTGTGCCCTTTCCCCTGAAGTGGCGACACTTTGCAGCGATAAGTGCATCGGACCCGTTCATCTGAATGGGCGGTTATTAAAAGGGACACTGCAAGACTCCCAACTCTAATAGCTGTCGAGTGACGAGAGTAGATTTTAAACAAACTTTCCCAGTGTGGTTTCTTAGAAAAACAGACACATATATGAGAATAATATGAGAATGACATTATTAACATCGGTAAATAATTTAATTAATCGTGACGAAAATATCATAGAATTAAATGCAAATGCATTATATTTTAATGGGAATTGTAGATGGATGCAAAAATTAATTATGGTTGGATATTTTTTATATGCGTAATTGTTAAATTACTAAAGTAATTGGCTATAGGCCTACTTCACATTAGATTTGTCGGCTATGAAGGAAAACTATGAGACGTAACAAATTTAATAATGAAAATGAATTTGGAAAAAGCTGTTAATATTTTACTCTATCAAGTTTTTCGGTATTTGTTTTACTATAAAGAAAAATGGCTCTCATTCCTAAATGCTGTTGACACTCAGAAAGTGGTCGATATTTTTCATTCGCACTTCTGTGACTTGCAAAAGAAGGGGACATTTTCTCTTGGCGAAGGCCTGCTCAGGCGTGTTTGTTTTGGGACCCGAATTTGTCTAGCGTACATTGTGCCTGATTTCAGGGAACGGTGCTTCTGGAAATTCACTGGCTCTCGGTGAAACAAAGCAAAATAAGACTGGATAAGAAAAGACGCGTGACATATTGTGTCGCAATATAACAACGTAATCACAGTAAACAAGTTATCAACCCGGGGGACCGGGGAAAAGGCACCGTGTCATCATCAAGTCGTCCAGCATTCGACACATCCCAGGCAAACTTTCTTGGTGCCTTTCTTTCTTGGTACCTGTATTTCTTGTTATTTTTCTAGACAATATTAGCCATTTAGCAAATAGCTTCTTGTTGGATTCGTTTGTAGATGTTGCATTATAAGCATGTGATGCATTCTTAGGTCTACCCGTTGTAATATTGTGATGAAAATGGCAAAATTGTAATTGACTGTAATGACTGTGACACAGGAAGTGATATAATCATGGGAATTAATCCAGTGACACAGACATATAGTATTGTAACGACAAAACACAATAGTGCACCCGGGACATTAAATTGTTTTGATGATTATCTGAATAAATGAATAAATATGACAATCCTTTTTTCCCAGAAATGGTACAGATCTTTACTCAAATTCCTCTCATTTCGAGAAGCTAAAACGCCAATGTGAGCGCTGTTTAATTATTCATACTGTGTTGCCCATATACTTTTCACAAGTATCATAAATTGGGCGCCTCTGGTCCTTTGCAGGGAGTTTCGCAGAGTTGCTTGTAGCCTTAACAATGAGTTACAAGCAAAAACCGGGCCACGTTGATGCGAAAATTATCCCCGTTCTTATATGGGTAGTGATAAGTACTAGCGTGGATCAATAACTCCAGTCTATACAAAAAAATGACGACGTTATTAATAGCTCGTAATCCTGGCGCTAATGGCAGTAAAAACGCTTAATAAAAACGCTCTCGCAGTGAAGCATACCCATGTAATTAAACGCAAAAAAACATTACTGCTTAGGTCCTCTTTAAGAAATAAAGACAACTAGGACTATATGTAGCATTAATTTTCTTTAGAAATCTTTAAAATAGCCTCCTTCGTCTGTTATACTGAATTTTTTGGTCATATTATTATCAAATCAGATTAATATGAAAATATAATTTACTCTTGCAATATATAGTTGTTCAATAGCGTTCACCACTGCTATATTTCTGAATCTTACTGCATTTTTGGCTGTCATAGATAAAGCGCTATCGTTGTTTTGGATTATAAACAAATGGGAAGCATCAAACGCTTCTGGTGTAGTCAATTCCCTTAATCACTTGCGTTTCATTATTCTGTTCGCAGCCTGATACGTACAGTCTACGTTTTAGCGTTCTGCTTTACTTTATCTGTGTTTATTTTTGATTACCTATAAATTATTTTCAAACTATTTCCGAATAGAGCATTCTGTTAAGAGTCTCGCTGTGTTCAAATTAAAAGGAAAAAGGTAACTAGGACAACTTAGACTAAAATATTTTTTCTAAAGGTAAACATAATAAAAGAAATTATACGCATCTGAATTTAAAACTATTTAAATGTATTTCTGTCTACATAAACATTTACTGGTTACATCATATCCATCCAAGCACTACAATAATAATATGTTTACATTTTACAGCTAGAATTTGAATGGGTAGGCGTCGGAGATTTCGCAAAAAATAAGTAAATAGAGCCCAATTATAGTGATGGCAGTTATCTGTTGAAACAGCATGCAGTTTCATACAAAGTGACTGTAACATTTCTATCAGGTAATGTGATTTCAAGAATGGTTTGTCAACGAAACAAAACCTGATGAAGGTTACAAGAACTAAACTTAAATAAAAAATTAATTCATCCTGAAATAAACCAATAATATACCAACTAAACTAGCTGTCTTTGGCTGGCTGATTTCATGGCATATTTTCGTTATTTTAAAGAGTATTCAACTGTTCTACGTGGTTCGATAGATAAGTGCGTGGTAAATGTGAAACTGAGTTAAATAATTATACCTAAATAAAATAAAAATAAACAGCAATGAAAAAATTGTCAAGGCGCCAGGTCAATCGGATCAAGCAAAGAATTTATGCGCATTAATTATTAATCTTTTAAAAGAACAGTTTATTTCAATAATAACAATAAAGAAAAACTTCAGCAAAGTGGTAAAGTGCAGATGCAGACAAACTTAATCATAGACTGAACTCGTCTTCGTTAAATTAGCATTGACCGAATGGAATTAACTCATTCATTGTTATCTGAAATGAGAAGATTTACGCTTATCACGTGCCACACAATAAAGAACCCACAATCTTCCCTTGCAAAACACAAGAATAATTATTGATGGGTTTTGTGCACGTGTACATAGTTCTGCTTTGAAGTGTAACCAGTAAGAATTGTTTCCAGGGTTTTTTAATGGTTAAAACGTTATCTGCATTGATGGTATTGTCTTTTCTTGTATAATTCTATCAGTTGAAATGATAAGATTAGTAGCCAGCAATTGGAAGCAAAATAAAACGTTTTGATTTACACACTGCAAATCTGCGACATACAAACATATAAAGCTGTTACGTGTTATGTTGTTCACGGCTATACATCTGACATGACATAACGAGCCTCAGGAAAAAAACACAATAAACTCGAACTTATAATACTGTCTATGTGCAAAGTATTCTGAGTATCCCGTAATGAACAGGGCGCGTTTTGTGAACCATGCAGTCGCGTCTCAAATGACTTCTAAGTTGTTTTAAAAAGTTCTCCCCTTAAAGCAGCACTCAATTTAACGTAACATAACTATCAATTTAACTCAAGATAAAATTAAATATAGAGTAATTCATACGTAGTAAATAAACCAGCCATCGGTTCTTATGATTGGATACCTTATAGCCTATGGGATCAGAGGTTTCGTAATCCAGTTTTCTGGACTTCACTCTCTAGCAAAACGTCACCGAAGTAAACTTTATAAATAATTTGGCCAAGTTAGCTACATTGAGTTTGTCTCTATCCAAACAAAACCTCAAGTCAAATTTTTATTTAGTTAATTAGGCCTTCACACCGACACACAAGCCTAACACATGTTAACGGAGACTTTGCTCACATGAATTTAACTTAGTGATGCCTTGTCACCTCTTGATCTCTTTTTATGTGATGGTGGGAATAATTCTTTGTAAATGTGACAACGTTTGCTGTTGTTTTTCGAAACTCCAACGTGGTCCTACTTTTCTATACACTTACCTCTATAAGTCGTCAGTAACTTTTAAAATAGTCCGACTCTTATAATGTTTACATTGGTCCATTTTTTAAACTAGCTTACTACCACGCAGTAAATGTTTCTGTCTTTATCACCCCACGTTCACGTCATCAAGCAGTGACAAGTGTTAAGTGCGGCATACGGATCAAGTTCAGGGGAGTTAAAAAGGTGGAAAAATTGAAAGGGCGGGTGGTGAAGATACGAACTTCACAGTCAGCGGATGGGGGCAGCAGTAACGAGCCGAGACAGGTGCATGAAGCTATTAACCATATAGAAAAAAAACAGGTTATAACCTAGAATCTCAATCATACTAATATATGAAACACATGGTAAAACATTTATGTACCGCTAACAGAATGACAAAAAATAACACCATTATATTAAGCTATAAACTTTCGAAACGTAACACGCTTTCTCAGTTAAAACGTTCATATGTTATCAGCAAAAACGTCGTTTTATATGTACAATTTTAAATAAAAGCAAATGAGCCAGCACATCTTCTCTATAATACGAGCTAACTACATAAAAAAAATCGAAAATCATAGCAGACAACGTGCATCGGTACGGTCACAATTTATTCAAACATAAAATATCAGACAAACGTGCGGTTTCTTGAGATAATAATGCATTACAGCATTACGGTTGAATTTCACAGACGCAACAACAGTCTGTTTTTGAAGCGCAGTTTAAAAAAAAAACATTAGGATCGGTTTGCTGCATTGCTGGTTAGACTTCATGACGCTGTCGCTGACCTCTGCAGAGCTTTAAACGGAGTCTGCAAACGCAGTGAACTCTGCAAGGTGCCAAATGTCATTGCATCACTTTAAACCACATATCTCCTACACACAGATACACACACACCCTACTGCCCTTTTCTAAACTCTCCATTATCTTGTTTCTTATATGCTTACCCCTAGGATGCGTAGCATATTAGTCGATTTCATGCCATGTTGCGTCTTTTACCATCCGACCGACAGACGCATCTCAGTGACCCCCGAGCAAAATCGCACTAACTTGCATTTAAAACAAACGAACCATGAATCTTTTCCGTATTGAGATTTCCCCTCATGGTAGACATGTCATTGTATATACCCGTAAGTTCGTTCAGTGATTATAGGTTTGCGGAATAAATGTCCGCATACAATTCCGCTTCTACTTGTAGGTCAGGCGCTCCCGTCAAGCGTGCTGCTCCTCTCCGAAACCCGGCGAAAAAAAGATGTCTTTTTTGCTTAAATTTCCAAAACGAAATGTCATCATCCAATGTACGATTACTGGTCTTCTTATGCACAAACCCGAGAGCAGCCCGAGCTATCCGAGTATTTAGCGATACTCCTTGCATTTGAATAGCTGCCTCGGTTGTTATGGATCTGCAAAGCTATGGAAGGGAATCAGTATGCAAATTGTTCCAGTTACAATCGAAAGGTTCGATCTGAAATATCCATCCGACGGAAGTGCATGTCCGCTCTCACCACATTAGAAAGCCTTTTGCTTCCTTTCGTCAAGGCCCCGTTTTAGTTGCGAACATATTTGATATTTAATAAAATTTGATTTTGCCTTTCGGAAAGTAGACTATACTACCAGCTGGCTGCTATGGTCATTTAGGGCGTGTAATAAATTGGAATTATGCTTAGTCGAGACTCATGGCACCCTGAAGATGCGATTTTTTCCCTCCACAGGAAATTATTACAAAGTAATATAATTATAATTTAGGAATATGGAATTGTTCGGATGGTTCTTAAAACATTATTATTATTATTATTATTATTATTATTATTATTATTATTATTATTATTATTATTATATTTGGGTTCCGCTATCTTGTAAGTTATATGTTTACAATACAGTATTTTTAAAAACTGCATCATATCTGTTATATCAAAACATATATAGATCTGGACGGCACCTTCAGTTATGTTTCGTTGTAATTTCATAAACGATTATTTCAAAAAGTTTTTCTTATTATATATAAAAACATGAATTTCCCATTTAGTGTTTATTACGTTGAGGTTGATAACACCAGCGATGTCAGTTATCAAAGTAAACTAACGGGACCCTGTATGAACAGCTGAGATTTTGAAATATTGGCTCTTTCTGTTCTTCAGGACCTGCTGGTAAAAACTGACCATCTGGCATTCAGCTGGGGCTTTAGTGCGGCTGATGGAGGGGCAGAAGGTCACTGACCCCCCAGGACAAGACTTTGCAGAAATGATAAGCACGACTGGTAAAGGATTGGTGCCCATTATAGAGATTTATTTTTGATTTTCACTTTTTTCGGGTTAATTTACTTAAATATG
>JAODUD010000008.1:8155507-8170089 GCA_026784285.1 Stomatorhinus walkeri
TATATAAATTTAGCCCGTGGAATTAATTAGATGCTGGTGTACTTGAACATGACTGGCAAATAGGTTGATATGAGGTTCGCAGGCTTTTATTGCAAATGCAGCATTTAAAAAACATGACAGAATTACTCAGACAATGTTTTTCCTTAATGTTTAGTGTCAGTCAGATTGGCTCATGAATTCTTCAAAATCACTCACGGATTTGAAATATACATGATAATGCCGGCATCACTATTGTATGTATTGTCTCCTAACTTTCTTTTTCCCTTCATACAAACACAAATCCCATTTCCCCACTGAGATTCCTTTGACAGACTCTTCTTAAAAGGGGTCATTTTAAAGAGATCTAAAGAATGCAGCTGAAGGTGATACAAGGGGGAGACGAAGCAACGACAGCAGCTGTTTAAAGGGGATTAACTAAGTCCAGTGTCATGTAGCAAGCATTTATAGGATTATTGGCATTGGTAATATGAAGATCCATTTACAGCTGATGGGACACAAGCTTCATCAAAATGTCACTGCCTTGACTGACAATTCGCTACATATGGATGTGAGTTGCATTCTGAGTCACTTTCTCTTTCACAGTGAAATTCATGCACAAGCATGCGGTACATAGGCACATGCATCCATATACAAACACACAAGCATTCGTAAAGGTGTCACTAGATATATCCTCTTTGCTCCATAGCTAATGGCTTTGTTTTGCATCATCTGGAATTCTACATGTCGGTTTTATTTGAACTGTTTGTGCTGCCATGTTTACCGTCATATTGAGAGAAATGGGAGCATGGCTGGATTATCGGAAATGCCTCTGCAAATTCATGGTTGGCGTGGTTTAGGACTGGAAGGAATCATATCAAGTGTTTCTCTGTGTCCATTTTAGTCAGACAAACCCTGAGGAGGCCGGGATGTGGCTGTGAATTACAACAAGAGCTGGGATGCACCTTGGACATGGGAACTTTTATGGGCTGGTCAAAATGAAATAGTGAAATGAGACTTTCTGCAGGCTGTTCCTGCCATCCTCCAAATTGCAGACGTGATCACGGCTCAAAAAACCCCCTGACAAGGTAACCCCCCCCCCACATCCCCAACAATTAACCAAGGATGCCTGGCAGTAAATTGTGCCCTGGTACATTTGTGTGCATTATCGTCACTGACCTAAAAATGACAATGTAATATATTAGGCACGAAAGAGTGGCCTTCTCTAATTTATGTGTGAATGTGCTCCAATCAGGGCAAATAAGAGCAAAGCCCGCTACCTGAAATCCCATTCTGTCCCAGCCAGTTAAATGATTGCTCAAACACCGCTGTGATGTCAGCAGGAAAAACTACTCAGTGACTTCCTATTAAAGCTTACCCTGCCTAGGTGTTTGACCACATTGTAGACATGGTCTTGTTTCACATTTTGCTTTAAAAAGACGACACGAAGAAATGTGACAGCAACAAACTTCTCCCCTGATGTTGTGAAATTCATGCAGAATGCCACGATGAAATGCCCCGAAAAGGACAAAAGCATACACACAACATTCTTCATGCCGCTTAATATTATGGGCTACCTTTTTGTTTATAAGTATGACAAGGGGCCTGATCTATTCATGTATGCCATTAATCTTTATCTTTCCCATCTTGTCTATGTGTCTGTGATGTTGGAAATCTGACCGCAGATATTTCCCAAATGCTCGGCGCCCCACACACCCCCCGGCTGGTCGGTTGTGCTCCACATCGTGTTTGTTCGGCTTTGTGTCTTTGTGCCTGGGAGCAGATAAAGAAGAATGTTTTACTCAGTGCGACTCATAAAGATAATCAATAACCAAGTGGTTGAGGTATGCAGAAGATTCCCAGTGGTTTCCAGGAGGCTGCAGAGCGCCAGACGGCCCTGCATTATAGAGACGGGGCAGCCGCCACTAGTGGTGTCGACGTGTCTGTGATCTGGGAAGTCGCGTCTCCATTTCCCCGCTTCCAAATGCGACCACCTGTATCTGGCTGCACTCATAAAGAGCGATGACCTATGTGAGTGCCCCGGTCACCTGTCCCCTACCCTAATGCCTCCCCATTTACTGCAGATTTTGCAAATGCTTGCACCTTCTAAGAACACCTCTGGGGGGGTAACCACAGCAGGCAAGGGCTGAAACAGCTTGCTTTCAGGGGGTACCACCAGGGCTGTTCCTGCTTTTTAGAGCTGCTCACACCCATAATTAACAATAGCCAGAGGTAAAGAGTTCAGATCCAAAAAGTAGAAATCCAGTCCAATATTTTGTTTCAACCAACCAGCTGAGTACTTTGTGACAGTGACTCTTTATGCTGATTGGTTGAAACAACACCTTGGTCTGGATTTTTACTTTCTGGACCTGAACTACCCACCAATGATAATAGCATTGTGATATCTAAAGAGGGCCCCCTGCTGGTAGTTGGAGGTAACTGAATTAGCGCTAAGTCTATCCATACAGCTAATCACGAGTACAGTACAGGGTCATGGAGTGTGATGGCAGGCTTAAAATGGTACGCTATGGAGAACTCACCCAGATACAGGATTCCAACCCTGAAGTCTGTAGGTGTGAGCTAAGGGTGCTACTGAATCACTCTGCCAGCCTGCTCTTACTTCCAAAGAGTGCACAGTGATTGGGATTCACTAGTGTCATATTTGTATATTCAAGGAAGGTACGTGGGTAAGGCTGTATTGACAACATTTTTAAAATAATTCTTTTATCTTTCTGAACTATTCTAAAATATTCCAACAATGCCCAGAGGCTGTTAGTAGTAATTAGAGGTTAGTTAACGTGAGACACCCGTAATACGTGCTTTTTGCTCAAAACTCCAGCTCTGTGATCGAAACTGAAGTCTGCAGCTGTGAGATCATTCATGTCATGATACCAAGATGCGCACTTAATTACAGTTATAATTGGTTTCAGCCACTTAGATCCATTCAGGCCTGTTTCTGAGTACTCTATAGACGAGCACCATCCAACAGGCCCTTACTCATAAAAAGTTCAATGGCTGACAATGAGATTAATAGAGAGTGGGGTACCCAGCTATGGTGTCACTCCTGTCAGATTTATTGCGCCTCCTACCCCCACAGACAGATTAGTAATTACCTGAAGCCCCACAGCTGTAGATAAATGTTTACCACAGACAGCTGGTATGGGTGTGTAAATGGACATGTCTCAAAATATAGCCTCTAATCCTGTATCTTTTGGAACATACAGTACTTTGAAATGTGTGCGTTGTGAAGGAGAGCCACAAATCCACCCTATTGAATATTCTTTTTAATGCACTGAAGCAAAAATACACTACGGAGGCCTCCCTTTATGCGGTCGGCATAACTGGGGTTCAATTACTCCCAAGAAGGCCCAGGAAAATCTAATTCCGGATAAATGTGCGACGGCCTTCCGTGCAGCTCTGCTTTGAAGACTCTGGAAGGAAAAAATGTCTGCCGTCCATTTACTGCTGGTTAATATGAGCAACTACCCTAATAGGACTGCAATGTGGGGCATGGGCAGACTGGATAAGTGTTTGCTGTGCTGTGAGAAAACTAGCTCTGATTTCCGAATGAAGTTTACTGTCAACCCCTCTGGGCTGACAGAGGGGACTTTCGAGTGTGTTACCGGGTCCTGCACCCCTGCCTCATATGCTGTGTTTTCTGGGACAATTTACCAATTATCTTTCTAGAAGAATTCAGATAAGGGTGTCATTTTAATAATTACTAATTCTACTTTTTTATGGATACTTGTAATTATTATGAATGCAGTGTTGCAAAGAGATTCTTTGATTCTAAATGATTATATTGCTTAACTTAAATATACTGGCAAACCATAAAAGACCCAAGTGGAAAATAGAAGGCCAAGGGCCTTTGCATTCACCCCATGTGGCAGCGATGGGCCAGACATCTCTGACAGCTGGACTGGAGAGCTGGCGACCATGCGCAGGACAGCACATTCAAGCCAGTGTACATGCACATGCGTGATCTGCTGCTTCTGCAGCCTGTCACATGGCACCTTTGATATGGAAATGGCCAGCTGGGTGTCCCACATTTCTGTGACCTCTGTGCACGGTGTCAATGGTCAGACTCCTAGAGGGGCCAGCCGAGGTGACAGACACATGGCGGTGGCCTTGTGACCCTGCAGACCCTGGGCGCAGACACATATATGCATTATTTTATTACCTGTGTGTATTTCCAAAATCTTCCCCTATCCCCGGTTTATGTAGTGAAAATTTGTATTTATCTAGCATAAGTTATAACAATCTCATCCTAAACAAAAATCAGAAACAACCACAAAACTTACAAATCCATTTTGTAGTGTGTAAATAAAAATTAAAAGGCTCTAAGAAAGTAACCAGTGACATGCTTCAGAACTGCAGTGCTGGCTTTTGTTTTAAATATGTAGTGCTTTAAAAAGAATCTAAGAAATATTTAGACCTCCAGACATTAATTTTTCCCATCACCTGACCAATAAGCATTGCAGTGAGAAAGACGCTGTTCTTGGAAGCAGGGAACTCTCTGCAAAGGGGAAGAACCACGGAGAAACAGGAGCTCAGCCCCAGCACTGCTACAGCTGAACCTTAACTATCAACATTTTCATCAAACTCACACACCGAATCTGTATACCTTTTGTTTAGAAAAACTCACGCGCAAAAGCACACGCGGAAAATCGATGACAAAACCGAGTGAAACAGTGATTGATGGGAATGCAGTCTTATTTCTGTGGCTGTTCAATACAGCATTGCAGATATCGTCAATCCAGAAGCTTTAATAAAAAATACATTCAATTTAAGGCTCATTTTTTCTATGTTTGTAAAAGCTTTTGGTGGTGATCCCTAAAGTTAGTCCCATCCAATCGGGTGAAAAAGCATTTACTCTCTAAAGCCCTCGTGTCAATTAGCTCAACCCAGAACTGATTATCTGACAATCAGCACAACCTCTGTGGATGGTTGCTATGGAGATGAGGTTGCATAATACCCCCTGCATTTGATTATTAAAATCCCTTATTAAGCCCTTATTACTCACTTATGACTTTGCAAAGGGAGTTGCGTTTTTTTTTGAGCGACTGGCAGGTGAGAGTTTCCTTATAAGTAAGAAGACATTTAGCAAATATCGTCATGGTCTTTAAGAATCGAAAATCACCGTTGTGGAGACTCCAGCCCAAACACACCAGGGTGATATATTCCATTGTGCACGTGTGTTTGGCTGTGCGCACGCATATGCATGGTGTCTCGGAGCTGTGTTTACGCATGTGGCACAGGGGACCTTCTGGAACATTCCACAGACAGATCGGGTTTCTTGGCAGGACTTAATTGGCAACCTGCACTCAGAACAGTTTTTGGTTTCGTTTTTCCACCCCTGTCTGGACTGACTGGGGACGCATCCTAATTCCCAAGACAAAGGCAAGATGCCATTAGTGCTAATCTTTAATGTGCATAACTAAATTTAAATATATGAGGAGTACATTTTAACTAGAGACATTTTCTCCTAGGGATGGACCTGGCTTTGAACAACACTCGTGTCATGTGAAATTCTCCCTGGGCGATTTAATCTGCACAGACCATTGTGCCCAGTGGAGATTGCCTTCTACATACTTCCTCTTAAACAGAGAACCACCAATTTAGGTTCGGTAGTCTCCTTGCAGATTAATCTGCATTAGAAAAGTTTCCCTTCAGCAATTACTTACCCAGTAATGACCATGGAAATATGACCTAATGGTTTGGAGGCAAAAAATGAATGAAAAAATAAGCAGCTGAGAATTGGTAAACATGTTATCTCTTTGCTTTAAAAAATCAATAACATTACAAAATAATAAAATAAAATATCTGGGACTGGACAGGCAGAAGTGCGCCGTGCATTTGGCATTTGGAGTTGTGTGTTTTCTTGTGTTCATCCAGTCAGATTTTACATTTAAGTGTAGCCAAGTTTGAGCCCAAGCTGGTCCTGTACCCATCTGTCACAGAAAGGGCAAAAGTTTACACAAATAATATAACATGCATGAAATAATAGAGGAATCCTCCGCAGGTAATGCGGTGCTGTCCGCTGTCCTGATACAAGAGCCGGAAATGCGGGAGAGTGTTTACTGTGGTGCGTTTAGGATTTAAACAAAATGATGGTCCTATTTAGCCAGCTTATATTAGCTACAGAGAGGTTTAAATATCATAGAAAAATAGAGTTGCATGCAATATTCTTCATATTGTTTTAATCTGTATTTCTGGTAATTTGTATAATAAAATGCTGTGGTGCTTGTGTGTGGATGAGGGAGAGAGAGGGACGTAAGAAGATTATTGCTATTGATTTCTTTCCTAGGGACGTGGAAATGTTACCAGATGGGACATTTGGCTGAAAGTGCATGAGGGTCCAAATATGGTTTTTGGCTCCTCATCTGTAGATAAGAAAAAACGCACCATCTTCAGCCTGCTGGCAGACTCACTACTGCACCATTAAACCAGCCCATCTCCGGCTACTGCACCATATATGTATCAGGAGGTAAAAAAACAGCATTCCACCAAAGCAAGAAAATGGGTATCTATGCTCAGTAATGCTGGTCTTAATCCCGCTCATCAGTAAATATTTATTACAATATTGGTCAGCTTTCCGCAGCTTGGCTGTCAGTCAAAGCTTTCCTCCGTTTCTACAGTAATCTTTTATTGGATTGGTGTACATCAAGCCACCAACTTAGAGTCGTCAAATTACAGCAACAATTCAATAAAGGTTAACTCAGCATATTGCTTTGGAGATGAATTACATTGAGAGGTCTGGCAATTTGGAGGTTTTTAAGTTTATCCATAAAAGAATTGATGTTTATCCCTGGGTAATTTACTATCAATAAAATACATTAATCTTAAGTGGATCACTTTGATCATGTAAATATATCAACCTGGAATTCTACTCTGAAAGCGGTACCCGCATTTTCTAAAGGTGCAGATAAAGAGTTAAGATACATAAAACGTATTATTTCCTTTATTCCAGTTGTAGTTCTGTAACAATTCTCAAATTTCACAAACAATAGAAGCCAACATTGGCTACAATGTCTAGGTGTTTATTTACCACGACCATCTGTACCCAGGTGAGAAAGAAGCTCTCCTGACGGGTGCCAGGATAAATGTGGTCACTGGCTCCCACCGCTTACTGCCCTAAGGACAGTTAACATCTCAAATCATCTCTACAAAGAATATGTAGTCAGTTGTATCCAAACAGTACTTTTTCCTGACCAAACACTGGTCTTTCAAAAACACCCAAGGCTAATGTATTAAGAAGAGAACCACCATAATCAATATTGTCCTCTGGCTCTATTGACTAGATTCAGCTGATTATTTTTCCCACCCATTCAAAACAAAGGACTTAACGTGATCTGTCAAGTAAACCCATAATTCCATGCCCACTGCTTAACGACTAGGAGTCTTTTGAATAAATATTCTTATTAACGTTAAGCTGTGATTTTGAAACATTAAGATATCTTCCAATACATCTCAGGTTTGTTTTCACGGAGAAAAGCCAAATCCAAAGCCAGTCTTCGTAAATCTTGTTGAAAATGAATAAGGAATAATGAAATGAATTTAACAAATTAAATACAATATTAAAATATAAAAATGGCATAAGGAATATATATAAAACTGGACAGAGATTAACAAAAACAGGATCCTTATTCCTAGGCTAACTGTGTGTGTCTCTGTTTGTTTTGGATTCATTTATTTGGATCAGGCTACACTGCATTACTTTAATGCTAATATAAATGTGACCGTTACGAAATCCAGGACAACGGTGCGGTGACCTGGTTCCGATCACCTGGGTTAATAATATGATAAAGGGTGACTTTACACGGCTGGGGTTCAGGTATTTATAATAGTTAACATTTTCTTCTTTTGGTTTTGAGCTAGTGGTTAGCTGTTAAAATGGTCCCATTTTGCTAGTGGTGAGCTATCATTTGCCGCAGCTTGAATGAAACGCTATTTTTGCTGTCAAGGAAACACTCTTCCTTTGTTTCCACGGATCTATGATTCTGTCGGTGTCGCTGAGGAAGGGAAGGAGAAAAGAAGAAGGGAAATCAATGGCCTGGTGTAGCCCGCGGGACGCCTCTGGCCAAAGCAGCCTAGCAGTGCAAATGCGAGGGGGGGGGGGGGGGGTTGGAGGGGTGTGATAAACAGGGGGGGAAGGCAGGCCCGGTGGCACTCTGACTACGGCTCTGAGAGACGTAGGAACCTCCACCTGGCATGTTCCTCAACATGGTGGGGGAAGATCTCAGTGAAGATAAGCAACCCCCCAGAATTAGACCGGTGTTACGATCCCTCCACGGTGATTTAAGCCCAATATTTCTTTCAAAGACTGAAATAACACTCTATCCTATGCACCCTCTGCATGGATCGGGGTACGGAGGCAGCCTTCCCTGGTTCTAACAGCTACCTGGCTGCCCATGTAATTCAGTTAAGCACATGGAGACAGGAGGACAGCGTCCAGGAGCTGGGCGAGGAGTGAGACTGATAAGAGCAGGGGGGAATTTCAGAGGTGACACACAATTACTGAAGCTGCGTAAAAGGGAGAGCAAGTTAAAGATGACTGATCTTCCCCTTCTCTCAGTCTCTCAACAATGCAGAGGAATGATCTCCAGTTTGTATATATGTGTACAGACTCATGTTCACACGGGGTGGGGGACTTACTGCCCCATTCTGCCCCTCCGGTGTCGTGGGCCGCATTAGCCGTCAGCGCTGCCTCACGTGATCTCGGGCTACCACCAGTTACGGCTTCTCTCACATTAATCTGTTGCTGCCTGTCAGCTTATGCCATGTCCGGTCGTCTTTGACAGGAAAAAATGAAACAACAACACGTGACACGAATGCAGAAAAGTCAACGCGTGCATCCTCTGGGCTTCAGCACTAGAATGTCTGCCGTTTTGGAAGCAGGGGCACGAACAGGAGGTGCTTGGCGGGCAGATGGGGGTGTGCCAGATGCCACGCCCTGATTTATAGCCACCGGCGCGCCAGTGACTCTCCCGCTGTCCCGCTGCCGCTCGCCTCTCGTTACTCATCCCTGTTCCGGCTGGAGTTCTTATTCTTCTCCTGCTTCCCCCCGACGGCGTTCCCGGGAAGGCAAGGCACAGGATCCGGGGGCCTTTCTGAGGAGGGGGAGGGGGCCCTGTGGCGGGTGGGGCTGGATCGTAGTGGGACAGGAAGGCTTGCCGACACCAGCAAAAGAGAAATGCTGCAGATTTCACAGAAGGTTCACCACTGGAGGGCCCGTCCGGGTTTGTATGTCACCAGCTGCCATAGCGACCGGTCAGCAGGCCTGGTGACCAATCAGCAAGCTCAGCGCGATTGCTCAGCAGTTCTGCTAATGTTTCCAGGCACCTGAGGGACTGGTGGCAGAGAGACTGACAGGTGACAAAATACCGATTTTTTTTCATGTATATCATCACCTCAAGTGTGTCACCACACTTACTTCCTCAAACACGCAAAACAGGCACACATTCCCGCTCATACACTTGCACAAGCATACACACACTGTACGAGACACTTGGGACACGTGTTCATTTACCCAGACATGCACATGCACATATGCTCGCTTACATGAATGAATGCCTAGAAACGCATGTACACACACACACATTGAGTGCTGCGGGGGAGGGGGGCTGACTGACCGCCAGGCCAGAGGACCTCCCATTGTCCTCGGTGACGGTCTCCCAAGAGGCCACTTCGGACAGGTCATCCAATCAGCCCAAATCAGCCGGCTACCGCTGCTTAGCTGGTCCTCGTTTCCCCACCACCCGAATCCCCGGGTTGGGGGGGGCGGCTTACCTCCGCCTGTACACCATTGCAATGTAAGCCGGTGGAATCAGCTGCCCCGAAAATGGCAGTGTGAAGGATGCAGAGCTATATTATTCAAAAGGATGAGGTCTGTGCTTTTATATTAGGGTTAGGACACTTGAACACTACATTTGTGAACTCAAAACTTATCTGTACAACAAACACATGATATATATATATGTGACATGCATACCGCATATTACATTTATCATACAGAGTTGACAACTTTAGCCACCTGGCAGTCTGCACACATATGCATAAATTTACATGTATTGTATTACATTGTAAATAGTCAGTAGAGTTTGCAAACTACCCCAACATTTGATGTAGCTGATCTTGGCTTTATAACAGATATGCCAGATGTGTAAGAGTACTCGGCTTGTATGCTGACTGTGTACATTCACACAAATAAAGTTAGACACACAATTCGCTGGCCATTATCTAATTAGATGTATTTTGTTTTTCCCTGTTGAATTGCTGTGGATTTTTACTGGATTCCCACCCAGCAGCTAGAAGAAGACAATGGAGCTTGAATGTCTTCACAGAAATATTGGGAAATGTTTTCATTGTTTTCAATGCATCATCCTTACTCATAAATAATAGAAGAGGACAAAGCAATAAGCGAGATAAACAGTGCCTCCATTTACAGAATGGAGGTGCTACTTTGTGACTGCGGCAGCAACTGGGGGGGGGGGGGGGTCTTGCCACGCAGACCGCGACGACAGCTTCCTGAGAGCCATTAGCTCCCCCTGTGTGCGCGTCCTGCACCGCCGGGGCTCCTGCTTCTTTCCAGGCTTTTAAGGCAAGACTGGAGCTTCTTCAAGGCCAATGGCTGACGTGCGATTCGAAAATAAAGATGCTGAAGAGTGGAAGAGGAGAGGCGAAGTGAAAAAAGACTCGTATTTGTTCTCTGGCCCATTTAGCCACGATGCTGGTCTTCAAAAGACTTCTTGAGTTGAAGAGATATGAAAAGACATAATGTGAGACTCTTGGGCATTAAAAGGCCTTTATTGAAATGCCAATATGACATCTGGTTTGAAGAAAATGGACCCACCAGCCTTTCATCTACTTGGGAGCCGCTTTTGTTCCCGATGCAGGAAGTTCGCCAGCACAGTAATGGCTCCCAAAACAGAACACTTTCTACACTCCTAGTTCATACAGTGAACTCCTCCGGTCACCCTCCACATGGCTCCGACGTGAGCATAATGAGTCTTACACTTCACTCCTCAAAGTGTCTGAACAGACCCTTTTAAAGGACTTTCCTCCAGAGGTTTCACAAAGGCAAAGATGGACTCAAGTCCTAACAGTGTATTAGACACGAAGACAAAAGTGGCGATTAATTTATCAGCAAAGGAAGGACATAAAGAGTGTTGGGAAGGAGGAGGACTTTGATGTGCGTGTCAGCTTGGCATGAACTGAAAGTGGATAGTAAGAAAGTACTTTAAGAGGCATAGTGTAGTCAAATTGTGCAGGGGGTGTGTGGTGTTCTGCTCCTTGGAGATGATCCCTCAGGTTCCTCATGAATATGTGAGGACCATGGGAATGATGTACCCACACGAAGTTGATGAATATATGTAAATATGCTCAAGATTTCTGTGAGCCAAAGACTAGCATGATTTATATGGCTACATGTTGATTGTGGGGCAATTGGGCACAAAGCAGAAGATACATCTTCAAAGAAGATCCAGCAAAAAAGTAAATTACTTCTCTACAGCTAGAGTTTGAAGCTATGAATTTCATTGATGAAAAAATACAACTGAAAACTAAAATCGGTAAAGTTTCTCCCCCCAATCTCTTCTGGACGCCGAGACAATCCTTTCATAATGGCTGCTCCTGTAGTTTTAACATCAGGATCATTTAGCAAAAACAGAGGGGGGCACCTTTTTGCGTTGAGCTAAGTAGATGTAAGTGTTTGTGGGGAAGGTGTGATATTTTAAGAGGGTGCGATCGGCAGAGTGGATCGAGGAGACTTTGGGTATTTCGACCTTTCAGGAAAATGGGTGGTAATGAGGCATCAGCGGAGTTACAGATCCGGGCCTTACCTATTGATCACGAAGGGTCTCAGCAAATAAAATTACAAATTTGAACGCTAATGCACAAAAAGCTTGAAAAATCAATTTTTACAGTGCTAAAGGTATCCCATAATGTGTGAAAGGAGACAGAATCAAAGGCAATATATACATTTTCCTGCAGAATCATGTGTTTTTGCTTCCGTTCAGGCAAGTTCAGAAAGCGAATAAAAATATATTTTTTCTCCGATTGCAATAAGACGTCAATCTTTTTAAAGTCACAGGCATGAATAAGATAGTCAGCTTTCTGTTGATGGGGCCATTGGGTGCAGGTTCGATGGAGTTAAAATACACCTAAAAGCAATTACAGCAACAGGAACATCAGATTACGTCAGGTCGCCCCAGCCCCGCCCCCGACACTAAAAATAAAAAAAAAACACACAGAAAAATGGGGTCCATTGTGGCATTGCCCATTGTATGCACACTACCTCATAAAGGCTGTGAATGCCCCCCCCCCCACACACAGCAAGGGAGACAAAAACCTGGACCAAGAGGTGTTTCCTCCTGCAGGTCTGCGGAATGCTGAATGTAAAATGGGAAAAAAAATGTGCATATATGTTTATGAAAATGTATGGTAATATACATAAGTGGAAAGTTCAGGTCGAGAAAGTACAAATCCAAACCAAGATTTTGTTTCAACCAACCAGTTGAGCGAAAAGAGCCACAGTCACAGAGTACTCAACTGATTGGTTGGAACAAAATCGTGGTCTGGATTTGAACCCTTGGGGCTTGAATTTTACATCTTTGGTAGTACATATGTGTAGAACATTTGACAAGAAAAAATGAGCAGTTTACAGCATGAAGGATATTATACAAGAATAAGGATTGTAACTGATTTTTTACTGCTGTTCTGCTGGTCACCAAAATACAGTAAGAGCTTCAAAGAACTCTTAAAACTATCTTAAAAATACCAGACAGTTCAGCTAACGATTTAAATATGCCTCATTGATTTATTGATAAATTTATCGTATATCTCACAAAAATGTGCTTCATTCATTCATTCATTCATTCATTCATTCATTCATCTTCTATATCGCTTGTTCTATTCAGGGGTACAGGATAGGGTGCCATTCACAGTGTGCTTAATTAGATACTTTCAGTTTAAATATACAGTTGCACCTCATTTCTCATTAGAACTCAAATCTCTTAAAAGTCAAACCAACCAGTTCGAAAAAAAAAATTACCTAGTACTCGATTTGAATCTCAGAAGTCAAACCGTGAACGTAGACATAAGATAACTGCGCGGAGAAATGAGTCACGCAGCACGCCTCTCAGCGGAAACAAAGGGTAAAGCTTTAGTCTCAGCCTTGCATTCACTGTGAGAGCACCGTGCATGTGTACACTATCTGAATACATATTTTTAGGCAGTAAAAATACATTCAGACAATGATAGACAGTAACAGTAATTATTATTATATAAAAATGCATTTAAAAATAAAGATTTCAAGATCAAGTAATTCAATATTAATTAATATTTAATATTAATAATAAACAATTAATACATTTAATTATAATCATATTGTTATACCCATGTACATTTATTTTCTTACTTTACAAATGACTGTTTTCATAAATGTGCTTAGAAGTGTTTAGTACATTATATGCTCATTTCGTGTTTAAATGCTAAAAAAACATATTTTTTGGGGCCGGGAACCAATTAATTGGTTTTCCATTATTTCTTATGGGGAAAATTCAATCAGAACTTGAACTGTTTAGGATTCAATCAGATTAAGTTCGAGTTCTGAGGTACCACTGTAATTTCATTTTGAATATCTCCATCATACACATGCTGGCTGTGTTGTGTAGCCAATGTTAGTTTAGTATAATGCAAAGTTGTAAGTCCAATACAGAGCATTTCATGTGGAACATGCTTTCAACATGCAGTCATATCCAGGAGCTGCATCTCATTGGCCTTCACAGCCAAGCCTCAGAGGATCTGCGAACGTTTAGCAGCTGATAATTGGACTAAAATGATATCCTGCTAGTGTAGCACAATAGTGGCCTGGCATTTAATGCTGTGAACGCTAGACTGTAATACCTGCACACCTGCAGGTTACTGTCCCTGTCACTGTGTGGTAGAAGTTTGAATATTTTTTAAATATGGTTTTGGTGTAATCCCTAGTGTAGCATCCCATCCAGGGTGCCCACTGCCTTGTTTCACTGCAAAAGTGAAAATGGAAAGATTCTAATCTTAATAGTTATTAAATATTTACACAAAAGTTGCATCTGTGATTAATAAACTGAAATAAATCACCAGAAACATCATTTTACAGTAAAGCCATTGTGCCTGAATATTTGTCTGGCAGACAAACCCTGACTGGTTTGCACAGGGAAACAGTGTTTCAAATCATGAGCCTAGAAATGAGGACATGAGGGGACAACATGCCGCAACAGCGACTGAAATATAACGACCAACAAGGACCCAAGTCACGTTAAATAATACAATACGATACAGGGCAGAGATTAGATGCATTGTGGGATTTTACAGCTGGGGCAGACTCTGTAAAATGGGGGTCTTGTTTTAAAAAAAAGGGGGGGGGGGACATCATTTCCAATGAATCCTGAAAGTGTCACATGGGGTATTGATCGATCCGTCTTGCCGTCAGCATGACCAGGACCAAAAAAAAAAAAATCACGGTGATCCAATTTTCTGGGCCTACAGACACCTTCCCTTGGAGGCGAGTGGCGTCCGGGGAGGGGGGCTATGGGGGGGGGGAGGAGAGGGAGACTTTCCATGTT
>JAODUD010000008.1:8174007-8190936 GCA_026784285.1 Stomatorhinus walkeri
GGGGGGGGGGGTGGGGGGAGCACATCAGCGAGCATCTCCACGTCCCCTGGACTGTAAAAATTGTGAAACTGACCGTGAGCAGATCATTTTCGGGAACAGTGCGTGCACCAAAGTGATGGCTTGGCACGGCAAATTGTCAGCCAGAGCTCAGCGGGCAAAGTCACTCAAGGTCAGGTGGCCGTGTAAACATATGGCAGGATTTACTTCAAGGTGAGCGGCGTAAAAGGCCAAGACTCGAAAGCAGGCACCAAACTGGACACCTACTGATGACAGTCATTTCTTGACAACATATCACATATGCAAACAGTATTCCCACAGATTTAAATATGGTATTTTTATGGCTTAAGTGTGTGCCACTTTCTGCAAAAGAAGAGAGAATTTCTGTAGATTAGAGAATGAAGGTTGTTTGCTGCCAATGACTTTCATCCTTTGACCTTTAATGCAAAAATGTTTTTCAAACATCCAACTGACACACTTATTGGTGTCAGTAAAGACGGAGGCGAAGGCAGGCCTGGGGAAAACCAAAAGGGGGTTTTATTTAAACAAAAACACCAAGCAAAACAAAAGGAAATGTACGACAATGGGTTAAATCAGGATAGGGAGAAAACTCAGGGGAAGTAGAGGAGCACAAGTGGGCAGCAACATCAGTGACTGGACAGGAGAGCTCAAGACAGGGAGGCACTATATACATCACTGACGAGGGAGCAGACGAGAGGCACCTGAGGTGATGCACGCGAGGGCTGTAACAAGAGGAGAGCTTAAATAAGTAACAGGTGTGGCTCATTTCAGCCACACAATGGAGAGAACAAGGAGGAAGGAATGCGGGGCATGACAATTTGTTATTTAATCACTTTATTGTTATTATCTTCGGTAAAAAACATACCAAGGAAACATAAAGAAACTAATTGTAATGTCATTCAAAAATTCAAAACAGCTAATAATGTGATGTAGAGACACTTCCTCCAGCACAATGAAAGATATTATATCAACATAAAAACTGATGTGAAATCACTAACAAAGCACATACAGCAAAAATGATCATTGTAAAAAAAATCATTGTAATATAGCATTGATGATTATTACTGAATTATTTATGGTAGTTATTTTTTTTCTGCCTCTCGATTAAGACATAGTACAGTATATTGTATGGAAATCAGAATATTTGAATTTTATTATGTAAAAATGTTAAATATGATACAAATAATAGTATAAATATTCAGCATGTCAGAACATAAAATATTTCGATATATTATTCTATATATGTATTTTCATAATAATGTGTGATGTTTAAATCTGACACATATTGAACATATTCAGTTTCTCATACAGAAAAGATATGTGTCAACTAATGTGAAGTGAGTGAACAAAACAAATGGCAAAATGAGATAAAAACCAATAACGAAACTTGAGAAATTGGCAATCGTTTGTTCCCTGGCCACAAGCTGTACAGATGACGTATAGCGGTGGTTCTCAACCCTTTTTGCGCTGCAACCCAATTTTTACCCCGCCAGCTCAGTTGCAACCCTATATGAAGTACAGATCTGAATTAATGCTATGATCAAGTGTGCAGTGCACTCCGCAATTTACGCCAAACGATGCCTAACACATAAATCTGATTGGATGTGCCAGTACATTTTTAAATTAAGCATTCGTGGTTTGGCTTCTTGGATTGGTTGAGTGTTCACTAGTTTTGCATTAAGTTGTTGCAGATTCACAACCCACGGGCTGTAAATAGCAACAAGGCCATGTGTGGAGGCAGCAAGACATGAGAGCAGGATCCAAAAAACATATGATTAGATGATAAAAAGGTAACTGGGAGAATGGTTTGCATCATCCAAGATATTGGCAGATGCACAACAACAAGTTTCATGTTGCAGAATGTAGATATGGCGCACAGCATAATGTTACTGAAAAGATAAGCAAATCTAGGGGGGATGTAATTTCTGTGGAAACCGAAAAATCAGTGGATCATTTGAAGTGGAACAGGGGAAGACGCACACTGAAAGGTATGTTAAGGTGCTGGACAGTCACCCCTGAAGTGTGAATTCTGGGAAAAATGGAAATGACCATTGATCTAGGGGGAATTGACAGATGCGTGGGTGAGGTAAGGAGTGCTGTTTAATGGCTTCAGTTCCGTCCCAGAGGGCAGCAGGATCAGGTTGCAAGATCATTCACAACGTGCTGTGATTTCACCCCATTAGTGCCAGAGAGTATCGTATGGTCTTACGGACTTTCCAAGATACAAACTTCACTTTTTGTTCTGGCCTCCCATGGCTAGCTAACAAGCCATGAGCAAATACTTTCATGAGCATATGATGTCATGACCATTATTTATGCTCAAGGCAACCAAAGAAGTGATCGTTTTTTTGGCAAATTTTTTACATCACTAACTATCCAGACTTCATCATTTGTGAATCTGAAAAGAACCTTTTAAGTTATAATTAGCAAACAATCTAGCTAAAGGGTGGTAAAAACAGACTCCCCTTTACTGCAACCTTAAACACAGAAGAATAAGCCTCTGTCTTCAGTTTTGTTAATGTACTATTGATTGAACATTCCAGAAGTGTTTCTATAGCGACAATAGTTACATAAAAAATAGCAGCCACCAACGGTTTCCATTTCATGTGTCACCAAATTCCGCCTCTATTGCTTGGATGTCCTTGAGAGATGGGTGTTGGTGGTCATGTTTGCAGGCCACCGACATGTGTCTGGTGAGTCCAACATGGTGTCATTTAGTGTCACCGCTCAGTGCGGTGGTCACCTGACTACAGCCTTGAAACACGAGATTGGCTGGCTGCCTCTGGCTCAGGGCAGCAATCCACTGTGGACACTGGCCTCCGACGCCTGACTATAGGGAAGGTCTCACGGTTGAGGCTTGCCGATTTGCGGGTCACACGAATACGCTAAACATGGAATGGGGGGGCATATGCATAAAATCTCACAATATCTGTTTGATTCATGTGGCACCGTGAAAAGAGAAATCGATACGCTATCGACTCCCCCGGCGAGATCTCATCCATTTTGCCCTTTGTGGTTGTTGAAATCCATGCTGCAATTACAAAGACAGGCTGGCAACAACAAGCCTCTGTTGGGCTTTTAACTCCACATGAATACAAAGCTCACTGTTTCACTGCAGATATAGATTGCCATGAGTCAATATTTGACTACTTACATTCCAAAGCTGCAGATATGTGCAGTTATTGACTGAATACAATGCAACATAGTGACCAAGCAATTTTTACATTATCCGGATGTGGATCCTATAATTGTGAGGAAAGTCAACATATGGAAATTTTAAGACACTTCGTACATAATAGCCAGTGCCCACTTATGACCAATGTACATTGATCTATAGTATATATCCATCTTTCAGCCACTTATGTAAGCATGGATTACCTGCAGGCAATCTCGGTCAGTGGAGGACACGAGGCAGGGGAACAGCTTGGACAGGATGCCAAGCCACTGTAGGACAGAAGCACGAACGGCCTCATAATCATAAACAATGAGCAATTTAGAGTCTCCAATCCCCAACATGATTTTTGACTGTAGACAGAAACTTGGGGAGAACATGCAAACATCACGCAAACGTCAGGCAACAAGAGCAGATGCAGGACGAGAAGTCTCACCCTGGAAGTGGGATGGATCTGTACTACGCAGTGAAGCACGATTTCCCTCCTTTTATTAAAACCCTATTGCTCAAATGCTTCACAAATTGCTGTCCTCGATATCTCAAACAAATTGCTGCTTCCTGGCATGGTTTTCTGAGAGAAAATGGTGAGCGGCTGGAGAAATGTCACACCCATTTATCTCCAGCACATTGACCTTCACGTGGTGTGTAATTTTTGTTGCGACGTCAACATCTTCTTGGTACCACCTGAATGTATTAAGATACGCTAAATGATTAAATTTTTCAAATTCTGCCAAGAGGGCAGCACATATGGTCGAGCAAGACGCACGGCTGCTTTGCACCTTCAGGGTCAGAGCTTGTAATCCCACCTCTTCTCTGGATCTGAGGGTGTGGAGGTTGTATGTTCTTCCTGTGTTGGGTAAGAACATGCTGATTGGTGTAGTTGCCCATTGAAGTGTGTGTGGCTCCTGCGATGGCCTGGCATCCTGTGCAGGGTGTAACCCATGCCTCGTGCCACCTGGGGCCACCTCCAGACCAACCCAGTACTGGCACCTTCTGCAGATATAATGCAAGCCTTAAAACATACTAACAATTGAACTTCCCTGTGGAAAAAGTTGCCTCCATGAAGATGACCAAAGGATCCCCATCCTGTATGATAAACAAACCACATGGTTCATGTATGTCTATCAAGCATTTTTCTTATTTCAATCATATATGGCAGGTGCATGATTTTTTTATACGTTTACCACAAGTCAGTGTTTTTTCTTGTATGATTATGCCCACATTCATACTGAAAGGTACACTTGATGTGTAAAGCACTCAAGGGAGAATATAAAGAAAAATCCTAAATGATCACATGTGCATAATAAATAAGCATGAACTAATTAGCCCTCAGTTAAGTATTAGCTGCTTTCAGGTGAGTAACAGGCCTCAGTTTTAGCCACACCCCAGGACAGTCCCTCTCTATCCTATTCTTACACTGTACTTATGGGAAATTATATTATTGCTTAAAACCATTCTGCAAATGGGCACGTTTACTGTATAAACAGCAGGGAAAGGGAACGCGTTCTTTGCTCTTACATTAATTGCTGCTACTTAGTACTTTGACAGAAATCCAGATTCTTACTTAGTTTCAGTGAATTTCAATACCCTGTTAATGACAGATACAATTTATTTCCTTTAATGTGGTGAGTTCAGGTTATTTGGTTTCCATTAGGTAATTCTGGCCAATGGAGAGCTGTTTAAAGACATTGTCAATAGTCATTGTCCAATTAAGTAAGCTACTGTTGCCCTATTAAATTACCCTCCCAAGTACGACACGTAAACGTCAAATGTGTGAGCCTGGCTGGTAGAGTTGATATCTTAATATGGGTGACTGAAGTGTGCTTTGTGACCCTTCTGGGATATTAATAAAGGGTATAAATAAATAACAAGAAAATAAAAAACCATAAATCATGCTGCACTGTTTTAACTCACACAGCACAATTGCTGCGTTCAATCCAAGATCCTTGCCCAGTGCTCTTGGGCTCCATCTACACAGATAGTAAGTTTTATATTCCATTGACTGTAAGAGATGGAGCTGATTTGTGATTAACTAAGGAGAAGGAAACCGTAGACAATAATCACTGAATAATGATTCAATAAAAATATGATGATGTGATGTTAACAGTGTTTATCGGCTTCATAAAATCTTGGCATATAAGTAGACTTTGATGAATGCGATGCTAAGAGACACCAAATCTCATCCTTTCGATCCGGCATATGTTGCAAAATCACATCTGAGTAGCTGGGGCTTAAGTCCATCATGTCCTGTCTTGTTTGAGGAAAGTCCCTGCTGGATTGCCTCTCATCTTATTGCCTCATATCTGGTTTCAGTCCAGCTCTCACTCAGTAACAGTGGCAATGTCTGCCTGCGCATTTCGGTAGCAGACAGACTCTGGGACCAGCTTGGAGTTGCCCGTGTAGATAACATATGAACCTTCATTCTCACGTTACATCTGCCGTTGGCCGTTTTGACTGCCATAAGGTCAGAGCCAGCTCGGTCCCCTCAGAGCTGATGTGTATGAGGTCCCTAACCTCTCATCAGCCTTTCAGGATGCTTACAGGTAGAACTGTGTTTCAGATTTGCAGCAAAAAAACAGACTCATCTAAAAAGTCATCCCTTTTAAGCTGGAGAATCAATGAAGGTAGGTGTGTGTGTGTGTGTGTGTGTGTGCACGTGCATGCGTGTGTGTATTTGTATTATGTATATATTACATTGTGGGAACCAAATGTTCTTCACAAGGTAATAAAAACCTTATTTTATTTTGATGTTGTGGGGACCATATTTCAGGTCCGCACAAAGATCTATGAAGGCAATAAAAAAATAAAAGCCAAAAGTCTTATATTTTGTTTGGTTACTTATGGTTAAGGTTAGGGCTGGGTAGTGGTTAAGGTCGTTATGATGGGATTGGAGTTTTCCCCATAGAAATGAACAGAGGGTAGTCCCCATAAAGGTATAACTACAAACTGTGTCTGTGTGTGTATGTGTGTGTGCCAGCATACTGTATGTCTGTTGGGGGATCTTCTGTGGATCCAAATGGCTTTTTATACCATTAGGCCTGTAAGGCACTATATCATGATCAAGAAACCATTGGAAATGAAACACCAATGGAAAAGCCCCATGTCAACATCTTGGCATGAGGTCCTGTTAATACTCTTATTAATATTTCAAAAAGTCATTATATTCCAGCACCTATGGTATGTATATTATTATATGAAATCGACAGTGCTCATTTTCCCCCTTCTCTGAGACCCTCCGAAATTTAATTTTCAAGTGATCAATAACCAGATCAATGCCAGCTCCACGCAAAGAAGGCCTCACCCAAAAAGAGACTCTCTCTTTCATTTAAAATGTTTCTGCGAATTCTCATCAGATCACTTGAATTTTTGTCGTTGTTGCTGCAGTTGCTTCCGCTTGAAAGAATCATGGCGCAGGGTTTGGCTGCTGGGGAGACACGCGTAAGACGCTGAGGACAGAAAGGGAGAGGTTATTACGACTTCTGCACATTTTTTGTGGAGCCTGACTGTGTGTGTGTGGGGGGGGCGGGTTTGTCTTGATGAAATTATGCCGGCAGCATCTAAACATTTTGCAAAGATTAAACGACAGGAGCACAAAGAACAGCCTGCTGAGTCAAAGTGCACTCGTTGCCGGATTTCGGATTGAAAAGCTCTTGCAATTTAATTTTCTGTCTAGAGAGCACCGTACTCTGCTGACATCCTGGGTTATGATGTCATGTTGGGAATACAGTACCAAATTTACAGGGGGTTTTAAAGATGATCTCAAAACATACTTTGCTCAATTGGCTTCTAAATGACTCCTTGGTACAATATTCTGTCTTGACTGTCTGGACATAATTATTACCAGTAAAAAAATCCATTTATATGAAATGCCTTAAAGAAAAGTGACATTATTTGAGTTGCCTGTCGAATCTGCATTGTTTGCCAAACAATAGGTGGACTACATTTTTGTTGATATGTCAATAGCTAAGACTGCCAATTGGTAAACTTTTCAAATATTGTTTATTTCATATGCAATTTCAGTAATCATGTAATTTCCCAGTCTTGTCCATATTTTGCCTGGATTGCTTGCTGGGAATGTTTTTGGATAGTTTGGATCCTGTTGTGGGGATTCTGTAGAAATCAAATCATCACACAGGATTCTCAGCATTGACCACAGGCAAGTGTCAATACATACAATCAAACAAAACCAACAGCAACAGGAAAATACTTTTTCGGGTGACTACAGTGTGACAAAACAGTTGTTAGAGGTAACCAATTTTAGAAATACAACAACCTATGATGAAATGCAATGTGATTAAGTAACAATAGCTTTAGTGGCTGCAGTGACAAGGATGATGACATCAGAGTTTGAGGACGCTGATTAGGATACAGCAGTGTGGATGTGAGACATGGTTGTATAATAACATCACCAACAGCTTATAAAACCTGGAGGTGTTACTGATTGGTAGCTATGGTGGATTGCCAGCCTTCTACCATGGTGAATAAAATGGCTTGTTTAATTAGGCTCTTTATTGGCACACTGGATTCCAACGCTTCTTCTGTGAAAAGCTGTTCATTTCCACTGAGGGCTGATTTTTTAAGGCACTGCTGATGTACCACAGCTGCACATCATTAGTATCTTCTGGCTCTTAGTCCATAGTAAAATATTTTTTCTCAATAAGGAAATAAGCAGGGCTTTATGCTGCTATGTACAGTATGATTATTCAGCCATATACCACTAATGCATCATACATTTTTTGCCATTAGAGGATAAAAACATTAAGTGAGCTGATGTTCGCAGCATCCTGAGAGTTGAACAGGCCTGTGCCCAAGTAAGCCAACGGTCTGGCTTGAACTTAAGTTGTTATGACATGAAAACTGGCTTCCCCATGCACTGGAGTGTTTTAGTGACACCAGGAACGGCATGTGCCTGAACTGCAAGAGCCCTAACAGGGAGCTTCATCAAGCAGCCGCACCTCCAACCCTTTGACTGGGAGAAGAGGGAACCAGAGCAGGCCTGTGATCTCTGTCACTGGGGTTACAGGTTAAGCATTGTGAAAAGGGGCCTAAGAATTGGCAGTTAATTACCAAAAGGAATCGCCGCCACTCCTGGTGAGATGCTGGGAGTGAGGCACCGCTGGGAAATGTTTTGTTTTATGTTTTAAGCAGGTCTCAAAAAAGGCGGGGCCGATGCAATGGATGAGGGGCGTCTTCTAAGCCCCCGCAACACCCCTAGTGACAGCAGTCAACCCCCCCGCACCACGGGCGCCGTGTGTTTGCCATGAAGTGGGTGGTGCCTCAATGAGACCTTAACAGGCCGAAGAGGACCCAGTCCTATTGACTGACTGAAAAAAACCTACCAAACATCTTGTTTCCTTCGCTGGCTGCGGACGTGAGCTGAAATACAAATGCTGGGATTACCCAGGAGCCCGGGGCTATGTGAGCGGCGCTGAGGTACGATGGTCAGGGCTGCAGAGAGCGAGCAACGCTGAGGTAGATACGACGGTCAGGGCGGCAGAGAGCGCACGTAGATGGGTGCTGGAGCTGAAACCATCTGCTTTTAGTAATTAACCTCAGCCGGGGAAGCACAGTACCTCAAAAAGCAGTCAGTGACCCCCCCTGGCCCACCCCGCAGATTACAATCACACTCTCCCCGCTGCTTTTGCACAGACACATTTAAAAGGGCCCATAAATTTTGCACCTAATTGCCGATCTGCTTAATTAAAGAGAGCCTTTGTTGTCGCAATTACAAAGATAAATGAAATAATCAGCTTTGAGCTAATGAGAGATAATCGGATTATGTGGTGCTGTAAATATGGAGCGATGTCAGGAGGGGCCGCCGGCTCATTGGCCTGGTCCTGCTCTTTCCTGTTACACACTGTACGCATGTATTTCAGTGATGTACAAAATTAAGTTGGGTTCACCATTAGCCATAACAGATACACCGCAGCTCCAGCAAAATGGAGCTATTGAAATAGCATATATATTCTTAGATCGATGGAATTAAGATTGCTAAATAAAAAGTGCAATACAGCACATTGGAGGGGATGTCTGGCTGGGTAATTAGAGCCAAGGGAGGAGCCAACACGCTGCTCCACTGACTAGCGTAGCTGTTCTAGCACCATACCGCTCTAAAATTTAACCCTCTGAGCCCAAACCAGGTAATAGTGGCACCTTTTCACCATGGGCAGAGTTCAGGGGGCACTGAATCAAAGCTGCAATTAATTGGCAAGACCCACATGGCTCATTCTTACTGTCTGTACATTGGGATGCTCCTCAGAGTCCATTTCTCTACCTTAAATGGTACAATTACAAGGGTACAGCCCCAGTAACAAGCAGAGACATGCATTTTACCCTTTTTTTCTGAGAGAGTAGACATTATGGGCCCCCTAACAAAGTGTCATCTTGGGCCCCCCGCTCCCCGTACATTATATAACATTATGTATTGAAGGGCCCCTGTAAAGTGCTGGGCCCCCTGAATCTGGCAGGTCATCCATGCCCCTCTGACACCCCTGCCTGAAGGTAGACAAAACAACAGGTCATGTGTGCATCAGATATGTGTGTTCACACACAACGTGCAGGTTTTTTTTCCCCTACAGGCGGAAACATCAAACTTTGCTTGTGCTTTCTACCCCTCCATCCGTGCCTTATAATGGACAGACTACCATACAGACTACCATACAGACTACCAGGCAGACTACCATAACTACCAGATCCCTCACACGGGGATTCTTAGCAGCAGTAGTTCGGCCTGTAGTGATTTTAACTCAGATTGATAATCTGACCACTGTTGTGTATTTGTTAGCCCTGACTTGGCTTTGTCAGCCATGGACGTGTACAGGCATACAGACAGACACAGGGGACACTGCAATACCACAGTTAGCTGGAGAGTTGCAGGTGACAGCATTAAGGCACACTGTCCTTCAATAGCAGGGACCTGAATCACAAAGCAGGATTTCTTTCTTAGCTGGATGACTTTTCAGACTTAAGGCAGTCTGGCCTAACTGTAGCAAACAAAGTCGTTTTAAACTGCGGAACCTTAAACCAGACAAGTTATCTGGCTAAACAAGAAATCCTGCTTCACGATACAGGTCCCAGAGCCTTGGTTTAAGCCCAGACATGCATAAAAACAGTTTTCAGCTAAGTATAAATCACAGCTATTAACATTTATAGCTACGATGGGAAGACAAATTCTCAGGTGCATCAGTGATCAAAATGTATTTTAAAAAGGAAAAAATTTAATTGGCATGAACCTTGGTTGTAATATGGTATTCATTATAAACATAAGACTTTAGTGCTTGGGTTTGATTTGCTATGTTTCTTGTTAAAGGTTATTTATGATAAATATTACCAATGACAATGAGTTAGAGCTATATATATATGTTTGTTGTTGGGGTGTTAATAATGATAATATAGTTCTGGACATCCGATTGGCCATTGTGACTATGAGTTGAGTGCAGGGGTGAACACTATGTTGAATTCTGATGGACATCAAAATGCATTTTTGATCGCAGACATAGTCAAGGGTGTAGGTTTGGTTGAAACATTTTTCAGGACCCAATCTCCCTGCCCCCCCCCCCCAAACTCACACGGCTCTCCCAGTCTTGGAAGGGACATGTCTCAACCATCCATATCCAAATGTACACCCTTGGACAAAGTATTTTAAATCATAGCCTACGTAATTTCCTTCCCCCCAGAAAAAAACGTTTGTCTGTTAGTCCAGGATGACCATCACTACTTAGGGGCTTCTGTTTGAAGGTCCTGACAGCACTGGTGAGCAGTGTGTGTGAGCAGACATTGATGGTATCTGAGGTCTGCTATGTTTTTTTGCTTTTTAGGAGAAAAATGCAGGCATAGTTATTCAGAACCTGCACATTTTAAATGATCACAAATAAATCAAGGTGCATTTAATTTGGAATGAGCTAAAAAACGGGTGAGTGGTGAACAGGTCTGGTGAATCCAGTAGGCGACATAGACAGCTGCCTAGGGCACCACCTTCTGGGGGGGTGCCAATTTTCCAGCCAAATTCACTTTGCCTCAAACAGGGGGCACCGGTGGTGATGCTCGCTCAGGACGCCACATTGACTAGGACTGGTATTGGTGGTGAGTTTATCGAACTAGAAGCCATTTTATCCACGCTTAATTATTACAGACTGCACAAACACAACCTTAAACCTAATTAAATTTTGATTAAATTAGATACTGCATATCCAGCTCAGGGCTTTTTTCTTTGGTCGTTTGCCATGTCTCAGATTTATCACATAAACACTAAAAGTGCTGGAAATGTGAACTATACACATTTAAAAAAAAAAAAAAAAGATTTATTTTTGGCTGGAGGTCACATGACATAAATATTGCAACTGACTCCCCAAGTCCATTGATTTTCTTCTCTGTGCCTTAGAGCAGACCACATGTTTCCTGTCATATAATAGCCTTAAAAAAATTTGTTTGTCCCATTTATCATCATTGAGGTGGTTAAAAAATGAAGAACAACGCTGGGACATTTCGGTAATGATGTCATTTCCTACACAAGTGGAGAAAAAAATGTCTCGCTTTTGTAATGGTAGGAATTCATATCTATTACTTGCCAAACAGCTAATTAAATACCTAGCCTTCAACAGGAATTGCTCGTGTTTGACTTGCATGTGCGAAAATCAACCATATGTGGAAGCTTTATCATTTATTATTATTCTTGATCAAGCTGACGCTCATTGCACCAGGAAAGGGTATGAATCTGGATGTTGGCTTGGGAGTGTTTTAGTTTAATTTCAGGCTTGGGGTATGAGTCGCCCCATGCTCCAGTTGTTACCCCTACTACAATTCAAGATGGCCATGCCTGGTTAAACCATAATCTCCCATCCCCGGACCATTGCCTCGACTACTTATTTGCATCCTTGTCCCTCATAGACACATGATCCCACCTAGCCTTTCCCGGGATATTCCAGGTCTGGTGATGGCTAAACACCCCCTACCCGCTCCCCACTTTTTCCTGCTGTTTAGAAGGACCAAGCTGCTTCTTCCCAATGTTTCTCGCCAGACACCCTCGCAATGATTAAAAGTGGCCTTTTCAGTGGTCCTCTCTCTATACCCTCTCTCCCTCTGCCCCGTATAGCCCTCGGAGTATTTGCGAGCCCTTGTCTGAGGGAGAGGCTCCATTCGGGGGTTAGGGTTCGACTATAAAATCAATGTCCCTCACTGGGGGCACGCCCCCATTTAAAGAAGGCAGAGTGGAGACCCGATGGTAAGCCTGCATTCTCCACCAGACAGTAATACTTCATTCAGTCTGCGGTTAGCACATTGCTCGAGTGCATCTAGTAGCCCTTGCTTGACTGACTGGGAACCAGAGGTGACAATTTCAGGTCCAGAAAGTAAAAATCCAGACCATGATTTACTTTCAACCGACCAGTTGAGCATAAAGAGTCACAGATACTCAACTGGTTAGTTGAAACAAAATCTTGGTCTGGACTTTTACTTTCTGGACCTGAAATTTCCACCTCTGCTGGGAACACATTAAGCTGAAATGCTCGTACAGCAAGGTGGGAAGGTCTGGAAATTTCCCGGTCTGATGAGGGCCGATCAGTGGCAATATATATCAAAGGGGGCCCGTCCCTACCCAATCAGTGGTATCAAGGGGGCTTTCCAGAAAAATATCAAACTGGGGGTGCAAATTCTGGGTTGTTTTTTGTTGCCAGTCTATCCCTGCAAACTCCTTTTGTTTACAGAGGCAACAAAACCTGTTTATCAGTGATAATTTTGAAATGGTTGCTGTAGAAATCAACAAAACCTTCATTTAACGCATTTAACACTTGCACATATACCTACTGTGTATTATCACTATTATTAACGGCTGCCTAGTTGGTGTGGTTTTCCCGGCAACCATAGAGACAGAGGATGTGCCGTCTCCTGTCCAGATCGTCAGGGATCCCAGTGGAACGCTCATTGTTGTCATGATGGAGTCCATCCATCTTGTTACTGGATGTCATGCTCCTCTTTTATCTTCAGTTTTTCTGAGCATTATGGCCTTTTCCAATGCACTGAATCTTCTCATAAAATTGCCAAAATAACACATCTCAAACTGGTTATTTGTGCTTGAAGGGAAAGTGCAGGATTGATTCGATCAAGAATATGCTTTTTTTCTTGCATTCCATGGGATTCCTAAAAGTTGTCACTAACACAGAATCCAAAGGCATAAATATTCTTCCTTCTTCATCTTCTCTGTGGTCAAACTTTTACATCCAGAGAGGGTCACAGACAGCACCTCATTCTGAAGAATTCTTATCTTATTTCTTAGAGATAAACCAGTACTTGTATTTGATCATCTATTATCTGCATTTTCATCTTAACTGTTACAAAAATCTCAAGCCAGTCAAGCCTGTTGATAAACCTTTTTATATGGATTTTATACTAAGACATGTTCAGTGTTCACTTGAAAATGTATTTTGACATCATTATTATCATCAAATCATGACCTTCAAAATCAAACTTCACCGCCCATATATGGCAGAGGACCTCCTCGTCTGCCATGCCAGGAGGACATAAGCGCATGCAGTGCTGTATATATGCATCCTTTCTGGAGTCTCCCCAGGCCGCTGGTCTGTGCTCAGCGGTCAGCCAGATTGACAGCGTGATGCACCGCATCGGTCAGCGCAGGACAGTTGGCAGTTGCTCCACCCAGCGGACTGCGGCTGGCGCCCGGCCTATTGTTCCCTCTAGCCTTGGTTGACCACAGTCCCTCCCACCCACTCTGCTCCCTGGGGACACGCTGCCATCTCTGACCAGGGCTAGGCTGAGTCCCGCTAACTCAGCCTTCCTTAACCTTTCTTCTCTTCAGCTCCCCAGTGTGCCTTTAGCTGGGAGGGGGGGCAAGGGGTGGTGAGGGAGTGCAGATATAAAGAAATACCTTCTCTTTAAAAGCCTGGATAACAGTGATTCATAGATGGCAACCAGTTCTAAATGGTTTTTGGAGTGGCTGGTATTTTTTGCCTGGCATCCATTCTGGATTTTTTTAGGTGGAAAGAAAACTCATTTTAGTAAAATGTATTGCTTGTATTATTAAGAAGCACTTGATGGGCTGAAATTACACACAACTGCCCCCCCGTCCCATTACATTCCAGATGGACACCTACAGATAAAGAAGCAGCAAAGAGCTTTCAGGGCAGAATCATCACTCCCCATTGCTGCATTACCTCTGTGGTTTGGAGTATAGAAGAGAACCATCTCATGACAGGGCAAGAGTGGCGCAGGAGGTGAGCCAAAAGAGAAAACTATGACCATGGAGAACAACGCCCTCTAGCTGCTGGCCCCAGTCACTGCAGGAGGACAATGGGAGTGGTTGACTAACTCCCAGCCCTTTGTTAGCTATTCGCTGTCACGTGCAGCCCACCATAATTCACTTCACCTTGATGGTGGTGGGGGTGGGATTGGGTGAGGGTGTTTAAAATGCTCCCCTGTGTCCACCGTCCAATGAGTACGGCTGTAGCCATGGGGCATGTAGCCAGATCCTCTTACAGTGCAGCCTACCACTGCTCAGGCTGTGCAGAAAATCCACAGTTTTGAACCGTGGCGATTGGCGTGGCTCGGCACACGGGTCCGACTCATTAAGCTCGGCGAAGTAGGTGCTGGCGGGAAGTGTAACAATAAGGTGTTTTCTCAATGTGGGGCTGGGAAAGAAACCCAGGAGCTGCGTTCGAGGAGCACAGGCAGGTTAGAAGCATCAGAATGATTCCTTCTGAAATGCATAGCCTTCGGCAAACTTGTGAGCATGAGTCTTGCTGGCCTCGGGGATGGCCCACCTTTAAAGGAGAGAGAGAGAGAGAGAGAGAGAGAGAATCTTTATCTTTCATTACCAGTTGACATTCTTTAACTACAGAGACATCTTCCTGTAGAATTAATAGGTATGCAATTATATTTCACGCTCACACCTCCATGTTGTGTTAAATGGAATCAACAATCACAGAGTCCACTTGCAGTAAGCATCTTCGATTCGCGCTGCCAGGGAGATCAGCAAGAGGTCCTTTTCCAAATCTTGCACGTCTTTGAGGGTGTCCTGCCCGAAATGCAACCAGGTGTGAGCGAGCGGGCACAGCTGATAAGGATTCAGTGCTAAGGTCAACAAAACTGTTGCCTAAACCCTAAAAGAAAGTGGCAGGTGGAGCTGCGGTGCGAGGAGGGACTTGCTCGCGGAGAGGGCTGCACCTTCAGGCCGACTGGATCAAAGTATGATGGCGCAAAGGATTCTGGGACCTTTAAATGCTTATAAAATAAATAATAGCCAATTCACTACATTTGACCTTCACCTCAGAATATACTATGGAAACTCATACTCGTTTCTTACATAATATCCAATAACTAATTTCTGTTCATTTTAAGGGAAGCCCTGAGTGACTAGACCAGCGGCTGAGTTCAAAATTTTAGATAAGAATGAGACTCATCCTGCTGACGATGGGGACTGATCTCTGGGGCAGTGGCTGAACATCAAGCTGTGTGGAGACCCATTTGCTTCTCTTTGATTCTTCTCATATGTGGGGTGCCCCCCCCCCGCCCCAAGTCTATTTGATGTCAGAGAGCTGTTCTCTCAAAGATCGAGGTCAGCATGTGACAACACACTCAAAATAAAGTCAATCCCATCCCAGGCACTTTCTGAAACCAGGTCACCTTCGGAGGAAAAGGTGATCTGCTCCTTCGTAAGCGAGGAGGTCCGCGGCAAGTTTGTAGCAGGAAGCAGGCAGCCCTCTCTGCGGAGGATGAGGCAGGCTCCCATGCGAGGGACCTTCCAGCAAAGGGGGATATAACCTGTGGAGAAAACCACTCATATCGGGCCCATTTAAACTTAATCCCCCAAAGGCATGTTACAGGATAATCTTCTCCCTTTACCCGCTATCCCTTAAAATCCCCTTTTCATGGCCTTACTGTATGCTGCTTTGTTAGATTTACTTATGATTTCACACACAGCAGAAAATCCACAATTCTATTAACTGGCCTAAAGAACTATGCCGACTTGGATTTGGGTCCCAGCGGGAACCTCAGTACGTACTGGGGCATCTCGCACTGCTGTGTAGAGCCAGTAGACTGGCCACACTGGGATACTGACAACGCTGCTGTGTTCGGCTCAAAGATGCAGCCCTGGAGGGGGCTGCCATTGGGTCAGACGCTGCAGGGCTGCAGCAGGCTACACATCTTAAGTGGCCCTGGATTTAGTGACCGGTGGAGGAAGTGACAGCCCACTCTGGATTAACCAGACACGGCTGTTTTCTTTCACTCACACCTGTATTTAACCTTTAGGGATCAGGTGTAATTACTAATTAGCCAATTACCTCTGACACTAGCTGTAAAACAACCGGAAACTGATTAAAATTAAACCAATTTTAAAAACAGAGTTTGAATAATTGAATAATCATGATTCCTTCACACAATAAATTAACAAAAAGAACATGTACATTTACGTGTAGCTACAAATTTTGGCAGGTCGTTCGTTTCAGCTATGGGCCTTATTAATTCTGATCATACGCTGTAACATCTATATTCCCCTTTGCAAAAGCAACATGCAGCTATAATGCTGTAATCAAAATCAAGCTACACACCAAAGAATTTTACTTCCCATCTGTAGACAAAAAGTCAACATGAAAAGGAAACAAAGGCCTACTGCCCTTCGCCAGGAACAATCAGAAAAGATTATGATCTCGCATTTAAGGATATGATCTCACATTTAAGGATATGATCTCGCATTTAAGGATATGATCTCACATTTAAGGATATGATCT
>JAODUD010000008.1:8200612-8219852 GCA_026784285.1 Stomatorhinus walkeri
AGCAGATTACCAAAAGCATTCTATAATATGAGATGACAGGGGATATAAAAGCAGCAGATTACCAAAAGCATTCTATAATATGAGATGACAGGGGATATAAAAGCAGCAGATTACCAAAAGCATTCTATATTATGCTTAAGACTTGGCTTTGGATCAGAGTATTAAAAACATAAAAAAATGTATACCTGCTTCAGCACAAATGGTATTTTCTATTCACAAGACATTAAAACCAATATGAATACTGTCACACCCTTTTCACCTGGGATACATAGAGGGTCATGAGTGCTGTTCAGACCTGTTATAAGCTTCCTGGAGCATCTTGTCTTGTGCATCCAGCCTGTCGTACGTCTAAGTTCATATTTTTGATTTTTTGATCTGTTTGGCTTTTAGATCCATGCCCCAAACCAACCACAGTAGTGTCCTTTTTCTGCACACCTCATTCCAGAACCTTCCATGCAGCCAGTGGCTTCAAGCCCTGGTGGTTCCCTGCTTCCTGTGGTGTCCTGCCTCGCCAGCACAGGGAACATTATGCAGAAAACTGGCCAGTATGGCTGGGCTGGTTCATCTTGGGCCATTTTGCAACAGTGTGGACTCTTTTACAAAATACTTGGTGTACAGCTGCCATCTTTGCCCTGGAGCCTAACAAGGAAGCTAAGACGTTTGATGCAGCATTATTATGACACTTCCAAGCTCAGCCCTAAATTCTCTATTGCCATGAGTTGGTTGTAGTGTAAATGGTCTCCATTACATTAAGAGGGCGCCAAAGCATGTACATAAAGCATGACGATTAACTGGATAGCTAAAGAGCATATACCGGTCAGCCATAACATTAAAATCGCCTGTGGATATCGTGCTGGGCCTCCTTGTTCTGCCAAAATGGCTCTTACCCATCTGACCCATGGGGACTCCATGGATGGGATTTGTTTATTCAGCACATCCTACAGATGCTCAATGAGATTGAGATCTGGGGAATTTGGAGGTCAAGTCAACACTTTGAACTCCTTTTCATGCTCCTCAAGCCATTCCTGAGCAATTATTGCAGTGTGGAAGGTCGTATTATCCTACTGAAAGAGGCTAGTGCCATCAGAGAATACTGCTGCCATGAAGGGAACATTGCCCAGGGCATCTACCAGCCTGCCTTCTTCCCATAGTGCATCCTGGTACCATCTCGTCTCCAGATAAATGACACGCATGCATCCTCGCCGTCCACATGCATCACAAATGTGATTCATCAGACCAGGCCACCATCTTCCACTGCTCCATGGTCCGTTCTGTTGCTCACATGCCCATCGTTGGCACTTTCTGCGGTAGACGGGGGTCAGCATGGGCTACACAGCCCCATACGTCACAAGCTGCACTGCCCTGTGTGTTCTGATAGCCGGAATTAAAAACACAACCAAATGAGGAGCATTAAAAGGGAACTGAAACTCTGAAACCTTGAAAGTATGAAATATCAAGGTGAGTGAAAGAAATGGGTCTCAATGATTCTTTGATACTTTATCATTGCTGGCTAGATGCTTTCATTAGAAAATAAGTGTTCTGGTTCTTTCATGCTTTGTGAGAATAATGTGAGAAGCTGCTTGAATCATTTTTGAATGAAGACTTTGGTGCCCAAAAACCCCATCCAGGGCAGGAGACAGATGGAGGCAGGGTGGTGAACATGTGTGACCCTGAACAGGACAAACAAGCAAACAAAAACCTTTATGAAACATTTGTGTCTGTATTCTTTTTTTCTTAAACTGCTTATCGTATTCAGGGTCAGAGGGGGTCCAGAACTTATCGCCGAGGCCACTGATGCATGGCAGGAAACAACCCAGGATGGGGAACCAGCCCATCACATGGCACAAGGCAGGGAAGAACCCAGGATGGGGCACCAGCCCATCACTTGGCACAAGGCAGGGAAGAACCCAGGATGGGGCACCAGCCCATCACAGAACACACTCACACACCATTCACTGACACATATGGGCAGTTTGCTAATTCTAGTTAGCTTCAGCATATTTTTGGACTGGGGGGGGGGGGGCACACACATGAAAAGATGGAGAGAACATGCAAAAAAATATGATATATGTTACACAGAGCAGCCTGTATGCGTCAGCTGCTGTTAAGTCCAGCTACTGGCTCTGTGCATCACCTCCCTCTGCTCAGTATGAATCAGAGGCCTCAGATCCATCCCAGGGTATCATATTCACAGGCCCCAGCCGTTTGACAGGAAGAGAGCCGGGCTTCACTGCAACTGACAGTAATTCGTTCACATTTCAACAGGGAAGCTGCTCCCGTGCCCTTCAGCAGTAGTTCACCTCGATTGGCCCGGTGCGGCCAGGTCCACAGCGGGTCGCAGGAGCCGCCAGGAGTATCGCGTGTGATCTGTAAGCGTGCGGCCGCCTGTCAGCAAAAAGGGACGATGATGCAATAGCTTTGCCTAGGTAACAGCTGTCTGACGCCCACACAGCCCCCACTTTATATAAAAAGCTATAAACGCTCTACTTTCCCCAACACCACGACCAGGTTCAACACAAAGAGGTTTGTATCAGATTATAAGATGGTCAATACAGCAGGACAACAAACTTTCTCTGTGGCTCAACTGTCAAAGGCTGTACCTTACAAAATGCTGTGGATGAACACAGTTATCTTTTGTTACATGAAATAATGCAAGACTATTGGCCAGCTTCCCAGTCAAGGATTAAGCCTAAGCCTAGACTAGCTTTGAGTTACAATGGTGAATCTCCATTGAAACGGCAATTTAGTCCAAGACTAGTCTTAATCCTTGTTTGAGAAACCGGCCCTATGTGTTTAGCTAAAATGATTCTAATTAAAAAATTAAAATTTATGATGCATAACACTCATAAATCACAAATAGAAGGTGAATAGAAAAAAATATCACTTTACTGGCTTATTACGTTTCGTTAAAGCCAATTAAAAATTGTAGCCATTCCTTTCATGATAACATGTAATATAATCACATGATAGAAACTGTCTCACTGCTCACTGCTAATAATTCCAAGAGGGTGACCTGTCTGAGTATGCCTTGTGTGACTGTGCCCTGTGTGACTGGGCCTTGTGTGATTGTGCCCTGTGTGACTGTGCCTTGTGTGACTGTGCCTTGTGTGACTGTGCCCTGTGTGACTGTACCTTGTGTGACTGTGCCTTGTGTGAGTGTGCCCTGTGTGACTGTGCCTTGTGTGAGTGTGCCCTGTGTGACTGTGCCTTGTGTGACTGTGCCCTGTGTGACTGTACCTTGTGTGAGTGTGCCTTGTGTGACTGTGCCCTGTGTGACTGTACCCTGTGTGACTGTGCCTTGTGAGAGTGTGCCCTGCGTGACTGTGCCTTGTGTGAATGTGCCCTGTGTGACTGTGTCTTGTGTGACTGTGCCCTGTGTGACTGTACCCTGTGTGACTGTGCCTTGTGTGAGTTTGCCCTGTGTGACTGTACCCTGTGTGACTGTGCCTTGTGAGAGTGTGTCCTGCGTGACTGTGCCTTGTGTGAGTGTGCCCTGTGTGACTGTACCCTGTGTGACTGTGCCTTGTGTGACTGTGCCCTGTTTGCACCCCATCTTGGGTTGTTCCTTGCCATGCGCCTGTAGCCTCTGGGAAAGGCTCTGGATTCCCCACTGCCCTAGAGTAAGTGGTTATAAAAAAATTTATGGATGGATGGAATGATCTGAAATGACAAATATGTTCATTCATTAATTTTTCCTCGTCTCATTCATTGTTCAGTATTACATTAAAATGGTTTAAAAGCTTTACTTAAATCCATTCTTATACAGAAAGACTGCAGTTTTGCTGCATCCAGGTCTAAATTATCATCACACTCTCCTGCTTCCTGGTTTATCATTACCAGTGACGCTTTGACACTTTCTCACTGTAAGAAGGGACTTGCCTCTTCACAATAGCTCTGAATTTTCACTGATGAGGGGCAGCTTTTCAGAACTCCTCAGCTGTGGTGATGTGGTGAAGTGATTCTTTTTTTTTCCCCTCCTCCCAGAAAGTGGACCCTGCTGGATGGGTTTTCCTGTAGAAGCTTTCTGACAATCACGGATAATTATCTGCTGGGAGGCGCAGGCATTGGTGAAGAGAGGGGGCTCAGGGGTTTGTGTTGCATGGGGAAGGACAGATCATCACCCCTCCCATCATTGCTACAAAGACAGCACCCGTGACCTCGTTCACCAGATGTACGGTGCCCCAAAAGCCTTGAAGTGCCTGCTGTAGCAAACATCTTCATTATTTCCCTCCCAGTCACAGATCCCAAAATAATCACCACTTGCAAAGACTCAGGACATCTTTTATGTTAATTACAAAAGAAACCTTAGATGCGTATCGAGTAATACAGTTAAATAAATAATCGAAAAGCATTTCAGATTATACCTGTATCATCTCTCTTTACCATGCATGGAAGAAAATCACAGAGATACATTTTCTGTGTCTTTTGTTCATTTCGAATTTCTGCTTGCTAGCTAGCTATGTTAGATCACAGTATCCAGGTTTATTTACAAGCTCAGGGGTTTTAGACAATTGAAGATGGTTTAGTGTAGCTGACCTCTAGGTCAGAGGTCAGTGACCCCACAGGTCCTATGAAGAGTCAATTTCTAATAGGCCAAAGGGCACAAATTATGCACCAAACAACATTAGCACTAAAAGAATTGCCTCATACAGCAAAAATACATTTTCCAGTAATTTAGAAATACAGAATCTGTACAGGATGACGAATGTTTAGAGCATGGGGTAAATTTAAGTATGCCATATGATTCCCCATATTTTTTGTTTGTTAGTCAATGATCATTAAATACAAGGCAAATTAGTTTTGCATAAATGTATTAATTGTGGCAGATCAGGTTATACAGTCACAAAACGAGCAGGGTTGGTGTGTGAGAAGCCAGGGTGCCAAGCTGATCTCGCATGCTTCGAAATGTGAAGGAGGCGGCAAGGTTGTGAGCGACCAAGGAGAGCACTGATCATTTAGACTGTTTCACTATGTGTCAGAATAAACTGGAGTAGATTACAAGAGCTGACATCCCTCATGGTTGAATCCACAGGACTGACTTTGTTGGACAAACATGAAAAAAGGCCAGGATATTGGATATCAGCAAACAACGATGCTGAAAGTGTGGCAGACGGGGGACACTGCTGTCAGAAACAAGCTCACAACAAGCTAATGTGCAGATCAAAAGCAAGAGGATTCTCTCCCTCCTTGTCATTATGTAACTCCAAAGGGAAACTAGTAAAGCCCCTGAACAAACACCATTATGCTTCCTAGAGAGATGCACAAGAGACCCAGAATTACCTGGCTGGATTTGGCCTGACTGGAAATCGTTCTGGGTTGGCAGCTGGAAAGGCCAGCCCATGGAAAAGGTCTCACAGCTGACTCTGCTCTGGAGTAGCATGGTGCCACGTATAGTCGGAAGGGCACCAGGTGCGTAGGACAGGCCGGGAGGCCCTGATATCCATTGCTCCCCCCCCCCCCCCATTACAGATGGAAGACAGAGCCACAGCCAAGTGGTTTATGGTGAAGGGCTGGGAGGTCACCCATCCTGGCTTTGAATGCTGTTGACCTTTTGTGTAACCTTAGGCAAATGACCATGGGGGTCACTGAAAAGCCTCCTTTTATGGTGGACAAAGTATAAAAAAGGTGTCAGAGCTGCTCTCCCAAAGTGTTTAATAAGGCCTGCATGTCAATCAGATGGTGTTTCTGGGGATTTTGCACTGTGCAGAGTGAACAACAAACTGCTATCTAAGATTGACAGAAACTGTCAAAAAATATGGCATTAACTGCTAGGGCTATCTTTTTGAGAAGGACCACAGTACTATTTTATACATTTTCTAATAATTTCTTGTTGGGTGGGTGGGTTGTTTAACCAGTTCATATCATCAGATATCTATCATGGTTGCAATGTGTACAATGATTTTCTGCTAGCTGATAGAAAAACATTGAAAAAAAACATTTTGTATTATGTTCATTTCATGTTATATTTGTAACAATATGAAATCGTGGAAAATTTCCCTTATGTTATCTGGCAAATGTTTTTGAAGGTAGCTCAAAAGTGGAGGGCTTTAGGACCCAGTGATTGCTTAGGGCTGAGAGCAGGGATTTGCCTCAGATGCTGCCTTTCACAGTGACCCTTATAAAAACAGCAGACGCCACAGGGCACCCAGGCAACCAGTCGGCCAGGATGCCAGGAGCAGCGCAGCACAAGCAACCAAGTGCTCCTGAGCATCATTTAGCGACCTGCAGGGGGCTAAACTCGCTCAAGTAAGGTACTTATTTTGAAAGGTGACACCAACATTTATCCTGGGAAAATTCAGAAGTCGATATAATCCTACAAGATAGGAGGTAAAATGTTTACTTGGATTTCCGTGATGTTAAACATACACTACCAGTCAAAAGTTAACCAAAACACTTCTGTCTAATATCTTACCAGCACTTATTAGGGGGATAACCTCGCATAGTTTTTTATTCTGTGATAAACAAAAAGATTGATCTGCTGGATAGATTTAATACGAACCATGGACATGCCATGGGTAATATAAGCAAAATATAAATAAAAAGTTGTGTCCAGTGTGCAGTTTCTTATGAAATTAAGAGTGAAGTTTAACCTTTTGCATCTCCCATACTTATTTAGCATAAAGGTCTCAGTTCCTGTTTTGTGGTATGAAAACAACACATGAAAGTAGCCAGGAACTACAAAATTTCCAGGTCGAGGAAACCTAGGGACTTGTAAACTGGCACCAGGTTAGAGAATTTCTGTTTGAAAGTGCCTAGTGAGATGGTGTAGGACAGGAAGACAGTCTTAACCTGAAAGGGCCGTTGTGTGTGCAGATTTTTGTTGCATCTCCCTAATTAGATTACTAATTAGAGGACTGATTGGCTGAAGACTCCTCATACCTGCGTTTGAACAGCTGACCTAAAGGTTATCCAAAAGACCTGCACACATACTGCATGGCCCTTTGTGGATAAGACTGGGCATCCTTGGTGTAGGACCTGGCCACCAGGTTACCAGTAGAAATCAGCAAACCAGGTACATGAAGAGACGGGAAGTTCCAGTCTGCTTAACTGGCTTCCAAATTGAAAAGCTATGATGTACCCAGTTTCTGTAGAGACCAGGTCCACTGGGGGGTGGAGTCCAGGTTAAAAGAGCACGCTGAGTTAGTCTGATGCTTGAAGATGTCTGATGCACCATTAAACCTGAATGGCAGAGCCCTATAATGGTAAAGTCCATTAGTTTGTTGTTTTCCCAGGCGTCTGTGGGAAGTGGCTTGTGCTCACTGCCTTTCATCACGTACAGTGTGCTGATGAAGCACTGTGATTTGGCTGCTGGATGATGTCGCTAGTCCTAGGAACAAGATTAGGCCTGCAATATGAAACACTCAGTGTTATTTCAATAACTCTCTGAACCATTTACCTTCCTGATCATTATGAATCAAACAGAACCAAGCAATATGCATCTCCTCATCGCCTGGCTATGATCTTCACAGAAGGAGTGGGGCAGGGGCTGTCAGACCCTGAGAGATGCCTTTATTTGGCCCACAATTTTCCCATGAATTCAAACAAGGAATATAAATGATGCAACGGTTTTCCATTATAGACTTATAGACTGAACCCAGGCAGCTTCCTGCCAGCACTGTCTCCTGCCCCTTTTGCTCAATAATAATTCCTAGAATAGATGGACAGAGAAGCCAGAATGCAAAAATGCATCATGTTATAGAAGGCGGTAAGAATGTAGCTGCTAGGTTGGTGAAATGTGAACAAACCTATTCAAGCACTGGGAGAACATGCCACACTACATATGTAAATCCAAGAAGGAACTCTACATGCTGCCACACCCATGTACAAATATGTCATTTAATACCAGCTTGCATAGATCGGACTGAAAATATCATCGTGAATCTGAATATTTGCTAAAAATAAATACCATAGGTAGTGTTTTCTAAGATTTACAGTGGCTCAATTTTATATGATAAAGAATTGGTGGTATTGGAAATAACTGAATAAACGTTGCAGGAACAGGCTCTTTTAGCCTTGGAAAAAATAGATCATGGCTGCATTAAATGTCTCTCTCCACTGTCAAGAAACAACTAAAGTCATTTTCTTCATTCAGGTCATAGAGTGTTGGAGAGCCTCACTGATGGAGGTTTTATATTGTATAATGTGTCAAAGTATTAAGACAAATAGGCGTATCAATGGACTTTCAGGCTTTCCACTTAAAGACTAACAATATACTAAAGTGTTCTTTGGTTTCCTTCTGTTATCTGGCACCAGTTAAGAGCTCAAGCAGACATGTCAAAGATAAAGGTTGCACTATGTATTGTTGTGTCAGTTGCATACGAGGATATTTCTGTAGGGGCTGTCCTACGATACAGACTAGCTGACCTTGCTGAACTAAAAATGCAGCTCTTTGAAAAAATATAGATCTGACCTGACAATCGCAGCTACACTCACTGTCTTTTCTGGGTTAAACCCTCTTTCGTTTCAAGCGTGAGTGACGGGTTCTTTTGAGAGCTTTGTGGCTGGCTGCTGGGAGATGATTTCATGTTTTTTTCCAGGACACGATCTCCCTGGGACATCGTTCCAAAGACGCTTTACAGCGACTGGAAGTGAGCAGGGACCGAGGAGGAGCCCCTTGACCCGTTTCACATACGGTGTCCTAGACGGCTGACCACAGCATGCAGGAGTCCTAGGGAAGACACTTTTTCTGCACTGAATCGCTCTGACAGCCCTGGATGCTCTTCCCAGAATCAGTCTGCTGCATTCTATAAACACACACAATATATAAACACATTATATAAAAATACTCCATATATTGCTATATTTTATTTTACCTTATCTATGCATGGAATATTTGCAAACAATTTGCATTTCTAACATGTTTTATGTATTTGTACTTGTGTAAATGAATATATACTCAGCATTATATATATTTGAATGGCGGTAGGTCTTTGTAAACGACCAGCATCCATCATGAAGAGTGAAAACAAGAAGCGAATGAGTAGGATTTCCTGTTATGATCCGTAATGAATGCAAAGGGCCCTGGATCCAAACTGGCTGTCTGTAATTTGGCAAAAGCAGGACATACACCTATATGAACTTCCCACATAAAGAGAATTGTGCATAATCGTATTTTCCTTCAGGTTCCTGCAAAGAAAACAACCAAAGCCAAAATCGAAGTTTTCTTTTCCCCACAACTGTGTTTAATTGCATCATAATTCCCACACCAGTATTGCTTTCATTTCAATTACTTTCAGTATTTATTGCCTTATTCTGATGATAAAAACAAACAATCAAACAAACAAAAACATTTGGGACCATTTGATTTATTCATTAATACATTTAACAGGGTATTTAGTCATTATTTCATCAAAGTTTAATAATCAATAAAAAATGTAAACAAATATGATATTACTCAAGAATTTATCGAAATCAATACCCGTCACCAAAGCTTGCACCAACAGTGATGCAGTTGCTAGGCAGCAAGGTTACTCTATCCTGTTATGAACTCTGCCAAGGTGTCTGCACATTCTGATTTAAACAATTTGTGCTTAGCTTGCATAACCATTGTACAAAGATGGTTTTGATTAATTTAATTGCATGTAACAACTATTGGAACAAACTGGATGAGTTAATATATTTATTATAATAAACACAATAAACACATCACACTTATCGCTAGATTTCCTCTTATATTACTTTTAAATACATTCTAAATATTTATTACATTTAGATATGTTGCATATATATAAAATATGAAATAAAAGTAGCAATTACTTGTTCAATCAAACTTTCTTATTAATATTAATTATGTATTATTAATATATAATTAGTAAAAATAAATATCTGATTAAATTTGGTACTTATGTTTTGCAAAATAGTGAATTATATTCAGATGAAATAAAATAGTTTAAATACTGGATCACTAGGAATAAGTAAAGGTGCATATTTAGAGAATGATAGATTTACAAATATTTTCTTTGCAGTAGTGCAATATCAAATTAATACTGAATAACAGGCAACTGAAACACATCAGAATAATAAAGCTGCCAGAGTTGATATAGGAATGAAATCAGTTCCAATAAGTCAAACAACGTAGATGCTAAATAATATATCATCCAATCAATATCAATAATAAATAAATAGCAACAATAAATCTGCAGTAATATCAAAAATGGTCAGTGGAGAAGAAGGGTTTGTGTTTTATGACTTCCACTGTGGTCTGCATGTGGAGGGAACGTGCTTCCTGTAGAGCGTGTGATCCAAATGGAATATCCTTCATTGCATGAAGTGGGTGGCTTGTAAGGTTTCTGGATTTACACAAGCTCAGCAAATTAGCAAACACAGGTTGAGAGACAGCTGCAGCGACTGCTAAGGTGTCGAATGAAGCTACAGACAGCCCACTTTCACTTTTTGGTAATTCAGGTCCAGAGAGTAAAAGTCCAGACCAGGATTTTGTTTCAACCAACCAAAATCTTGGTGTGGATTTGTATTTTCTGGTGACCAACTATGGATTGTTTATCACGTTACAGTTTATGTCCCAGTTACTGCAGAACATCCATTAATCAATCCATTTTCCATAACAGCTTGTCCAGTATAGGGCTGCTGTGTGCAATGAAATATGTGGAATGGATCTGTAACAGTTATATCAGCTGGAGTTATTAAACTTACTCTGCATCAGTGTTTCCAAATCCAGTCCTTGAGGACCCACAGACAGTCCATGTTTTTGCTCCCTCCGAGCTCCAGGAAGGTAGCAAAAATGTGGATTGTCTGGCAGGGAGCTGGGAAGGAGCAAAAACATGGACTGCTGGGGGTCCTCACGGATCAGGTTGGGAAACACAGGCCTACATCACTCAACTTATTATGTAAATTATTCCATTTTTTATAGTGAACCTAAACCCAGAGGCCACCACAAAAAAATACCATGCAAGCTGACTTACATTCTCCTAAAAATTATACATTTTTATCTACATATTAGAAAAATTACTGGATTTTCACTATACTTAACTATTTTCACTATACTTAACTACAATGGTATTCAAAGTATAAATGACAGATGAGGTCTGTTTTTGCTCTTTTAATAAAGCGAAAGAAGCTTACGCTCTGAGGGCAGGAAAGTCTTCCTCTGTTCCCTCCAAGAAATCATATTGTGAATGTGTTTTTAGCTAAAGGTTAGATTCGGAAGGGCTGGAGGTGAGGGCAGCCAGAGTAACTTCATTAATGCAACAACATTATTTTAGGGCTCCGATCCTTGAAGCTAATGTGCATGGAACGGTGGGATTATGTTCCACTACGAACCCTCTGTACTCTATAGGCATTGCTGACGGTGCCATGATGCCTCAGGCATATTTATTCTCATTTATTAACAAGCCATTTTGCTTTGCACCCTGGTAACATTCCCACCCTGCCAGTTGAATCTACTCTGGTGACAGGTTTGATAACGCCTTGGTTTTCTTGCTCTATATAGTTTTGCACACCGCCGCATGGGTAATTGCTGCACCACGTCATAATAAACAGAGGTCACACACCCATTGACCCTTCATGACAGATCCCCAAATCTGTGTCCTTTGCTGATCACCAAACTGCAATTATTGCATTAAAGATGGCGACAGAATTTTGATTCATTTGTAGGCTTGTTTTTATTGTAAGACAAAGGGTTTACAGTAATTTTCCGACACCCTTCCTCCCAGTCAGCGCCCTACACTGGGCCACAGATCTCATTTTACTGGTGCAGGTATCCCTTCACTGGCCCAACCAGCACCAGCAAACTGAAAATTTGGCTGTTTAGTCTGTCTGCTTGGTTCAAATTTAGCCTGAGAGAGTTGACAGTTTCAGACCCGTCTCAGACTCGAGCGGCGAGGCATGTAGTAGGCAGCAACAGAATGTGGAGGACCCACTGGTGGCTCACAGGAACACGGAGGTTTATTAAACAAAACTGAACATACTAAGACCACTGCAACTCAGCTTGTTGAGTCATGTGGCCATTTGGGGAAGAAGGGAAATACTAAAGACTTGGACGGGACAGACTGGGACAAACAGGTGCTGACCCTGACAAGACCTCATACAGCTCTAATACAGCCATGAAAATAAGATCACATTGCAATAAGCAGGGAGTATCTCAATGAAAACGTGCTTTGTATTGTATACATAGGGTCACATACATCCACACTGAAGGGTGGACAGTCCTGTTTTCCAGCCATACGCCTGTAGGTGGTTATAACACGATAATGATAATGATATCATTGTTAGTATCATGCATCTTGCAAGCTCTGTTGCATCGACCCAGACATCTTTTCAACGACATGAAGATCTCAACAACCAAAAATCTCAGCAATCTAATCTTAACTTTGTTGAGATGTCTAACAAAGCCAACTTTCAACTAGTTTTTGTTGGATGGGAGTCCGTCATCATTTCAGTGTTTAATTGGGGATCAGTGACAGCTGGGATATTGGTAAGGTCCCTCAGGGATCCAACGCGAGGAAAGTACCACCATTCATGTAAGCATGTCCATGATGTATGGAAACTTCAAACTGTTTGATTAATATTTGACTAGCTTTTCACACAGATTTTCCATTGATTACAAGTCCCCTTTTGATATTACCAAAGTAACCTTACCTTAGAAGCCAACAGCTTACACATTATGTCAGACACGATGAAATGTTTCATGCAGAGTGAGTTATTAGATACCTTTCCTTGTGTACAACAGGTTCCTTGAACAAGTCAAGTATTGGCCACCAAAGGAAAAAAAGGGGTGAAGTGTCTTAAAATACATGCTATTTCTTTCACCTTAATAAAGGAGAAATAAATCAGGGAATTGGCCCTAGAGTGCCGTAGACCTCAATTGCCTGGCACGTGGATTTCAACCCTGAATGCTGCCCTTGAGCTAAATCTCGCCTGGCGAAGAGAACCTCCTGACACAGGGATGACAGGGGACAGGTATTTTTTATCAGGGACATGTCCTTTTTGTGGGGGGAGTTATGGAGACAAGGGCAAGAATCGGGTTAACATGAACAGTGGTGAAATGTGACAAAAAAAGGAAAATCCATTTCAGTGAAAGAAAGACAAACAAAACTCTAATTCTGGCGGGGGGTGTCAGGAATGGGGAGTGGGACAGGTGCTCCAGATGTGGGCAGGTTTACTGGGGGGAGAGAGAAAGGAGCCAGCCATTTATAGAACAAACAACAAGGAACAGGTGGACTGAATGAGCACGGTGTTCATTGTGTCTCTACCTCCTGCCAGGAAGAGCCTGACTCTCTCCCCTGTCGCTCACTGATTTTATTGGAACCTTTATTATCCTTTATTATATTATTTGGGCATTTTTAAAAATTGAGGTATAGTGTATTTTATTACTTTAGCTAGGAACAAACAGCATTGATAAACATTTTTAACATATATGCCAGTTCCATCTTTCTACCTTAACCGTGGAGATATTCATTATAGTGTGTTTAGTACGACCTGCAGAATGTAATTAATGACCTATAGAAGAGTGGCAGCCTGAATTAGCAGTAAAAGCACTTCCTTTAAACCGCAACCACAAAAGAATACAAATCAGAATGTGTAATCCACTACATTTCAAATAACCACGGTGTAGGGATATTTTTTAGCTGCTTTATTGTATAAAGGGCTTACAGAGTGTTTTAAAGTGGAAACTGCCAGGTCTTTTGGTTAAGATATGCACTGGAATTTTGTACAAATAATTCCCCAAATAAATTAGTGCTAATGAATACAGCGGTGCTGAATATCATTCAAGAGTCATGAGTACACTTGCTTTTTACATTAAATTTGTTGTAAACTGCCATCCAGTCCTGTGGCCTGGATCTCATCACAGCTTGCATATAAGACTCAGTCATTTATGTGACCTACAGGGGGCAGCATTAGGTCCTCAGCTATTATTGCATCTCGTATTTATCGATTTCAGAATGAGCCTCCCTAGCTCTTCCCAGACCTTTGTCCTGTGCCAGCTGCCATGATATGAGCACAAAAGCTCTGAGTTTGATCCCAAACTCTTTCCATCACCCCTGGGACTCTGTGCTGGAGGACAAATGGGCCGTAGGGGCCAGCTCTGCCCTTGACTGCCCCCGTGACGGATTTGGCACATCAACCAGTGAGTGCTGTGGCTATTTCGCAAAATATATTGTGGGATATTTTGCACTGTCACAGGTCAATGGCGCATGTTATTGGGATCCAGCAAAACATAGGCTGTGCAGTCCTTCCTGCTTCAAGAAAGTATTTGATTTTTAAATTTAATCGTACAGTCCCAGCAGCAAACTAAACTGCCCACAAAATACTGGTGAAGACTAAATAAGTGCTACCTAACTGGGGACATTGTTGGTCTGTGTGCTCCTTGGTAATCAACCTGGTATAGAAATGGGTGATATTATCTCAGTTTGTGTGGCTTACATTGAGGCACTGCATTATAGACATAAGCTCTCTCCTTTCCACATGCTAATGCCAGTATAGTGAAGTCCTTCCTGCTTTCTGCTGTCAGAGTGTTTTCCATCATGGTGTATACATTCATGTGACACAGAGATTTCTTGAGGAAGGGATGGTGAGGTTTTTCTTGGATTCCATCATGGTGTAAATTGGTATGTTATCTTGACCAGATGCAAAGGCACGATTTTCCCTTTAAGTTAAAAGAGCCCCCTGGAAACAGCTGAGCCAAGTCATTGCTCACCAATAGAACAAACTTACTTTAAACAGTTATCGATGATTAACAGAGGCATAGAAGGGTCTGTTCTTCTACCTCACCAGCAGCAGCAACATCCCTCTGAAATGAGCATGTAAAGCCCTTGTGATTGCTGATTTATAAACAGATGCTCACCTTTTTCTTGTGGAACGCTTCAGACAACTCTCAAAGCCACCACCTCACGTCCTTTCTGTATCTGAGACATAAGTCATGGTAGGCAGCCGCAAGCCAGGACACGAGAGTGTACCTGCCCCTGTTCCCTGATGTCCGTTTGTTATTACATGTCTTACATGTCACTTCAGATGTGGGTATATGGACAGAAATCAATTTGCCAGAGTGAGAGAGTGGCCCGTGTGGTTGAGCTGTGAAATACGTCTCACGGCCTGCAGTGGATTTTTCTCTCTCCAGCCCAGACTTAACTGCAGAAATGTCTGCAGTGCTCCTTGTTAAATATAGAGAAATATTACTGCAGAGACACACGTTTCAGATACACAACAGACTGACCACAAAGATGTTACTGGGCTAGTATTCATAATCCTAAATAATCCTACTTCTGTTTGACTAAGTTTCAGATCCAGTTGTTAAGGACCAGGTTTACTGTTGCAATCTGAGAAAGCTGAATCGAGGGATATTCCGGATACACTTTCGATGAATGCTATGTGAAGCGAAGTGGAAGTGATTAGTTGTCATTGCTGACACACCATGGCACACAGTGCACAACAATGAAATGTGTTTTACCCATATGTGACATTGTGACAAAGCAGGGGGCAGCAAATTCAGCACCCTGGGAGCAGATTGGGGGCGATACCTTGCTCAAGGTACCTCAGTGGTACTTTGCTGGTCGGAAATTCGAACAGCAATCCTTCGATTACAAGTGTGCTTCCCCAACCATTAGGCCACCAAGATAAGAATCTATGAACACAGTCATAACACATTATAAAGCATTCATAAAGCATTATAACCCTGGCTATAAACATTTATAATATGGCATAACACATTATATGTCACGGATGAAGGTAGCGGATCAGGCAGGTGAAAGGATTTTAATATTCTTTCAGAAATCCAGAAGGCAAAAAAAAAACAAAAGCGTAGATCCAAAATGGTGGGTGAGGTACGTGCAGCGGTCAGGCGATCTTCGTCAGAATCCTGGAGAGAGGGCAGAGCTCAGGATCCGGGGACAGGCGGGTGTTCAGGCGATCTTCGTCGGTTCTCAGAGGGCTAGGATATATTTGTTGTTGGGAAAAGCAGAACAGGGGCCAGGGCAACAGGTAGGGAAAGGCGCAGACAGGCAAGGGGAATAACAAGACAGTAATGCTGAAACTCGCAAAAGTTGCTGAAGATCTTGCGTAGGATCTTTCATTAACCCCGATGGATATCAGCTGTTCAGAGGGAGGTGTACAGTAACCAGTTCTGCCGGTTCTCAGGGCAGGTGGGGAGGGAGCGCTCAGGCTGCTGCTCGACTCCCTACTCGTTGAACCCTGGGGGTGTGGCAGGGAAGCTTTGCGTGATGCCGTAGGGACTTCCTCAAAGCAGTCCATGACATTATACCCATGTTTATTACAGATTAACAACTTTATAAGTTCTAATCTAGTACAGTAGTATAAAACATCTTACTGTATTTTGACCGTTATAATGCTTTATGAAGGTATCCATAGTGCATTATAGATGACAGCCTTACCAAAACTTCTACATTCTTATAAATAATATTCAACTATAGAAATGGTCTATAGTCTTGCTTTGGTCAGTAATCTTTATATCCCTCTTTGACATTTCTGTCAATTGCAGTAAATACAACAATAATAAGTGAAAACTAAAGGTCATCTTCATCTTTTCGTTTTTAAGATCCTTTGTTGGCCCTCTGTGGGCCTCCAGAACACCTGGGACCTCTGATAGCTCACTGACCTCAGATCAGCACGATCGGTCCCTATGGCTGCTGTTCTCATAACAGTTCCAAGGTTATTATTGGCTGATGTCACCCTCAGGTGGAACAAGCCCAGTCCTGCCAGCCATGACCTGGTCTGTCTCCCCATCTTGAGAGGTAACACTAGGTGAGTAGGGGCAGATGAAGCTCGCAGGGCATCATGACAACAGCTCACGGGCAAGCAAACTATCATGCGAGGGTGGAGAACTGCATCATCTTGGTGTTTCTAGTGGTGTCCCCACCACCTACAATGTTATATTCACAGCTATCACAACAGCAAAGGGGTAGAAACATCTAGAAGCTTTCAAGATGTCACCTAGAGAGACTCTGTAGCAAGTGCACTTTTAGCTCCTATCATGGTCTCAGTAACACTTATTAATTTGAATGTTCTATGCACAGTATTCAAATAATTGTCTTAAGTGTTATATTAATATATATCCCCCATAAATGTATATGAGTCACCAGGACAACAGTGATTAACTTCGTGCTGGATGGCATAATGAAAACAGATGCCCCCAACTCTTTGGCGGTGTCATAATCACATAGATGATCACACAGCAGACAGACTCGCATGAGGGTCCTGTTTGTAATTGTGTGCATGACCGAAGCATGGGTGATGGTGCAAGCCGGCGATGTGAGTCCTGCCCGGCGAGAGGTGAGGGAGCCGTCGCTCGATTTGCCATATTGATTTTAATATGACGGTGCGCGTGCCTGAGCCTCTGGGGACAGCTCTCTGGGACACCGGCACGGGCAGCGTTGACGTCGGAAGCTGGGACACGGTGCCGCGAGTCACGGCCCGGCTCCGTAATGAGAGGGGGCGACATTTCTCTGCAGGCGGGGGGAGCATCTAATTGGCCCTGCCGTGGCTCACGGAGGGCGGCTCACGTTCAGAGAAGCCTGTCAGGCAGCTGCAGTTCCCTTGGCGTTCCTGCCGCTGTAGCTCAGGGCTCGCAGGACCATGTCGGTGTAACGTGGTCGGGGCCGGATTATCGTCTAAAACCAGTTAACTGTCTTAGAAATCCGCACCTCAGAGGGAGGGCTGAGCCTGTTTATCCTCCCCAGTGTTCCCTGGTTTGGGCTCAGAAAACACGAAACGGGCTCCTGTGATCCTCTCATAACAAACGCCTACGAGCCAGCTGAACACAAACCCCCTGTAAAAGCTCAGGCCAAGGTAAGCAACAACCCCCACCCCCCAGGAGAATGGAGGAGTGTGGTATCATTTCAGCATCATGGTCCCAGGTCTTTACTTCTACAAAACCATTCTCATTAAGATATGAAGTCTTCGTGTGAAAGTGGACTTTACTGAAGCCTTGTCGTCTTTGATCCAGCCTTAAGCTGCATGGTAAATGGGGCAGGGGGCTGCAGGGACCCAGCACCAACACTTCAGCTGAAGAGAGGCTAATTACAGCCATAGGCTTCCATCAGCAGATGTGCTCGACTTTCCTGAAGCATTTCCCTCCACGTCACGTACAGAGAAGCATCGCCCTACCTCACCGTGGGAGTCCTCGACCTGAGTCGCCCTGAGAACAGCGTTGTTGTGGACACACGATTCAGCAGCTCTTGGGCACCAGTAGAACTTGGAGAAACTTCTTTGCAATTTCAATAGTGCATTGTCAATATAGCTGCCAATTTCCCCTATTTTAGGCAGTGACACTCACAGAAAGGTTCAGGAAAGATAATATAAAAACAGTAGTGAGAAAAGAGTCTCATTACTGGAAGAGACTGACTGCAATTATAATTTAGTTCATCTTTCCGTCATTCAGTGTGCAGGTTATCGCTTGTATGCCGTGCCTTGTACTGTCCAGTTAACCAAAATGTCGATGCCAATCCAAGACCCTTAGTATCAGCTGGAGTGTTTGGGTTCCCTTTCGTGCTCAAGTTGCATGGGTAATTTTCTCTCACCTTTTGGACTTCAGATTTGTTTACATTTGTCTTTTGTAGGCCCAGTAGCATGTTCCACAATGTGGGATTTCCCAGGTAGCTGGACAGCTAAAGCCAAATGTGAAAACTGTCCACTAGGAAGACAGGTAAGTGACATTCCTATTAGAGAATCCTTAGATTTGGCTTTATCATTTTAGTTATTTTAGGGACTCCTGCTTAGGGAAATAGGTCTCCATCCATTCCAGGAATAGGGTACATAAATCCCCAATAAATCACATGACCTTTTTCACTGTCCATTCCAGGAATGGTCTGGCAACAGGCAGTCGAGTTAAAAAAGGAAAAAAAGTTAATAATGATAATTAATTTATAAATACCATTAGCTGACTTTTGGAGCCTTTTCTGTTTTATGCTGTATATGGGTGCAGAATCAGTTTAGCTGCTCTAAATTACTGCTGACTGTAGAGGCAGTTCTGTAGCAGCTAGTGCATTTGTCTGCACATCGGCTGTTTCTTAATTACTGCTCACCGCCTCTGCTAAATGTGACACCTTGCATGTCACCAGTTCGGTTTGGTGGCAGGGCGCGGCTGCATTTGCTCACCTCAATCTTTCCTTCAGATTCATTCATTTGGGTCAAGAGGGAAGGCAGATCAGCACCAGTGTATAATTCCCCAGAAGGCCCCTGAGCTACGCTTCCACGAGCCCTGCGCACATGCGATGTGGCTGCCCGGGGTGGTGGAACAATGGGAGCCATTGGGGGGGGGGGGGGGGGGGAA
>JAODUD010000008.1:8219952-8231556 GCA_026784285.1 Stomatorhinus walkeri
GCAATGTGCATCATCCTCCCAGGGCATGAGGGAGCCCCCCCGGTGTCATTAAGATTTCTTCCATCTTTTGCTCCCCGAGACTGAGAAGTTTGTGAATTTGATGATATGTTTTGACTTATTTTTAGGAAAATTCAGGTCACTTCAGACCTCTGTAATGACTCACAGAGAATCCTGAATGACCGAAGCAGACAGTCATCACGATCCATTTCTTTCCTGTAGGTTTTCTCCAGCTCAGGGTTGCCTGGATGCTGGAGTCTATTCCAGGAATCAGAGGACACAAAGCAAAGCATTAGCTTGGATACACACGCATGCACACACACAGGCATATCCTAAGTCCAGTTTGAAGACACCAACTTGCCTGAAGAGTATGCTTTTGGATTGTGGGAGATCTCTGACATGTTATATATTACTGGAAAATTCAGATAGCAGCCCAAGTAGGGCTTGGGTTACCTGGAAGAGAGATAATCACAGTGTTTGGATTTCAGACTGGCCAGCTTGCCTGTCAGAAGGTCACGTCGGAGACGCGCATGGCTTGTGAGTGGACAGAATGCTGTGGGGCAGCATCACCTTTATCAAATGCTCTCCGCCCAGACGAAGGAAGTTTCTAGCCACGGCCCGAGGTTTAACAGCAGGCTGGCTTCCATGAAGGATCCTCTACTCCCTAAAGGTCAGGCACCTGATCTGTATTCTGGGACTTTGTGTCTCATGATTGTGCTGCATCAGCTGTAATCGAACAGTTACAGTAATCTTCTGTGGACTCGTGTGCACACTATATGCGGAGAGGGGAGATCAATAAAGCGTTTGACCTATTTGAAATATTATGCTTAAACCCTGTTTGGATGCATCTGGCATTCTCTGCCAGAGAGAACAAAAAACTAACAACCTAGTGAACCTTTAGTCGCCAAGTGTTTAACCTATTTTCTAAGGTTGCTCAGGATGTGTTGTTGTGTGGTTGAAACTGCAATATAATCGTTTATAAACCCTCATTGAAATAAGTATCTACATTTAAAAACTGAGTGCATTATAAATGCCAGACACTTCTTTCATTAACACAGGTAAAACATAACAATCCATTGATATGTAAACCATAACAAAATAACTCATTCATTCTTTCTGTAATAACACTTATCCCATGCAGAGTCGTAGGGGTCCTGAGTTTATCCTGGGAAACACAGGTGCAAGGCAAGGAATATGTGTGGATGGGCAGTTCAGGTTCAGAGATTAAAAGTCCAGACCAAGATTTTGTTTCAGCCAAACAGTTGAGTACTCAGTGACTATGTACTCAACAGGTTGGTTAAAATAAAATTTTGGTCTGGACTTTTGCTCTCTGGACCTGAACTACTCTGTTGCCAACCCATTACAGAAACTAGATTTTCAATGAATCGATGAATGAACTGGGTGGCAGAACGGCCACGGTGGTCGGTTCAAATTGTGCCCCTGTTTACCTGCTTCCCCTGTGTTGTGTCGGTTTTCTCCAGGTACTGCAGTTTCCTCTCACAGTTCCAAGACACACATTTAGGTGATTTGGTGACTCTAAATGTCCCTTATTGTGTGTGAACATCCTACGCTGGGCTGGATCATTAAGTGCATCCATCAGTCTTCCAATGTTTTATCCTGGTCAGAATCACGGGGGGCAACACAGGACACAAAGTTGGGGATCACCCTGGATAGTGCTAGAACCTCGGGAGGATTAATTTGATTGGCTAGGTGGGAGGTGGGTTGGGTTTCTTGTTGCAACGTCCAATCCACATCATGGTCAATCAATCATTCCTTAGCATATCATTGCTATGGATGGTTGGCACCTGGGTGCTTTGCATAATTTCATACAATTCCCAATATCCATTCTGCATTCATTTAGGCTATTCTCTGCCTTGTAGAGATTGCAGCAGGGATTCATGGGCTTTCCCACGTGTCAAACATTCTGTGCAAGTACCTCCCCTCTGCTACACAAATCACGCAGATAAATAGCTGGCTTATATTCCTCACATATTGTTACATGCAGTTCAGGGCTCTCCAGGGAAAGGCCCTGCTTTACATATTCATTAATCAAAACCTGCATGTCTGCCATGTTCTACACGTGTAAACCCCACTGGGCCCTGCTAGTAAATCATGATGCTGACTTTATGTGCCATGCTACCAGCTTACTGCATGCCAACAGTGCTGTAAACAGGGCACTTCAAATGTTAACAGCAAATTAACAACTATGAACTGGGACTTTGAGCGCCAAAATAAAACAATATTGGAAGGCAAGTTTTAAACTAAAAGTGACAAATAGGCTAATTCGGTTTGCCAAAAATATCTCGCGAACATTTTGATAGACATATTACAGAGGGACACAGAGGGATAAATCTGAATGTTTGCGATAATACTTCATTTGGACAGAAACTCATATTACCATCCACGGGCGCTTTGATCATTAAATAGTTTGACTGTTTCCAGTAAGAGAAGGTGGCCATATCACTCAGAAAAAAAAAAAATAGAAAGTAGCTTGAAAAAAATCACAAGGCCCAGAGCAAAGCAGCACAGTCTTCCTCATCAAGGCCTGTTTGCGGTGATCAGTAAACGCGTGTCAGCGCAGAGCTGCGGGGCAGAATGCTGAGCCTTACACAGCCTAGTGACTGATTACAGACGTATCCCCCCCGCTCTCTGGGCCTTGATGACCGCCACCCCCTCCGCTGTCAATTTTATTCCTTAGCTCCAAAAAACCCATAGATTTGGGGCAGTGAACAATGACCTCTGACTTGGCATGAATAGGCCAATGGCATGGTTTGGGCCTGACCTTGGACAGGCAGCCTCGCCGCAATTACGGTGTTGGCACCTCCCCCCAGCCTTTGCGTGCTAATGAGGGGTCGGACACAACACTGCCGCTGCCCTGACCTTCCTGTCGCCAGCTAGTGCATTACACTCAGATGGAGAAAAATAATGCCTGTGTGGATGAGTCAAATGGCAGAGGGGGCCCAGGACTAATCCGAGGCCAGGGCTACCCTCTGCAATGTTTCTGAACGGGGCCCTCCATTTTAACCCCCCCCCCGAAGTTGGTCCTGACCCACCTCAGTTCCACAGATGGCCCACATCCAGGGGAGGGGGTCAATACATCAGCGTGCTGCAGCTCTCCTGAGGTTACGACTGCATGCAATGGAGTCATTGTGAATCCTAATAGCAGGTTCCGGAAGTTTTAATCCCGCTATCAGGGGGATGTCCCCGAACATGCTAACTGTGGCTGGCAGGGAGGGCCGCTTGGTAAATATGGCATTAACCTTTCATCGTTTAAATAACCCCTGTAATATCCCTGGCTGTTGTGCCCCATTCATACACGATGTCCTTTAAGCCAGGAATAAAAGAACTGCTGACACATACATGTCGGGTTTAATCCAGAATTCCCAAAGGGTGTTTTGAATTCACCATTTGAAAGAAGTTACTTGAATAACATGGATGGATTAAACTGTTAAATGTTCCTATTTTCTGGTGGCTTATGTGACATATTGTAATGTCTTACAAAGATGCACATTTAATATGGGTAAGATGTGGCTTTCAGAAACCCCAGCAGATGAGAATACTGCTTCAGAAATACTTTTCAGTCCCCATGCTGTCGTTAATTTCTGAGCCCTGCTGAAGGTACCGGTATGAAACACGGTATCAATGCGCCCAGAATCAATACTTTTCACGGCATCATTTGTCAAAAATCTACAAGGGTGAGAAAGAGTCCATTCTGCTCTGGGATAATTCGTCAAACGGTAGCTCCTTAGCTGGATGGCCAGTGCTTATTGTCTGCATGGAGGGTTAGCTTTGTTTCACATCCACGCCGCGCTCTGACGGCAGAGGAAGCAGCAACCAGCGATACCTATGCAAATGGCTGACGTGGACCCCTCCCCTCCCCCCCCCATTCAGCCTCTCTCGCTGTGCCACCCCAGGTCGGATTGTGGCTCGAAGCTGAAATTAATAGCTGGCTGAGGTGTGAAGAAAACACAATTACTTGCTTGAACATTGGCACCTAGAATACAACTATTCTCTCCTAGAGCAAATGTAAGGTCACGGACCCCACCCAATCTGTGAGCCGTGGAAAATCCACTCAACTCAGACTGTGAGTATGACAAGAATTTAAGGCAGCATGTCGACATGAAACAGGATCTCTGGCCTGTTCCCAAGACAAAAGCCGTAAGAGGGCCATGTACCTGCATTTAAAAGAGAAAGATACCACTCTATTCAGCTCCTAAGGCTGGACAATAAACTCAGTTAAGGTCTCACAGCTGCCTTTTTATCAAGTTTTCCATTACTCAGGAAGATAAATGTGATATCTCATTCTCTCTCATTACATATCATTTTGCACCTCACATACAATCCCATGACATCATTACTATCAATCTTTATTTCACAAGAATAAGCACCCTCAAGAGATGTCCCTTATTTACCAGGCTTTTTTTCCAAGAATGCTGGAGCACACAGCATATAATATTCCATGATCCCTGTCTCCTTATTTACAGGGAAAAATACTTTTAATGTCTATAAAAATGGCAGAGAGCGGTTGAGCTGCCTCACTCTGCCAGGGTTTCTTGCACTGAGTATTCTGGTTTCTTGCTGCAGGTGAATAGACCAAATTTCCCGTAGTATATGTGCCCTGCTGTCTGAATAATAATAATAATAATAATAATAATAATAATAATAATAATAATAATAATAATAACAATTATTATTATTATTATATAGCAATAATAAAAGTAACTACATATGGTACTGCACAGTAACCGTACTGAATCCATGAAATGTTTCCATGGTTATCCCAAAAGTGTGTAATCAGGAATCATTATGCAAACTCAAATGTTTTATATAACAGACTTTTTGGCAGCTTGTTGGTAAGTTGGAGTTGTCTGTAAGTCAGACGTTCTTAACCCAGGGGCTGACTGGATTCAAAATATAACAGTACGAGTCGGTAATAAAGAAAACTAGAAAAAACACAAGCCACATGAAAATATAGAGCCACAGATATGGCCGGGGTATTTTTAAGAGACCTGTAAGTACCCATGGCTTCCAGTAAGACTGCAGAGCTTTTGGGGTTGCAGGGGTGTGAATGGATTACTGTACAAAAGAGTGCCGGCTTAGGAAAGGGGAAGCCATTAACCCCAGCTGGAAGGCTATGCATCAGAACCCTCTAGCACTGAGGAGTCCTGTCTTTTCTCCTCTCTGTCTCTTTGTAAAAAGACCCCTGAGTCTTTCTCCTCTAACCATTTACTCCCGCTTATGCCCAGCCATTAAGGGCCTAATTGAAAAGCATCTAGAGGGATTTAAACACAGAGAAACAATGGGGTGATTTACTGGAAATTTATGCCACTCATCAAAACATAATGCCGTTCTAGAATGTTGTGATTGAGAAAGTTCTGCATTCCAAGAAGAGACGAATTAATAATTAAACAACCCTTTCCCCCCAAAACATATAGATTTCCTGATAATAATGCATCATTCAAATAATGTGTTCTTTTATTTGAAAGGAGAGATACTTAGAAAGGCAAGGCCTTAAAGGAGATTTTAGAACATGTTTGTAAACCATACATTCATAACAAAGCCCAAGTGATGGTAATTCATTAAACCTAACGGATGTTCACCAAACACCAAAAAAGATATCAGTGTCTGTGGTGGAACAAAAAAACAAGGTTTGTCCATTTATGTACATTGATTTAGTCTCCAACACATGTTCTGGGCCTGTTGAGACAAAAATGGCAGGCTTTCGATATTGCTATCTCTCTGACCAAGTCAATCTCAAATACAATCATCTTTTCTTTATAGTTTCCAACAAATAATCACGGTAAGAATCATTTAGATTGCAGTGCAATTCAGGGTGTAATTTCCAGAAATTATTATACCAATATGTTAGATCTAGCCAGATAACATTACTTTACTTTTAAGTTACTCTCTAAAACCCCTATGAATCCACAAAATGGACAATGCTAATTTAGCACTCCATCCTTTCTGTACTTTAATACCAATTTAACGTTCTTGTAAAGGGGAAAAAACAGTTGAGTTTTTAAACATTTCTGCAAATTCACATTCTTGAGTTTATCAGTGAAACAAATAACAAATTATTATTGCTTTTCTGAAAATTGCAAAAAAACGCTTGGGCTGTGTCTTGGGTGTACATGAGATGATGCTTCATGAAGTGTTTCAATAGTTTGCTTGTTGAGTTTACAGCTTTGGAAAGTCCCTTCATACTTGTGCACAGTCGGCACTTCACAGTAATGTTTTTATCTTTGCATGTAATTAATTAAGGAACACCAACTCTCCTCTGTATTTATTTTCGGATACACTACGCATCTTTGTCTCACACGAGTCCTGGTGCTATTTAGCTGTCTCAGATAGTAGCACAAAAGCACAAGACAGGATATCATTTGAATGAAATGTAGATTTCTAACATGAGTAACGTAATTATAAATAAGGTATTAACTGTAATGTGATTACAAAAATTGAAATTGTAACCTGTTACACTACTTTGTTACACAGAAAATTAATCAGATTACAGTGACACGCTACACCCAACACAGTTACTTATGGCCATCCTCCCCTGTAGGTCTGTGCCTTTATTTCCGCTTGCATTACACTTGGGCATCACATATACACAGTGAATGTCTTTCTCAATGTCCACAATGAGCTCCAATTTCTATATTTAATACTTACACAATATCTGTCATATACACATACTCACATTACCAAACATGTCTCATTGCTATCTATTACAATGATATCCTTTCTATAGATACATTCTATATATAATAATCACATTACACTTAAATTTCACAATATATATTTCAATAATATTAAATAATGCAAAAGGGTGGATCCTTTGACTGTACACCAAAGAGCAGCACACCCACAGCATTGTGATCAAGGATTATAGCAAACCGGATGACCTGCATAACAATCGCATGCTCTCTTTATTGGTTACAGATACGTTTCCAAACATTAACTTTATTTTTTCAGAAAATTACAACAATTACAGTGCAGTTATAGAAATTTTATGGAGACTAGGCTTCTGAGTTACAGAGTGATGTAGCGTGGGGTTTTTCTTGTTATGTTATGCATTAATCTGTTACAGTGACCTACCTACTTTTCTCCTTAACCAACCTGCCTGGTAGACCTTTAACCAGTAACAATATGTTGCTGGTGATTTTTTGGTTGATGGGTTTTAGATCACCCCGCAAGGTAATTATTATTATTATTAGCGGTCACTCGAACGAGTATGACTGTCCTCTCTGTAGGGTTTTCTACTTGTTGGTCTTTAGGTGGCTGTAGAGGCCAATCTGCAATCCACATATTTTGGTGCAGTGTGAACAGGGGAAGGTAGAGATGGTGAGTAGTGATGGAACCCTTTACTTTAGATCCTTTTGGATTTGTTGCTTTACTTCTGCGGTGCGACGGAGTTCAATTTCGTGGTGTGCTGCACCTTCCTGAACTGCTTTTCTCCAGCATTGTCTGTCCATAGCCAGATCCTCCCAGTTACTCCGAGTTATATTGGTCTATCACTGGAGGTGCAGTGCATCAGTGTGCGCACATTCCAGGCTCCAAAGTTGATTATTCTTTGTTTCTGACTGCAGTATGGTGTCCCTCTGGACGTGGTAATCCAGTCGGGTGGTGTAAGGCAAGCAATTTTTAGGGTACTTTTTCTAGCCTCTTTCCTATGTGGGATGAGCAGAGTGGATACTAAATAGGGCTGCTCAGTCATGGGTGCAGCTGCCGAAGGACTCCTTTGCTTTGGTCCAAGAGCCCAGCGACTGTATCTGGCACCCACCGCCTAATGTGCCGGCTTGTGACTAGGGGCTTCCTGATTACACAAACTTGCCCTGTCACCATCTGCTGATCGCCATAGGACTTTGATCCTAGATGTAAGGGCAGATTCTCTTTTGTGGAGGACGCTTGTGCGTGGTGTTGTTTAACATGGGGAGACTGGTGCACAGACAGCCACCGCATGGTCCTTGGCAGGTCTGGGGCAGGATCCAGTGGCATGGAATCCAAGATGACTGGGGACCCATCTCTGCTGCAGCCTTCATCCGCCTTTCCAGCCATTGTGATGCTCCCACAAGAAAGTGGGGCAATTTACCCATAGTTGGGGAAGTGGTCGGCTGGTGTCAGGACGTGTCCACCCCATGGTGGGCCCGAACACCGCGCTTCTGGGGCTGCTCGGAGATCCCCTACAGTTCGGCCAGGGTCCGCAGGGGCCCAGTTATCATGTGTGGTCGCGAGGAGGCACTGTAGGAGTCTTGGCAGTGGAGAGGCTATGTACCAGCAGGAGGAGACTTACACACTTGCCTCCTCTTTGCCCTAGCAGAGCGGGCTAGCTGGTGGCATAAGCTGAAAGCAGAGAACGGCAAGCATGAACTAACTACAAGCACTACTACCCCAGCACTACTGCACTGACACATCACACATGCCCTGTGCCATGGACACACACACCCAGTAAGGTACACCATCCACTTTCAGCTTGTCCTGCTCTTACAGTATTTTCCATTTCTTTCTCCCTCCTTGATGGACTCCAACCACATGCTACACAGTGAATGGTCAGTGACATTTTCCAGCCGCCTGTCTCCTAGCTCCTTCTCTGCCTCGGGCAGAGCTAACTCCTCTGTAGGTAAGCTAAGCAATTGTTTTCCCCAAGTTCCCACTCAGCTTGAACATCCAGCACTGCTATGAGCTTTTCATTGCAGAATGAATGGCATCCTATATCATAGTCCTGTAGTAGTGCTCTAACTTGCTGGCATAGCATATACGGTGATCTTCAATATGCTGTGTGCCAGCAAGCAAAGCTCCATCAGGTTCTTTTAACAATCTCTCACTCACATGGTTTTTTAATAAGTGGCTGTCTGCCTACGACATCCGTGACATTTTTATTGCCCAGGTTGTACTGTATGCTGAAGTTGTATGATGCTGCCTTTCAAACCCAGTGCTTTGGCTGGACGTAGATACAGCATGCTCACAGAAAGTCTTGGGATGCTGGCTTCTGTAATAATGCTGCAAATGTACTGGTTTCACAACAAATGTTCATTGACAAACAATGTTTAACATATTTGCACAAATCTTAGACACGGACATTTTCTTTTTAGTAAGTGTCATAATATTTTTTGCCTGACTTCAGTTCTGTTCTTGTCATTCTGCTATTAGTTGCAAGCATAGTCACTGACTCCCAAAGGGACACTAAGCACAAACTGGTGTTATCGCAAAGGTGTCTCTAATCAAAAAGCACCCACTGAGACTGCTTGTCAATGAACTTTTTAACTCAGAGCAGCTCTTGTAGAAGTACTGTACAATATAGGTTTCAATTTATTACTACTTGAAATGAATGTTTTACTTAAAACTACTTGCTGTTTCTAATGTAATGTATATTTTTTATAAACAAATGAATAAAGTGATGATTTTTGTTATAAAAACAATAAATTAGCAATATTTTTACTGAATTAAGCAGGACGTTCTGTGAGCACTGTATGCATATGCATGAACAGATTGTGTTTTGATTGTTGCTTAAAAATATCCTCTCTTTGCATAGTTCCTTTCTGACAGAAATTAAAGCTTTACAAATGGTCCCTTCTTTGTTTTACCAGTAGTATGATGAAAGCTTGGATGCTGTGCACTCATTGTGTGTTTATACCTAAGCTTTGACCTGTGCCCATACCAGCCTCTTTCCCTAAGTCGGTTTCTGTGTTTAAAAGCCTATTGGAAGGAGTGAAGCTTGTAAAGGTGCCACTGATTACAAAGCATCCAATGATAATTATCAATGAACTTTCTAACTCAGCCTCTTTAGAACTGTAATTTCAGTTTCAGGTTATCAATAATTGAAATGAATGTTTTATTTTACAACTTCCAGTTGTGATGTAATATATTTTTTGTAAATGAATGAAGAAATTATTTTTATTATAAAAACTATTAATTTGCAATATTTCTACTGACTTTGGCAAGTGTCCCAAGACATTCTGTAAGCACTACAAATGTAGTGAATTTTTATTTGGTCAAACAGTGAATGAATCATCTTTGAGCCAGTGATGGAGCGTGTTACAGACTTCCTGATTTAATGGCAGAAATTCCAGCCAGTGAATGAGATACTTGTGCATGGGTTAAAGCTTGACTAGCAAAAGCAATGTAGATGTGTCTTGCTTTCTCCCTCTTAGACCTGAGAGCGCATCCAGTGATGCATCAGTAGAAAGGGCATACGACTATAGTCGGGGAGTACTAACTCAATAGTGCATATTTCAGCTTACTGAAACCTCTACTATGAGCCCAATCACCTGGACGGCACCTTCTGAAAGGACATAAAACCTTTGAATTTCTCTTCTTACTTGTTCTTGCAACTGTCAAAGAGAAGAGAGGTTTTCTATTTTAGACCAGCTCTGCATGAACAGTTGATAATGAATCACTATGCTGAAGGAGGATTTAATCTTTCTTGCCGATGGGGTAACTCCATCCTCAAGCACGAGATCTGTCTCAGTCATGGCAATAATGGTATCTTCCTTCTTGGGGTCAATGGCTACCCCCCTCTCATTAATGACATGACCCAGGCACCAAACACTCCGCTGCAAGAAAATTGCACTTCTCTGGGGATAACGCTAACCCATACTCCCTCTGCAGAGTAGCTCCAACCTCCTGATGGCCTCTGAATTATTTGGGGCAAAGACCAATGTGCCCTCAAGACATCACAATAGTGAAAAAGGTTTTGATCACCAAAGATATTAATCATTTGCTGTGTGAAATTTGATGGGCTATTGCATAACCCATGTGGTACTCTGTTGAATCCATGGAGACCCACTGGAGTGGTCAAAGCTGTCAACTTCATGTCCTCCTCATGGACTGGGATGCCATAACACCCAAATATTAGATCCATTGCACTAAATATGGCATTTTCTCCTAAGGCAGTCAGACAGTTCATCTGGCGAGTCACCAGGTGTGCATCCTTCACCGTCCATTGTGGTAACTGGAACACCCGTTTCTCCATCACATAAATATGGTGTTCAAATTCCTTAGCCTTAATACAGTTCAGTGGAGAACACCATGTTAGACTTCTGCATGACTTCAGCTAGCTGGCCCTTCCAATGCAGTAACACTTTGAATGAGCCGATGTTGATGTCACTCAGCTGCATGCCCTTATGTGTTTACGCCTAAACGCATTGGACAGGTCTTGGTCAAGGCAATTTCTTATGAACATCATGGTGATCTCAGCAGACACGTTCCCTATCTTTCCAGCACTTCTTCATAGATTCTTGTCAGCCTGCTCAACTACAGTACTCAATAGGACCCAGGGCTGTCATTCTGCTTTGGTTGTATAGCATAGAAATCTGCCAATATTAACCTAGATTCAGGGTGTTTGCTAAAATGTTTCTTCACTATGTCATAAATCAATTCCCGGTGTTTAATGTAGGTGGAATTAGTTGTCAACCCGACCATAACAATGTCCTTGGCCCAACAGCTGACTTATGTCTTCATAACAGGACACACGGATATCGCACATACACACTGAAGTTCTACAGTGCATCTCAATTTCTATATTTAATACCTACACAATGACTGTCATATTCAAGTACATACAACCCCCTTTTCCAAAAAAAGTTGGGACACTGTGTAAAATGCATATATTTG
>JAODUD010000008.1:8236536-8248168 GCA_026784285.1 Stomatorhinus walkeri
CCCCCCCCCCCCCCCCCCCCCCCCCCCCCCCCCCCCCCGCTGCATCTTAATTTGGACACCGCAAAGAGAAGGAAACATCAGATCTGACCTTGGTGCTGGTGTTAATAGCTTTTCAGTGCAGAGCTCTACGCAATTTAACATCTCCTTGGACCATCAATTTGCAAGGCTGTCCGAAAAGCACCAAAAGTACTCACACTTACACTAATACACACATATACACACCTACACACACACACACACACACCGGTCTGCAATTATATAATTATATCTTTGTGGGTTTTGTTTAGTTTTTTGATTGCAGAAACAGATTTTCATAAAATTGGATTTCTCCTTGTGGGGACCGAAAAAATGGTCCCACAACATCAAAATAACAGCTTTTATCACATTGTGAGGACATTTATCTGATGTGCACACACAGACACACACCCACACGCACAGCCTTAAATATTTTTTCCCCTTGAGGCAAATATGAAGATATTCCCCCAAGACATACTCAAGCACCTCGAAGCTGGCATCAGACAACTGTTTTTGAATATCCAATCAAGCTTTCATCATTGTCATATGATCAGATCTTTAAAGCAGATGAGATATTTCACTTCTACCTACTGTTCTGCACTGCCAGCCTCTGTGTATTCAGGGATGTTTGTGGTATCACAGAGAAAAGAGCAAAACTACCACTGGCAAATTACATTCAAGTAATTTGAAAGTAATGGTTTTCCAGGTATGTATTTCTATTTCTCAGTGAAAATTTACCATCCATCTATCCATGTCTCTAATTGCAAACTCCACATAAAACATGGAGAACATGCAAACTCATGGGGAGAACGTAGAAGCCTCACATAACATGCAAACTCTACACAACATGAGGAGAGCATACAAACTCCACATAGCACACAGAGAACATGCAAACTCCACATAAAACAGGGAGAACATGCAAACTCATAGCGAGAACGTACAAGCCTCACATAACATGCAAACTCTACACAACATGAAGAGAGCATACAAACTCCACATAAAACACAGAGAACATGCAAACTCCACATGAAACAGGGAGAACATGCAAACTCCACAAAACACGGAGAACTTGCAAACTCCACATAAAACAGGGAGAATATGCAAAGTCCACACAACATGGGGAGAACATGCAGACTCCACATGACACCGGGGAGAACATGCAAACTCCATATGAAACAGGGAGAACATGCAGACTCCATACAACACATGGAGAACATGCAAACTCCACACAATGCAGGGAGAACATGCAAACTCCACACAACACAGAGAGAACATGCAGACTGCATACAATAATAGGAGAACATGCAAACTCCACACAACATAGAGAAAACATGCAGACTCCATACAACACATGGAGAACATGCAAACTCCACACAACGCAGGGAGAACATGCAAACTCCACACAACACAGAGAGAACATGCAGACTGCATACAACACATGGATAACATGCAGACTCCACACAACACAGAGAGAACATGCAGACTGCATACAATAAAAGGAGAACATGCAAACTCCACACAACATAGAGAAAACATGCAGACTCCATACAGCATAAAAAGAACATGCAGACTCCACACAACACAGAGAGAACATGCAGACTCCACACAACACAGAGAGAACATGCAGACTCCACACAACATAGAGAGAATATCCAGACTCCACACATCACAGAGAACATACAGACTCCACACAACACAGAGAAAACATGTAGACTCCACACAACGCACTGGGAACATGCAAACTCCACACAACACACAGAATGTGCAGACTACACACAACACAGGGAGAACATGCAGACTCCACATAACACAGAAATAACATGCATACTCCACACAATGCAGGGAAAACATGCAGACTCCACACAACACAGGGAGAACATGCAAACTCCACACAATGCAGGGAGAACATGCAGACTCCACACAATGCAGGGAGAACATGTAAACTCCACACAACACAGAGAGAACATGCAGATTCCACGCAACACAGAGAGAACATGCAGACTCCACGCAACACAGGGAGAACATGCAAACTCCACACAACACAGAGAGAACATGCAAACTCCACACAACACAGAGAGAACATGCATACTCCACACAACACAGGGAGAACATGTAAACTCCACACAACACAGAGAGAACATGCAATCTCCACACAACGCAAGGAGAACATGCATACTCCACACAATGCAGGGAAAACATGCAGACTCCACACAACACAGGGAGAACATGCAGACTACACACAATGCAGGGAGAACATGTAAACTCCACACAACACAGAGAGAACATGCAGACTGCATACAATAAAAGGAGAACATGCAAACTCCACACAACACAGAGTGAACATGCAGACTCCACGCAACACAGGGAGAACATGCAGACTCCACATAACACAGGGAGAATATGCAAACTCCACACAAAACAGAGAGAACATGCAGACTCCACACAATGCACTGAGAACATGCAAACTCCACACAACACAGAGAACATGCAGACTCCACACTACGCAGGGAGAACATGCAAACTCCACACAACACAGGGAAAACATGCAAACTCCACACAACACAGAGAGAACATGCAGACTGCATACAACACAGGGAGAACATGCAGACTGCATACAACACAGGGAGAACATGCAGACTACACATAACACATGGAGAACATGCAAACTCCACACAACACAGAGAGAACATGCAGACTGCATACAACACAGAGAGAACATGCAGACTCCACATACACAGTAACCCTCAACCATGGCAGTGTGAGGCAGCAAAGCTACCCACTTTCAATACTGCTTAAAATTGGAAAGGGGTTACCCTGTGTAATGTGGATGTTTAATCTATATAATATAGCAATCTTTAAAAAATAGTTAAGCTATGACTATTCTGCACAAGGCAGATTACAGTAAAATTAATTTATAAGAAATCAATACACAGTGCTTATAAGATATGGCTAAAGTGATAAAGTCATTGGCATGAGTGTCTTGATTGATTCTTTTTAATTAACAAAGACTTATCAAAGGCCTCTTTGCAAGTGCCTGAGTGAATCTCAGGTCCACTGAGTGACCCTCAGTATTTATACAATGTGCATAAGCGCAAAGCATGGGCTAGTAGAATGAAGTGTGGATTAAGACAAGGTTAGGATTTGTCAGAGGGAGTCTGGGCCTCCGTCAGCAGCGACTTGGCTTGAGCCATAGGTGAGAAAGAAGAGAAATTAAAGGGGAATGAAGACAGCTTGTAAATGGGCTTGTAAACAAAAGCTGAATAGGGCGGAAAGTAGAGGTAAGGGGCAGACGAGGCTTTTCTGGTACAAAAGCCGCAGTAAAATTGGAGTGAAAGGGATGGAAACCTATAAGTGAAAATCAATATAGGGAGGCAGGAAGGCATATGAACTGAAGAAAGGTAATATAATAGAATTCAAATCTATACTGAGAGAAGAGAAAGGAAAAAAGGGCATCAAGACAGAAATTTATTCACCATCTTGGCATGCAGAATATTTAAAAATGGTGACTTTTTTGACAAGGTTATTCAAGTGGTTCTTTAAATGAACAAAGTTGAGAGAATAATTAGAGAGTAACTGGAGATTAACAGCCTGAGATTGCAAGCATGTTACAGCAAACAGTACATAAAGGGACTGTGGTGTTGTATTAAAAATTTATATGTCCAGCTGTTAAAAAGCCAAAGCCATTATTCCATAGTCACATTCATGTGATCAAACCACCATAAACACACATTGTCCAATAATGTATTATATTTTTTGTAGTTCAACAGTGGCTTCCAATTTTAAGCTACCGGGATGAATGTTTTAATCAAATCAAATAAAGAAACATGATGATGCCACAATAAAAAGAAATACAATGACTGGTATCTCATACTTACTGTAATTTTCTACGCTTATAATAGCATGACAGAAAACAAGTAATCATAAACAAGCACCACAGGGGTTTAATTAGCCTACAAAATAGCATGTCCAGTATAGTTATTCCAGGAACTGCTTACCCCCTGCTTATCTGACTGTAGAATAACACAGCTGTCTCAAATCCTCAGCAAACAATAAGATAAGGGGTACGGTGCAAAGTATCCCAGAGGTGATTGAACTCTCTCTCACTTTCAAACAGGATTTTTTATTTTCACTCAACTGAGAGATCATCCATGCAGGTGGCATAATCTCCTTGAAGCTGTTTTAACGATAAGCCACGATTAGTTGTTTACAGTTGGTGTTTTATATGGCAAGAAAAACGGGTTTAATTGTATCTGAAAGCTGTACAGCGCCAATGGAGATCAATAGGAAGCCATCGACCTGTTTATGCACCTCCACATGCAGGATATCAGTTTCCGGCTCGAAGATATTTAAAAACTCAACTATTGATCAACCTCCGCTATGATCCAGTTCGAATCACGTTGGCGATGATTACAGGAAACTGCCTGTTTTTGTTTGTTCAAATGATACCTTTCATCTCTTAAAGGGAATAACGATTGATGCTTGGCCAGAAGCATCTCAAAGAGGGAAATGGAGAGACCGTAAAGACTCATCAAACATTCCTTTCCCATACCATTCCTGCCATGGCAGTGGACAAGTTACGACAATCACAGAACAGCTACGGACAGGCTGCTTTACAAGTAAACTGTATGGAAGTTACTGATTCAATGATCAAATTAATGAGCACAGCATTTATACTAACATAGCTACTTTTGCAGTTTGAGAAGATGTTCATAAAAATTGTATCTTTATCCAGTATCAAATTTTCCTGGGTTTTTATCATATCTGCAAAAAAGCATGGCAGCAGCTTAGTAATTACTGTCATACATGTCCTTCAAATACTTCACATCATGAAGTATTTGTTCAAAAAAGTCTAGAAAAATGCTTAAGTCTAGATAGATGTTTTGGGCTCGATCTTGATGTTCTTGACGTTTGATTTTAATACACCAATGACGATTTCGGCTGAAGCCCTGTCTGTCAGTCTGTAAATTGATTATTCATTCGATCATGCCTGACCTTACCACAGTGCGGTGTGTTTCCTACAAACATTAAGGCTTAAAAGACAGTTGACATTTATTGATCACTTTGTTAAAACAACGCAGCATTTAAAAAAAATATATAATACGCCTCATTCGATTCTGTAATAACTAGAGAGAATTTTAAAATGCATTCATGTAATCATGTTAATAACTAAAACTTTAAGATAACGTAAAAGGAATGCAATGTGTAATCAGAACGTAGGCAGAATAATAAAATAAATAAATAAAATAGTTTCAAAAATGTAAAAAGATCACAAACATTTCATTGAATTTATATGTGATGCTATAATGAATTTGCATTGTTTTAGGTCTAATTGCGATGTTCTTGCTTGATTTTTGGTTAGCCATTTTTACAGGACAATATTTTGAGCATTAGCTTTATTTTCCTCTGTGGCCTTAGATATGCTCTGCAGGTCTGTCACAGACCCTAGGAGTACCTGAAGCTGAAGCTGCCTTCAGGAAAGGGGCACATGCCATTTGCACATCCCCTGAAAGTATAAAATTCCACAGCCTATACTTTGAATCGCTAAATGCTGGGAATAACATGACCCACCAAAAGTAAAAAAAAAAAAAAAAAAAAAAAGACAAGAAATAAAATGGGAAACCAGATAAATCACAATGCAGCTCTCCATTTGTTCCACAGTGCATCCCTCTCTGTTGGGTGGAGGAGGCTTGCAGAGCCGCCAGGGAGCACCAACACTTATTACATTTGTGATTCTTCAAAGAGTTTGGCTGCTATTGATTTTGTGTCAAGGTTACCGGCTCATTCAGGCAGAGTGTGCTGCTTTTTAAAGCAATAGGACTGGCTCCCAGCACACTGTGCTCAGTGCAGGGTCCACAACCTTGAGGTAAGAATAAAAACCAGAAAGGCCCGGAAGATCTGGTAAGCTCATAAAACATAAAGACAGAACGAGTGAAACAAACAAAGTAAAAAAATAAAAAACAAAGTCGTCAACTGGCCCGTGCAAATCCCGAGACTTGGGATCATATCTCCCGGGTTGGGAAATGTACAGGAAAGGTCAGGGGTAACCTGCGAGCAAGATGTTCAAGCTGCACAAAGCCCTTTGATTTTTCTCTGGTTCACAGTCACGGGACAGCTATCTGCAGCGCTTTTGTAGAAGTGCTCACCATCCACAGCTGCATACAGATGAACAACCCAACCCAGAAGGAGTATTTACTTAGGTACTAAGTAATACCTAGATCACAACCTGCTCTTAGCGAGCTCTTGTCAAAGCATGTGGAAGTTCTGCTTGATAATCCGCTTCAACTTCATACTGTCAACTCATGTTTTTATTAGGGGGCTAGATGTGAAACAGGATAAACCAAAGATATCTGTATTAGATTAACCTATTTTCCCACTTGTCTTTTTTACCGTTTGAGATGGTCGAGGTGCAAACTATCATTGTGATTATGATGATTAATATACAAAGAAAACTGAGGGCAGTTTAGTTCCATTTGCATCAAAATGACATACCTTATTTTTCTAAGATGAAGATGAATTGAGATTATGAAAACAGAACTTGCTCTTTAACAAAGCACTGCTTTACTAACAACTTTGAACTGAAGTATGCTCCACAGTTTCTACTAACCTACAGTTTCTGACAGAAACTCTTTGCCTGAGATGAAGTGGCTGACTAGGTAATTCCCACTGATATGGATTCATTACCTGCTCCGACATCCTGCAAGGTCACAGACCAACGCAGTACTTCACCCTGAAGCATTAACCGGTGCTTCCCTTTCTTCCCCAGACAGCAGGATGTTGGGGGACAAATCTCGTAACCTTTATGAAATATTAACCTCACAGTAAATTACAGCGTACAGCCTGTGGTTCATTTATATCTCGATGAAAGCTTTTAATGTGTTAAAATCTTGTAACATATTGAGCATTAATAAGTAATAGTAAGGCTGGCAAGTGGTGGTACACAACTGAGTTTTATGCAAAGTCATCCTGCTGCCAAGTGATTTACACTCCCCATTTATCAAAAAGTAATGGAGTTAAGCATTTGGTAAGCCAGCATAGCTTACTTGGGTGGTTTTATTAGCTCACACCTCCAGGGGTTGTGGGTTCAAATCCCTCTGTATGTGTGGAGTTTGCACGTCTTGTCCAGCATGTACCCCTAGGTTGTGCTTTTGGAACAGAAAGGAGTTGAAAGATGGATGGATACAACATACATACAAATTGCTTTCCATTTCTTAAAAATATAAACACTGTTACCTGGCAATGTTAGGAATAAACAAAGATGCAGTATCATGACTAGATATTAATTTATTATTGTATGTTAAGTTTGTTTGCAAGAATAAATTCTTCTTCCAGTATTCCAGTGGTTCAGTTAAACAAAGGAGAGAAAAATATTTATGACCCCCCCCCAAATCCCTAATTAGTATAATTTACCACATGCCCAAAAACTTGTTAGTTTCTGCCAGCAGTTCTACCGTGATGTCACACAGATCTCATTGGGGTGAGTTGGAGCGGAAAGCTTTAAATATGGAGCTTCTCCTTCCAATAGGCTTTTAAACACAGAAACCGACTTAGGGAAAGAGGCTGGTATGGGCACAGGTCAAAGCTTAGGTATAAACACACAATGAGTGCACAGCATCCAAGCTTTCATCATACTACTGGTAAAACAAAGAAGGGACCATTCGCAAAGCTTTTATTTATTCCAGAAAGGAACTATTCAAAGAGAGGATATTTTTAAGCAACAATAAAAACACAATCTGTTTATGCATATGCATACAGTGCTCACAGAAAGTCCTGCTTAATTCAGTAAAAATATTGCTAATTTATTGGTTTTATAACAAAAATCATTACTTTATTTATTTGTTAAAAAATATAACATTAATTTCAAGTAGTAATAAACTGAAACCGAAATTATAGTTCTAAAAGAGCTGTTCTGTGTTAAAAACTTAATTGACAATTACTTAATTGTCTCATTAGGTGCTTATTATTAAGTAACACCTTTACAATAACGTAAAAAACAGTTTGTGTTTAGTATCTTTTTAGGAGCCAAATGCCTGCAGCTGTCAAACAATCCAGTCCAATCCAGCTTTATTTGTAAAGCATTTGTACAGAAGAATTAAAAAAATGCACACTTAAAAAGAAAATCTGTGTGTAGAATATATGTAGATATGTTAAACATTGCTTGGAAATTGGCTTTTGTTATGAAAATAATAAATCAGCAAGGTTTTTATAGAATTAAGCAAGCATCTTAAGACTTTCTGTGATCACTGTATGTACAGTACACATAGACAGCCCAAAGACACAGAGGTTTTAGGGTTAGGACTGAAACTACACCTCGGCAATATGTGTTTGATGAGCAGACCTGTGGGCTCTCAAGTGAGCTAGAACGTCTCTGGGGGTCAGGTAAGGTTCAGGAGATGATAGGTGAGATGTCACCATTAGAGCCCCAATGGTCAACCACCAAACAAATGAAAGGCACGCTTTACAGACAGGAGTCAGTCTCACTCACTCCTTTGGTGTCACTCCTGCCCATAGAGGCCATGCCTCTGGAATCCCCACAGGCAGCCCAAACATGCTGGAGACGTGACAACTTTGATGGGAAATAGACCCTGACGGAGTGTGAATGAGGGTGGGGGGGCAGGAGCTTAAATTGATATCTGTGCGTTTCTGTATACACCCACAGAGACAGAGCAACAAGGGGAGGCTGGGTCTGGGCAATATGAGCTGAGGATGGGGGCTGAAGGAGAGCTTCTGTTGACCGGCATCTTCAGGTGACACTAGACCCAGGCCAAGAGGAGCATGAATGATCACAGACATCCCACCTTAGGAATATTTATTACAGGGAGGTGGATGATGGACAACGCAGGGGGTGGGTGGGATGCTTTTATCGGAATAGCGTTGCTTTTCAAGATAAGTGAACAATATACCTAATACCGCAGTATAATGTCTGGACAGTACCTTAATAGAAATTAGATACTGCCTAAGCCTAGTGATAGCTTGCGGGAGGGGGTGGGGGGGGGGGGGACAGTGTGCTGGTGGTGGTAAAATTTGCCAACCATGTAGGATGGAGTTGTGGAGGTTGAGGGTTCTTGTTGCCTCTGAATAGTGGAATGACGGTTTTAGGGGACCTTCGCGGGCGTCAGGGAGCTGCTGTCAGCTTCAGGGAGAGGTGGGATGTCTGCATGAGGACCGCAGCTCTCTGCTTAATCGAAATGGTACAGCCTCATCACACAAACAAGCAAGGTCAGCTATAACAAAGCCACCTGCTTACTTTTTCATTCATTCAGTGCTGGCAATAAGTCTGCTAAGATGCTGGTGGACAGCATCAGGGTGTCCTCTCTTGGGTCCTGAGACAGGCTCTTGGGTCAGTGTATATGTGGTCATGGGGGAGGGGTGGATGTTCACTGTAGTATATTGGAATTGTACAGGTTATTGGATAATAAGGATACGGCCACCATGGAAACTGACCTATGAACTACTTACTGCAAGCATCATACAATAACATACTGAATGAGCTCCTCTGATCATCCACAGCTCACCTTTTACCACAATGCCCTCTGGTGTCCTACTCCCAGTTAATCCTTTAGTGTTCCTGCATCTCCATATGCCATGTTATTTAATGGGCAAGTTTATTAGGCACACCTAGCTAGTACCTGGTAGGACCCCCATTTTAGCTTCAGAACTTCTTCCAAGGGTACATATCTGCTGCCGTTAATCACACCACATTTCAATGTGTCCCTTGGTTAGTGGGGGGAGGCTTGTGTTTCACTTCGTTAACCGATCACAGTCTTCATCACCGTGTTAATTGAAACCAGTGTTTTCTGTTAATTGGCAAAATGCAGAGATTTCTAAAGTACCTGTTTTATTGTGTATGCCTTTTGTTAAAGGACTTTGACAGACAAAACATTGGAATATGCTTATCTGAAAAGACAATGTAAGGGGGTGTCTTTATTTCATGATGACAATAACAATAACAATAACAACCATTCTCGAACAGCAACTGTGTGATTATAAGCACAGTGGCTTAGCCTGCTGAGACACACACTGCTCCTTGCTCTGACAGATGGATGGCTGGAAGCCTTGAGTTTGAGAAATGATGTCATACGATGAAGACTGTGATTGGTTAAAGAAGTTAAACACAAACCCCTCCCTTGTAGACCCAGGGACACAACAAAGTCAGCAAAATCAGGTTGTCCATTCTGGTGCAGCCAAATGACTCACTCTTTGTGTTCATTAAGATGGTGTACCTAATAAAGCAGCCGCTGAGTGTGTACCGCACCTACCAAGTCAACTATTTGCTGTCAAGTTTCATTTGATTATACAGTTATTGGTTTAAATAATGTAAGAAATGTTTCTGATACCCAAAGTAATGAGGAAGAGTTTCCCAGGAAAGCCTTTATTGTAATGAGTGCGCTCTGTCATCAGAGGGCTTTCACAAGAGGGTGCAGACAAAAGTTAAATATTGAGTAGATCTGACATTGATTTTGCTTGTATCTGCTAGGGGCAAAAAAGGCTCCCGTTAGAGGGAAAAGCTGAGGAGGCCAGGCCTGGGTTTAGAGGCAGAGAGCCCGTGAAATGAAGGCTGCCGCTGTGACGGAGAAAAAAAGGCCCTCCCATAGGCCCACTGGAAGGTTACAGGCGAACACTAAACAGAATCTTTCAAACGATAGATTCGTTTAGGCTGATGATATTTTACAGGAAACACCTACGGCGAGAGATAGATTTCCTTCTGGCTTTATCAGGCATAGAAAATCCAGAGATGAAAAGCCTTCCCTTTGATTCGCCACAGGCTGCACTTTGAAGAATAGTACAAAGGGAAGTTTCCTAAAAGCAACAAATCAGCTGGATATAAATGACAATCCGTGAGAAGTAGCTCTGCGCGAGGCGCTACGCTTGCAGCGCTGGAACATAATGCGTCCTGCATGACGCCCTTTGTGTTAATTACTATAAATCCCTTTTTCCAAGCATTCATTTTTAGCTGTCGTACTGTAATTCTCCTCAGGGCTGGGGCCAATGGAGTTCACTTTCTTGCTTTAAGGTTCATTAAAAAGCATTTGTGATACAGCTGGCCCGGCATCTCACGAGGAATCTTACGCATTTGAATCTGACTGGCAAGCATCTTCGGTGACCACAACATCACCCTGCTGACAGCCAATCGGGCTGGGCCACGGGTTACGGCACGGGTAAGGGGCCTGTGTTATGGTGGCTGTGCACCCGTGGAGTTAAGACCACTCTCATCGCGCTGTGCTTTCTCAGCGCAGAGTGTAAATTAAGAAGCAGTAATGAAAACAAAGCAAGACTCTCACATGGGCAACACCTTTGATTGAGCACTCTCATATATCATAAATCAATGGCTTGTTGAGCACCGCGTAAATATTTTATGAAACCACAACCAACCTGCTGCTGAAATCTTCCTTTAATCGTGTGGACATGGCAACCATCTATATCTATATTTATGTATACCTTATAACCTTACTCTAGCTATATGTTACCTCTCTTGGTCTGTCTGTGATAATCCAAGTAGTGTGAAAATGCACACACACACACACACACACACACACACACATACACGCACATACATGTAGGGTAAACATATCCTTATGGGGACCGCTCATTCATTTCTATAGGGAAAATGCTAATGCTA